>VYZV01035289.1:41889-87496 GCA_013401275.1 Pandion haliaetus | reverse complement strand
AAAACCAAGAGTTTGACCACAGTGGCACATATTCAAGGTGAGCGTTGACATGGTCCCATTGGAGATGTGTTGTCTGTTTGTCTCTGCCACATTTCCATCACTGTCTGCTTCAGAAGGAAAGAATTATTGCTTGATGACATTGTGATAGGAGTTTTTTTCTCTACTCACAGTTTGCGTCTTATGTACAAAGGCCATAACTTGGCTCCTGGTCAGCAGGAACATTTTCTTGATATTTGTAGGAACAATTGCTAAGACTGAATTCAGCAGCCTTTTGAATAAAAAAATTAATCTAACAAGTGCCACTACTACCGTTCAAGAAGATGCTCCATCAAGAGTCCTAAAAGTAGCAGAACATGTTTTTCCAAATAAGTGGCTTCTTTTACAAAGTTAAGAAGGTTTCTGTCTGTGTTGTTTTTGTCGCATTCATGGGAGGGTTGATGCTTCTTTTGGTGTCTAATTTAACACATGGACATTCCAGCCAGTTTTCACTGGCTGCTCCATACAGCCCTGTGGATTATGCACTTGGCTTTGTTTCAGGAATCTATGAATACAAAGCCTGTTGAGTATGTGATTTCATTCAAAGCTCTATCCATACTTACTTGTTTTCTCCAAACACTGAAATGGGTGAATGCATTCTTGTTATTTAAGTATGCTGGTATCAAACCACCACCCCCAAGAAACTGTGATATCTGATAAAAAATATTTGACATCAATAAAAAAAACAAGTTAGAAAACTGTTCAATCACACAAAAGGTGTGATAGCTACAAAAAGAGCCAACTTACAAAAGGGTTAGTGATTCACCGAGCCAAGTTAAACAAGACACAATTGGGGCTAATTGACTTCCCTCCTTCGACCTCCCAAGTATGAGTTTATGAAAGCCTGGAAAGCTAGATTAACCCCAATTGTGTCTTGTTTAACTTGGCTATTTAAGTTAAATGGATAACCCTTTTTTGACTTGGCTCTTTTTGTAGATATCACACCTTTGGATAATTAACATTCCCTCTCTCCCACCTTTCTAAATCAGCTTTTACTTTAGTTTACATGTTTTGATTTGTGGTGGAAGAAAAAGGAAAACTCTACATTTTTGAGCAGACAAGCTCGTCACTGAATAAAGCACATCAAGAAACATGAAAGTACCTGAGAAATAATTAAAAGGTAGCAATTCACAGTAGACATTCGAGGATGCTATGGGGACTGCAGCAAGAAACTGTTATGACATACAGTAGGTAAGGCATAACTCTAATATAAAGGAAGAAATCTCACCATTTATATGTTTATCAAACAGCACATAATATCATGCCACCCAATTCACATTGTTGTACCTAAATTCAAACTTTTACTGGTAAGGACATGAGTATGAAGTTGTTGCCTTTGACTTCAGCAGATGTTAGGCACTGAAAGTATACCAGAATAACATTGTAACTGAAATGTTAAAATATGGGTTGAAGTATGTGTAGGTCCTAAATTTTCAGAAATGTGATTTCTTTTTATTGCAGTGTTATCTTTGGGGCTGGGCTCAGTATTGTGGCTTCATATGAACCGAAGATAGCTATGAAAATGAATTAAGATATTGTCATGAACCATTGGTAGAATTAGAGGGTAACTCCTGGCAAGCTTATAGTACAAAAATATAGAAGGTTGATTTAAGGCAAAAAAAGTTTCATGGATTTTATCTGTGGAATTTTCTCTGTATCGGCATCTGAAAAGCTACAGTGTTCTCTGACCTTGCAAGGCATCTGAATGAACAACATGCCTGTGGCAGGAGCAGCATCTGGAGATGGTTGTCTAAGATAGGTAGTAAGGCAAATCACTGTCTGGAGGTGCTTCTTACGCTCCTGTGACTATAGAGGGAGCCTAGAGGACTAGCTTCAATAGATCAGGTTTTTGAAATAAATCCAGCCTTAAGTGCTCAATAAGGGCCATACATCAGCATTCCTGAAATTACACCTGCCTAATAGAATCAGGTCCATAATACTTAAAGAAAATGGATATGTGAAATAAATATAGTATGTGTTAGTGGAATATTCTTCTGTGATTTATTTAATGATAACCATGATCCCTGGAACACACATCTTTGTAAAACCTGGGAATGCTGAAGTATAAGAACTCAAAGCTGGTTGTTGACATTTTTTAATAATCAGACATTGCATAGAAAGCTTTTTTATATAAGGACTTTTATAAGCCACACTCGTTTGTGAAATAGGTAAGACTAAAAGAATAACTAATAGGTTGTTAGTTCCCCACATAGCATCTAGCTAATATAGAGGTCTACATGTGTAAAACTTTGTAAGAAATAAAAAAGTATGTTACATTAGCCCTAAAGTAACATAGGCATGTTTATATACTTGTATCAGAGGGTCTTTGCATTTTTACTAAAGACTTTTCTGAGACCTTCTTTGCAATCTATTAAAAATCCAGTCCACAATATTAAAAGCAAATATAGAGAAAAAGGTAGTTACTAATATTAAGGATTATTCATAATACAATGGGTAGGAAAACAGATGTGAGCTTAGAAAAGAAGAAGCGAGAGTTCAGAAGAGTTTATCAATGTGAAGAGGTTCAGAGTGGGGTCTGTTTGCTTCTGTTCTTGCCCACTTTGTAATCAGCCAGTTTTCTAAGAACATCCAGTTCCTGATTAGGAACTGAGATTATCTCAGTTTTCTACAGTTCAAGCCCCAATATTGCGAATGCTGAGACTTTATCGACCTCATGAAGAGATTAACTGCTCCCATCAGTTCTGTCCATTGACCAGCTCGGAGGTGGATATGTACACAGCAGGCATCCACCTGTGGTCAAGTGAATGCCATGACTTTTAAAACCTTAGAGGAGTAAAAGTGGTGTTAACAGCAGGTTGCAATCAACTTCTGTACGTCAGAAAAATTAATTAGTTTTTTCTATGCTAGGGTTTGTCAATAGTTTTCTTGTCTATTAGGCAAAGTAATGTGATGATAATTAGAACCTGTAGTGTCCCAGCTCAGCCTAAATTGCACAGGTATATTAGAGACAAATGGGTTCCTTCAGTGACCTTTATGGTACTGAAATTTCTGTACTGATTAAATCTTAACTCATCATTTTGTCCACTCAAGGTGTTCTGTACTTCAAGAGAGAGTAAAACCACTGAATCCAAACTGTCTTGATTTTCAGAATGGACAAAGTCCCAAATTCTGTCTGAGGCTGGCTTTTAAAGAGAATCATAGAATCATGGAATCATAGAATTGTTTGGGTTGGAAGGGACCATAACGATCATCTAGTTCCAGCCTCCCTGCCATGGGCAGGGACACCTTCCACTAGACCAAGTTGCTTAAAGCCCCATCCAACCTGGCCTTGAACACTTCTAGGGATGGGGCATCCACAGCTTCTCTGGCCAACCTGGTCCAGCACCTCACCACCCTCACAGTGAAGAACTTCTAAAGCCATTACCCCTTGTCCTATCACTACATGCCCTTGTAAAAAGTCCCTCTCCAGCTTTCTTGTAGGTCCGCCCCTTTCAGCACTGGAAGGATTCTATAAGGTCTCCCCAGAGCCGCCTTCTCCAGGCTGAGAAGAGGTAGCCCTCATGCAAATGGAATAAGGAGTCTAAATTCCATTTCTAGACTCCAGAGCATTCAAAGTAAGAAAATTCAGGTTCAGTGCTTACAGTCAGAGCCCCTCTCAATTTAAACAGAAAGCTTTCCAGTACTAACAGAGGATTAAAAAAACAGAGCAAACAATTTCTTTGGAAAGTAAAGCTGCCTTGATATCTCATGTCATCCCACCTCTTTTGAGTGAAAGGTATTCTGAAAGCAGATGCAAGTTTTAACCAGAGAGCTTGGGCTGGAAGTCTGCTTGCCAAATGTCCCACTGTTCAGTTTATGTGCCCACAGTTAAAATAAAAGCAGAGAGTGATTTAGAAAAAATTATTCTTCTTTTGAACTTTCTCCAACAGTCGCTGCAGAATTGGTTTTAATTTTTTGGAAGTTTTATATTGAAGAGTAGTCAGTGAAAATTATTATTTGTAATGGGCTTTTCAAATTTTACCTCCCCAGGGTCTCATAGTTCTGGAGGTCTCTCCCTCCCACCCCGTCCCATTCCGGTTACCAAGCACTTTCCTCTCATGAATATAATGATTATCAACTTATTTTTCACTTAAAGGAGGAGGGGGAGGGGGGATTTAAACTGCCTGCTTGACAATGCTTTCAAATGGTGATGAAATGTCTTCTTCATATCTGAAGAGAACATGATTATTAGCACTGAATCTGACAGACACGATTTCTGAATATTTTGGTGGCATTAATTTAAATCAATGTAATGTTTGAAAACATTTCAGCCCCTCAAACAGCTGATGCAGCTTAGATTCAATTATAACAAATTGCAACACACTGTCAAGTCTTTTTACCAAGTCATTAGTCAGGGATTTTGAACGCACGGCCTCCGAATGGAGTTCGGCTGGCTGACAGCTCTAATTGTTGGGAACTGCTAAAGGATTGCTAATGAACTGGGGGATCTGTTGGGCCTGTAGCTTTCTTCAAGGATGAAATTTTTGAAAACTTTCACAAGATCAAAGCAGCATAACATGGACCATTTGCTAAATTGTCAGCAGTAGAGTGAAGCAGTCTGAGTCCCAGCTTTAAAGCTGAAACTTCAGTAGAAAACACCATGCGACTCCTGCCCCTGAGCTTTTTTCATGTGTCAGTAAAACCATACCGAGAAACAATGACTTGAAGAAAGAACCCCAGAGCCACAATGGTTGCTATGGCTTAATTAGGAGGAGCAGAAAAGGAGACAAAAATTCCTCTCTGTTGTTAGTGGGTGCAAGAGGGGTGAAGTGTCCAGCACTGTTACAACCAGCCCCACAGTTCCTTATTTTGCAGCTTCCCAACTTATTAACCATCAGAGACACGTGTGATAGCACAGAAGCAACAGGAAGGCTTCTCTTCTTCCCCCAAGAGACAAAATTTGTGGAGTTGCCAGGTTTGTCTTCAGGACCGAAGGAGAGTTCAGCCTCACCAAAGGCCATTGACTTTAGGGGAACCAGACCTCCTGCTCCAGCACCTGCTCCAGTGCTCACAGAAGGCAGTGGGTATGTTCCCATTGAACTTCATTGGACACTGAATCCAGTCCCAGTGTAGTTGGCCAGCAATACACAGCCAATGAATAGTTCCCAGCTGCTGCTGCAGAATAAATATGTTGCCTCATGTTACTCAGAGGCAGAAAGCCAATGCAGCAAAGGGAAACTTTTAAACTGATCTTAAAAGAAAAGAAAGATATGAAAACGTGTCTCCACCATTCCCGTCTGGTTTATATTTTTCTTTCATATTCAAGTCTTATTTAGGTCTGTTAATTTTTACTTTTTTTTTTTTTAACTCTTTCTCATTGAAATTTACTGTGGTATCCTTTTACCAAAAGAAAATAATGCCTGCTGAGCTACAGTAACATTGGTCAATTACCCAAATGTCTTAATATAGAAGTCTGCCAAGGGGGGGAAGAATGTTTGAAATAAGATTTACATTATTACTTCTTTAAATTAACACTTCAACAGGACTGTAGGAAAAACAAACTCTTTCCTCCTCACACTGTGTGAGGTACAGTACCAAGTTGATGTTATCCTCCCCAAGACAACCTTTATGTTTAAAACACGACACTGAAAGGCATATACTAAAAAAATTTTGGAGTGCCTGAAATGGCGACTGTGATTCTGAACATCATTACACTGTAGAGTGTCTTGGATATTAATTTTGCACCTTACAACTCCTAAAAACATATTTCATATCTCTATTACACTCACTCTCTCCTTCAACCAGATATACATTAGCCATATGAACCTTCTGAAGTAAATATTGCATAGCCTTTCTATAGGGCTTCTATAAGCTCTGGTCAGCAGATGTGGAAGAGATTTCCCTGAAAACACTGTCTGGCAGATATGAGCAATTTATACCTGTCCACTGCTATAACTTTCATTTATAATCAAATATTCAACCTGGAGCTAGGGTTCATTTTTTTATTTTTAATGGAATTCTTAAATTAGACATTTATCTTAACAAAGTTAATCAACTTGCAAGAGCGTTACAATAGTATAATAATCACTATCAATTTTCAACAGGTGATCAAGGAACAGAAGAATCCCATTCAATTGCCCATGGGGACTGGCTTATACACTCAATCTACCACTGACATTATAGCAGCACAAAATTCACAAGAAGATCTAGCACTGCTTGGTTTAGCATTAAATACACCAATAGCTGCAGATACTGAGTTGTGTTCTAGCTGAAAACTTAAATCCCCAAACTAACTTGAAACATTCCTCAGTTTTCACTAGAAAAACCTATATGGGCAGTTTTCCTCTCCTAATTTTAGGCATTTAGACTGAGTTAATCACCAGGATTCTCTCTATGCTTGTTGGGTGAGTCTCCCTATTTGTCTTGGACACCTATCTTGTGACTGAAGAAATGATGTGGTAGAGCATCTGTCTTCCTCAGTTGGCTCTAGAGGGAGCCCAAATGACAAAATTGGACTACACACCCAATTTTTAGAGTTGAAGTTAGGGCAGAGAAAATCCAACTGAGTGTGCCTAATGACCTGCTTTTGGATAAGCCCCAAATTAATGAAGTCTTGACAGTGCTGAGCTGCTTGTTACCGTCCTCAGAAGAGGACAACTTGTGGGAGCTCACTGACAACACAGGACTCAGCCCATATTTACTGGTGGCAGTTTACACACCAGCCCTGAAATGTGTATCACCTAGCCTACAACACAGTATTCCATCCCCACACTCACTGAGAAGTCATTCAGTTCAGCTGACAGCAAAACATTGCTGTTGCATGTGGCTGAGACCAGTGAAGTGAAGATGAAATCAAACCAGAATTGCAACAGGATACACCCCCTTGGCTCCAAAATAGAAAGTTTTGTACTGATAATCTTCCCTAACTTATATTAGAGTCCCACTGGGACATAAACACCAGGTTCTTTTCCTGGGTTTTTCATGCCTGCCCAGGGTGAGTAGGTATTGCCAACATGAAGTGCTGAGCACTGCAGCAAACATGAGCTGTAGTAGCATTAGCTGACTGCTTTGCTGTTGGAGCATTGAACCAAACTGTAGTAGTGCTTATCTGCTTAAGGGTGACTGTAAGCCTTGCCTCCCAAGATAAGATGCTCTAGCTGACTCACTCTTATGGATTTTTTTTTTTATATCAGGCAGCTTCTGTCCAGGTTGTGTAGAAGGAGGACAGAGAAAAAGAGAAGAGATTTTTATATTTGTGGTGAAGCACAGCCTGGGAACTGGGACACTTCACTTCTAGTCTATGATCCAGTAAATGCTTACTATGAATTATGTGACGAACAGTTTCAGCATAACACTACTGGAAATGATTCATGTCTGTGAATTCAAAGTGAAGCCTGGATTTCAGAAATTAGCTGTCAGAGATTGGTTTATTTTAAAACAAACTTCTCTCCATAGCTATCCTACTGAGTAGCCTAGGTAGCTCTTGGCAGGCTGCATTTTACAGATCCCAGTCAGGGATAACTCAGTCTCCCTGGGGCCTCTATAGGGATTCACTCCATAGACCTAATGCGGGACTCCAAATTACTCAAGTAACCAAAGGCCTGACCATTTTTGCAGTGCAAGTGCTATAGCAACAGACTTCTTTGATGGGTCTAGTCTCAGTGGGTACAGTTACTCTGCTGTGTGCAAGTCACCGGGGTCCTGGGGCACACCACCTTCTTCCTGGCTTTTTGGACCAGCTCCCACAGCCCTCTGACACGAAATCAGGCATGCTTTGGATCACTACCTACTCCTCTGGGAAGCAGGTTGCACAGGTGTGCTGGTTTTGGCTGGGATAGAGTTAATTTTCTTCATAGTAGCTAGTATGGGGCCATGTTTCAGATTTGTGCTGGAAACAGTGTTAACAACACAGGGATGTTTTCGTTACTGCTGAGCAGTGCTCACACAGAGCCAAGGCCTCTTCTGCTTCTCACCCCAACCCACCAGTGAGCAGGCTGGGGGGCACAAGGAGTTGCGAGGGGACATAGCTGGGACAACTGACCCCAACTGACCCAAGGGATATTCCAGACCAAATTATGTCATGATCAGCAGATAAAGCTGGGGGAAGAAGAAGGAAGGGAGGTATGGGGGGGATGTTCAGAGCAATGGCGTTTGTCTTTCCAAGTCACTGTTAGGCGTGATGGAGCCCTGCTTTCCTGGAGATGGCTGAACACCTGCCTGCCCATGGGAAGTGGTGAGTGAATTCCTTGTTCTGCTTTGCCTGTGTGCGTGGCTTTTGCTTTCCCTATTAAACTGTCTTTATCTGAGCCCACGAGTTGTCTCACTTTTACCCTTCTGATTCTCTCCCCATCCCGCTGTGAGGGAGTTGAGTGAGCTGCCGGGTGGGGTTAAACCACGACAACAAGGTGGCAGCAAGTTTGCCTTCTAGTCAAAATGCTCCAACACTATTTCAGGGGAATCTGTGCTGATCACCAGCCATGTTCTTTCTGGCTACACCCAGGACATGCTACATGTGCCCTCAGTTTCAATCTATAAAAACATCATTCTGGCAGTCTGCAGCACAGTGCCTCATTATTTCAGGCAGTCTGAACTAACTAATCACACAGAAAAGAAGAATCATGGGTTGGGAGACTGGAACCCTGAAGAAATATAGGACAATGTACTATCGAATACCAATGCAGCTTTAGAGGAGGTTGATCCTGAGCAGCCTGGACACAAGCCACTGTATGCCACATGGCCTCAGGACCAGAGGTGACTCCCTACCCCTTTTTTTATTTACCGGTACAGATATATCTGTTTGTTATGTTTGCAATGTAGTGTACATACACATCATCATGCCTCTGAGCTTCCCCTCTTTATCTGAAAAACAGGGATGGTTATATTTCCTTACACCCCATATAGACACTATAAAGCACCAAGATACTCAATAAGTAACACTTTACAAGGATTAAGCATAAGAGGGTCTACACCATTATGGAAGGCAGACACTAGTATGGGCCAGAACCTGCTGATGACTAGCTTGTGTTGCAAGGGGGAAGTGGCAGGGGTCTTGATGCCCACTCAGAAGTTGTTACTTCTACCTGAATCACACAGCTCCAGTGGCACCTGGACCAGGAGCTTGACTTAGTAGTAGTCAGTCAGAACAATGTTTAGCAATAGCTTTCCTTCCTGTTTTTTGCTGTTCGTCTTGTGCTTCTTCAGAAATGAACTCGGGCCTGAACCGCTGTTTATAGAAACTGCGGTTTACCAACTGTTGTAAAGTGTTACCTCTTGTATTTAATTCCAATTTACTAATAAAAAATATCCTTTCTGTCACGAAAAAGCAATTTCCCTCTATCTGTGTCTCAAAACATAAGAAAACAAAACAGATGCTTGTTGCATTTAATAAAGAACATGCATATGCATTGAAATAACTTCTAGCTTATTTTTTTGTGATGCCAATATTTAATTATGTTCATTTTGCATTTGTAATTAGAGGGCAGAACAGATGGTGAAGATGCAAAGTAAAGGAAAGTGTCCGTTCCTATAACCTGCTATGTGATGCCAAGAAACTCTTGTGCTCAGAGCCTGATCCAAGCTCTACTGAATCCAGTATGAGCTTATCTGTTGAATATTGGGGATCTGGAGGAGGCCATAGGGCAGGCCTTTGCTGTAACCTGTTTTTCTGATGTGTACATGGTGAATATATTTCTCTCAGGGTTGGATTGTGTTTTCTGATTTTAAGGCAAATTTTGGTTCAGTTTGATGTGGGTCACCTTATTTCTTGCTTGCTTTCCTCTAGATAAAAATAGTTTGTGACAAAATAATTTTATTTCTGAACCTTAGTTGGGAAAAATGTCTCACTGTATGTTGTGTTCTAACAATAAAAATTCATGCAGTTAACTGCATAAGTCACATAGAGAGCCAGATAAAACTTATTTAGATAATTTTTAATATCATTGAAAAGTAGAAGCTCAAACAGATCAAAACTTGTGTCCTACATTTCATTCAAAGACACATAAAATTAACCATTGTTCTTACTCATTTTACAAATTATATCTATTTTTATTTCTCTTTCAAAGTGGCATATTTGTTTTAAAAATATGCCATTTTTAACCAAAGAATTTTAAATAGATCAAGTAGGCACAAATATATTAAAAAAATGTAATTTCAGTCAAATTAAATACTTGCATTGACCAAAATGAATTTGTGTGTGTGTATGTGGGGTGTGTGTGTAACTGAAACTTTTTTTTAAGTCTGTATGATTCATCATTTGTCTGACAACAGTCACAACGATATTTCTCCTGATCTCTGAGCAGGAAATGGATGTTCTTAATCAATATGTCATGAACTTTAGCTGTATAAATGGCACTGCTGAGACGGGCAGTAGAATATTAAAGCATGTCAACAAATTTAAGATGGTGTTCAGAAGAAAGTATTATTTGAGGGCTTATAAAAAGGCTTTCAGTAAACAACTCAAGAAAGTCGAGCTGTTTAGCTCATGAAAAAGATCAAGAGGTGACTTGATTGTGATGTGTGAGTACTTTCACAGGGAGTACTGGCACGGGAAGTTATTAACAAGAACTGATAATGGGAAATTAAAGCCTGACAAATTCATGTTACAAGTAAGAAACATTTCTAACATGGAGGGTAATTAAGTATTGGAAGAACCTACTAACAGCATTGCATTGTCATCTGCCTCTTGAAGTCATCCGATCAAGAATGTATGGAGGATGTAATTTAATCCAATAGTTTCTAGTCATCTTTGATTCATAGTGGGAGAAGAAAGAATCAATCCCCCTATAGTGAATTTAGGTCTATTGAAAATATGCTTCCTTTTCTCAATAATCTTTTGCAGGTCCTCTTAAAAGGAGTCTGCCACTTTAAGTCAAGCACAAATTATTAGGCTCAACTCAGGGGAAACTGACTCTACAGATGTTCTGAGTAGGTGGTCTCCTGGTGCTCTCTGACCTTTAAAACCCATGAATCAGGAATTTTTCATATATATGCATTTATTTATAAAATATCATTACACATAGGTACGACTACATTGATTAATTACATATGCTTTTCAATAATAGGAAGAGACTACCAGCACAGTGCAAACAGCAAATTACTAACATTTTCAGGAAGAAATTCAGTGATCTTCACACACAGAATTAGTCACTGAAGAGATCTGTGCATAATTTGGCAATAACTAATAAGCCCAAGAATTTTGCAGTCTATTTGAGAACAATTTGCAAAGAGAAAACAAAGCAAAATTCTTCTGATAAATTATTCATTTGAATTAGTCATTTAGCTCTAGTAAGGAGTTGTAGACTTTTTGAAAATATGTGGCAAGGGGATACAGTTTTAAAGAGGTCGAAGCAAAAATACTCTGCTCTTCTAGAGCTTGTTTCATCACATGTTCTCAAGGCACTTAATCATTAATTATGCTGAATATTAATTATAACCATTTTACATTTGAATAAACTGAGGCACAGTGTATTGCCTATGGTCACACAGCAAGTGGGGATAAAAGTTGGGAAAAAAGTCTATTTCACTAACCATTAAATATGCTTCCTGTCACTATTCTCTTAGGCTTTTCTACCCCACTATATTATTAAACTTAATTTCTGAGGGAAACAATTTTTATGTGACCACACTGTCTACCTGTGTGATAGCTATAATAAAGGTATTATAAATTATGTAAGTAAATTGATATGGATGTAATAATAATGTATTTAACATACTTTTACCTTAGAAATAGGTTGATTTTTTTCTTATTGATAAAGGCAAACAAATTTGAGAAGATAGACATCTCACAGTTATTGAGGGAGGGATTTACCTGACCAGCTGTAGAGATCTTCAGTGCAGGTGTCTACATCTGAATCTGTCATTATAGACTCTCTTTAAGGTCAGTGGCAAGAAACGGGCACATGTAGGGTGCAATTCACCTCACCCTGGAGTTGGTGCCTACATTTCTCAGATGTGCCCCCCTAACCCCGCTCCCCGAGTACCCGTTGGCTGGCTCTCAGAGCAGCCTAGGGTAGTCGGTACAGATATAAGCAGAACCACAACAGAAGCGTGCTATGAAGTAGGTCAGTAAATGCTGGTGCGATACATTTACAACTGATTAAGGTGACAAATATGTTGAATTTTATGATCTGGTAAAGACAATTGCAAGAGAATGTGGGACTTTGGCTTCCAAGCGTCTGCTAAAATGGGATGTGTTTGGATGCAGGCACAGCTCCAAAATTACTACAACTGTTACTGCAAAACTAGCTAAGAATCCTGATTAAGAACTAAAATACTTCTTTTATATGCTGTTATTTAAGAATCAGGAGCAAGGGTAAGGAACGTATCTTTGTAAACATTTGCTAATGTTACGATTTTGAAAAGATGCAGCCAGTAGTCATTTGAGTCCTGGTCCCTTTTTCTTTTTTTCCTAGCTTCAGATTTGATCCATCAATACTACCACTTTTTCCTCTAACTTCAGCTTTTGTTGGTTTTAAGAGCAAAGTTATGCCTTGTTCATAGTTTGGAAACCATATTGCCTATATAATGCAATCTTTCTAGGAATGAGTTTACAAAATACTTAAGGGTCTGGTTAGTCTGAACTACAGTTTATAGAGGTGTCACTGTGATTCAGCACATGCTTAACACTTCATTATTTCAAAAGGTGTGAGAGATCAAGAGATGCCCTCCAGCCCTTCTCCAAATTGCTGATTTGAGATCTTCTTTTGTTTAGGGAGCTCCTTATCTGGTTCCTGAAGGTTCAAAGGAATATATTTGCTGGAATGTTGACCGGAAAAGATATAATTGTAGTGTCAAGTGGTGCCTCAGATGCTTCCTATGACACAGGTTTAGTTCCAAACACTTTAATTCTAAACACAGAAACAAAGTACCTTGTGAATGCTTCCACCTTTTCCGTGTCACTACTTCAAATTTTTCTGCCTGTGCAGCAATAGATTTATTCATGATCTATTAATTTATTTGTAGCTACTGTGTTTTTAAATGCCACCTTCTTGCCTTCAAGTTTACAGGACACAGCTAACCAGACAATACTTTACCTATTCCTATCAAGTGAATAAAAATCTGCCAAGTTGTTAAATTTTTAAAATGTTTCACTTATATGTTACCATACGGTTCCCATTCTTTATTTCTGCTTCCAGATCTCCCCTTAACTGCAATGATTTCCTGGCATTATTGTTGATTTCTTCATATCTATGGGACCTTGACATTTAAGGCATTCAGGCAGCTGTCCATGAACAGTTCCCATTTTGGAGTTAGTTAAACAAAATCTTAAATGTTTTGCTGAAGTATGGCCCAGATATCTCCCCCTGGAAACACAGCTACTTAAGAACAGTAGTTGTATGAAAGATGCTCCAACCTAGTACATATGAAAGGAAGTAATGCAGAAGCATTTATTAAAATAAAATTAAATAAAATGCCCTGTACATCTTATTTGCTGTATTTCTTTCATATGTTGCTGCAAAATTTACTTTGATCTGTACAGTACATCATCAAGTCATATGGCACTGTAAAATACCATCACTTATGAAAAAAGCACACATATAGTTTAAATATATAAGTAGCACAAGTATGCCACTTTTTTCCCTGTACGGTAATAGATTACTATGAGGTTTCAGTCATGAAGTTAAACATCCTGGAGTAGTTAAACAGGAATTTTACCCCAAAGCAAGTGTACGAGCTATGTGAATATTAAGAAGCCAGATGACATGCACAGACAGCAACAGAAGCCTGGATGGATCAATGAGCTCTATCAGCTCTGTTTTTTAAAGTACAAAGCTTTGAAGAAGAAGGGAAAAAAGAGTTATTTTAGGTATAAGGAAATTATTATTCTCATGAGAAATCAGATCCAGCACTTGTAATGTCTTTTCTCTGTTATTAAGTCACATCAATAATATTGTCTGATAATATTTTCCTTAAAGTCAGTATAGTGAGAGTGCTATTAGCGTGATCATGTTTCCAACAGCAACACAATAAAAGGAAAACATGCTTTACGGCTTGTTTAACCCTCTTTATAACAGTTAAGTGATGATACATGTATTATGACAAGTAAAATAATTGCTAAAAATAACATGAGGAAAATATATCTGTGAGCTTTTTTCTGGGTTTTTTTTTTTAAATAAATCAGAAATATAAGGATGTTTAACATCGTCAGGCTTGTTCCTGTTATTTAAAGAAAAATCAATGGGAAATATAAGGAGCTTTAGTGCTTTTGAAAGACCATGCTATCATCTTGAGGTTGTTTCTAGCCTTACAAATTCACTGACACGTTTTCCATGATAGTTTCATCTCAGATACTCCACCAGCAGTTATCCAGGAGAAACGTTTGTGGCAAATGTTATTTTTTAGTAAATTCAGCAAAAATTTGGAGACTGAGAATTTTGAACTTAAACCAAATATTAGCATTAAACACTTGATTAGAGCGATTATATTCAGCTAATCTTCTAACAGAAATAATGGTACACCTACCTATTCAGGCCAAAGCAGTTTACTCCTTAACCCTATAGATCTGTGCAATGCCAAAGTGTTCACACTGTGCACATACGTTTTTTGTAGGGTGCAGGCCTAAAATACTTCATATTTTGAAATTCCAATTTCTCATACAAATAGGCGTTTCAAACAATTTCATTGTTAATACATAGTTATCAAAATGACTTGCCAAAACTCTTTGGTTTAAGAAAAAAAAAATGTGAGAAATTGTTACTGGTACTCAGTTTGGACCAATCTTCAAATCTCCTTAGTGGCCTACAGGACTATGAAATAACATAATCTGGAACCTGAGCAATGAAAAAATACAATTTTTGAAAACTAATCCTTTTAGTGGAAGGGTGCATGCACCCTGCAAAAACTGTGTGCCTCACTAGTTGGCATTGTAAGTATGGTTTTACAGCTCTGTCAGGCTATTCAAGTAGGTCAGTGAGGAAACTGAGCAGAATTGAGACATGCAATTTTTGTCATCAGAGCATATCTAAAATAAAAGTCAAAGACTGTAACTTTCTAGTAGTCCTCCAGTTCTTCTTGAGGGTTCTAGTCATGTTCCAGAGAGGTAATTGCTGCTTGTCCCTGTATTTGATGTGACAAACAGCAGAGCAAGTGCACCGAACAGCTAGGTGGTGATTAGTTTACAGAGAAAGGAAGACAGATGTCATTATGGCAATGGAGGAGTCCTGGAATCCTCAGAAAATTATTCCGTAAGCCACGACAAAGAAAATGAAACACCAGACTGCTATGGTATAATTGCAAAGAAACTAGAAGGGAAAGGACAATGACGTCAAGAATCATCAAAATGAGATAGAAGTATGCAAAAAGTCTCATTTGCAATGTATCTATCTGGCATACAGCAGCAACAAAATATCCACTGTCTAACTGAAGGTGTCTCACTGAACCTTGAACAAACGATGCTGTTTGTTCCCACCAGTTATCAGTGAGCAATTGTAATTAGACAACATCCGCTCTACACGCATTTCAGACTGGTCCAGTTTCAGTTTGCTAACATCCATTAGCCTCTCCGGCTCAATTTCATTAAAAAGAAGAAGAGCTTGTGCTCTCCAAGGCCTTGCCATGATATTCACTACAGCAGACCAAGCGAGGACAACTGGGCGATTCGCTTCAGAAGCGCTGGGTCTTCTGATGTGAACCAAGACTCCAATGCCAGACACTTGCCTTTTGTCTCTCTTACTGCAACCCTCAGTAATTTTTTCCCATAGAAGTATTTATATGTTCTGAGCAATTATGTAAAGTGCTCCTTGATGGAAAACAAGCAAACAAACCAGAAACATTTGTTAGTGTGAACATGTAAATAATTCACAGCAAGACAAGTTAGTATATGAACCATTAATTACTCCTCTGTAAGTGCACACCTGACCTTCCCCCTGGTTACTTATTTAAAAGCATGTGCTTTAAGCTTTTCAAGGACCTCTTCTTCTGTCATCAAAACATCTTTGTAGTTCTTCCTTTTACTTTTCACAAATTTTCAACACCAGTTTTGAAAGCTGACCTGTAATCGCAAATGCCTCTATGGCTTAAAACTAACTGGTAACCTGTTAGAAGGTAAATCTTACCTCAGTCCCTTGCTTCTTCTCCATCATCTTCTTTGTGATTAATTTTGCCAGTTAATTTCTCTTCAAGCTCATTCTACATTCACCACATTTCCTTTGCAAAGTCCAGCTTCAAGTTGAATTGATCTGCCCTGCTTCCCACTGTTTTTGCAAGGGGAGATTCCCAACTGCCACTCTTAGAACTAGAGAATACAGAAGAAAAAATCTTGAAAATCCCAGCTTAGTCTATGCAGGTGCAATTCATTGGCTCACAAGCCTCATTAGCAATCTAAACAAGTTTTAAATAATCTCAGATATCTATTTGTTCTTTTCTTGTTCCTAAATAATGTAATAATATGCATATCAAACACCTTAATCTATTGTAAGGAGTAGAACTAGGGGAATTCTGAAGGTACTAGGCTTCCACTCCAAAATTAAAAAGACCAAATCCACTTAGGAGATTACTTAAAGCTATTTCCTTGGTTTTATAGATGAGTTCCTTCAATGCATTTCTTCTGTATCACAAAAATTTGCAAGTTTAGGTTTTCTTATTTAATTCAGGCAGCAACAGATAATTTTTCTAATTTCAGGATAGATTGCACAGATGAGGCAATAGATTTCCCTAACGTGATACGTTCTATTGTTAGTTGGAACAGTAGATAAGCAACTTGGATAAACCACAACAGGCTTGCTTTCATTTATTGTCTACAGTAGAGGGACAGTAATTTTTTAGTAAATGGAAAACAATTTGGAGGGGAAAAAAAAATGCTCAAAAGAAAAAAAATCCCTTGGCATTAATTTGGCGAGTAAATTCATGATTTGGTGAGACAGCATTCACTGTAACTGCTAATATATTCTAAAGCTGGACAAGCACATCGGGCCTGATCCAGGACCAAGGGAAGCTACAGATGGTCCTTCAGCAAAACTGGCATGGGATTAAATCTGACTGGTATTTTAAAGCTAAGATAGAAAACTGGAGATGGGAAAGATAAATGTAAAATTCATTATATCGTCCTGTGAGGGAATTCTAATTATTTCTAAGAGGTCAACAGAGCTGGATACTTCAGAATAAAGTGCAGGTTAGAAAAATAGTACGTGTTTTGAGTGTATGACTGGAAGGAGAGAAAAGGAAGAGAAAGCAAATTAACAGAGACTCTCTGAAACAGTGTAGATCACAAAAGGCTTGGAAGAATAGAAATGACTTCTTCATTTTGGTTTCAGTGGAAGAAGAAGGCTGCTTCACCGTACTGTTTCTCATTCCTTCTGTTAGTATTATTTCATTTTTATTAGTCCTCCATTTGGTAAAGTACACTCTGTCTTTGCTTGTCTCTGAAGTCTTTGGCTACAACATGTCTATGCTGGTTTTTGCTGAGCTTTGTGGATGGTAGTTTCTACTTTTACCTAATCTTTCTTTACTTCTTGGAAATTGCAATTATTTTTCTCATTCTAAAATAAATATCTAAAATAAGTGAAATGAATATGCACTGGAAATTCACATATTGCACGTTGGCTACAAGGGAGGCTTAGGCACCTATAGCATCTAGACATTGATAATGTGCACCTGACCAAATTTTTCTCAAACATGATATGCAAAAGCACGATATTATGTCCTCCTCTCAAAATGTAGTCACTAAATACAATATAATAATGATAATAATGCTAACAATGATAGTAATGGTGGTATAATACTAATAATACAATAACTTCTTGAAAATTCTATTGTATGCATTCAAGACAATCAATCCTGCAGAAAAGCTTAAAATCCCAATCAAGACCTTAATACTCTTTATAAAACAAATACTTGAGTCATTTTTGTTTCAACCCTCCTACTAAAAAATAATTGACTCAAAAAAGCAAGAAAATCAAACTATTTAAATTGCAGAGAAAAAGGATTATTTCTGGCAGGGATTTAAAAAAAAAAAATAAAAAGAAATCATGTTAAACACTGAAATTTCTTTGAATCACTTCTTCCTATTAGGAAACCTTTTTTTGGGAAAATGCAAATCTTACAAAGTTACTGTTAGTATTGCCAGTGAATTTAAAATGTGGATTTCACAGAATCACAGGATGGCTGAGGTTGGAAGGGACCTCTGGAGGTCATCTGGTCCAACTCCCCTGCTCAAGAAGGGCCACTTACAACAGGCTGCCCAGGACCATGTCCAGCTGATTTTGTATAACTCCAAGAGCGGAGACTCCACAACCTCTCTGGGAAGCCTGTCGCTGTGCTTGGTGACCCTGAAAGTAAAAAATTGTTTCCTGATATTCAGAGGGAACCTCCTATGTTTCAGTCTGTGCCCATTGCCTCCGGTCCTGTCGCTGGACACCACTGAAAAGAGTCTATCTGTCTTCTTTACGCTCTCCCTTTAGACATTTGTACATGTCAATGAGTTTTCCCCTGAAATGAGTTCCTCCTCCCAGGCTAAACAGTCACAGCTCTCTCAGCCCTTCCTCATAGGAGAGATGCTCCAGTCACTTAATCATCTTTGTGACCCTTTGCTGGACTCTTTTCAGTATGTTCATGTCTCTCGTGTACTGGGGAGCCCAGAACTGGACCAAGCACTCCACGTGTGGCCTCACTAGAGATGAGGGGAAGGATCACCTCCCTCAACCTGCTGGCAGTACTTACCTAATGCAGGCCAGGATACCATTAGCCTTCTTTGCAGCAAGGGCACATTACTGGCTCATGTTCAACTTGGTGTCCACCAGGATCCCCAGGGCCTTTTCTGCCAAGATGTCCTCTAGCTGGGTTGCCCCCAGCATGCATTGGTGCATAGGGTTGTTCCTCCCTAGGTGCAGGACTTTGCACTTCCCTTTGTTGACCCTCATGATGTTCTTGTCAGTCCTGTTATCCAGTCTGTCAAAGTCTCTCTGGATGGCAGCATGACCTTCTGTCATATCAGTCATTCCTCCTAGTTTTATGTCATTGGAAAACTTGCTGAGGGTACACTCTCGCCCTTCATCCAGATCATTAATGAAGATGTTAAATAGGATTGGACTCAGTATTGTCTTTTGGGGTACACTACTACTTACTGGCCTCCAACTAGACTTTGCGCCATTGATCACCACCGTCTGAGCTTGGCCGTTCAGTCATTTTTTAATCCACCACCCTGTGTTCTCACCCAGTCCATACATCAACAGGTTCTCCATGAGGATCTTATGGGAGACAGTGTCAAAAGCTGTAGTGAAACCAAGATAGATGATATCCTCTGCTCTCCCTTAATCTACCAGGCCAGTCATTTCATCATAGAAGGCTGTCAGGTTGGTCAAGAATTACTTCCTCTTCATGAATCTATGCTGATTACTCTCTATCACCTTCATGTCATCCATGTGCCTGGAAATAATTTGCAGGAGTAGGTGTTCCATAACCTTCCCAGGCATCAAGGTGAGGCTGACTAGCCTGCAGTTCCATGGGTTCGCCTTCTTGCTCTTTTTGAAGATAGGAGTAACACTTGATTTTCTCCAGTCCTCAGTCACCTCTCCCAGTTGCCATGATCATTCAAAGATTATCAAGGGTGGCCTCAGAACAACATCTGCCAGCTTCCTCAGCACTCACAGGTTCATCCCATCAGGACCTACAGACTTAGGTGTGTCCAATTTGCTTATGTATTCTCTAACCTGATGCTCTTCCATCAATGGTAAGTCTACGTTGTTCCAGGCTTTCCCCCTGCTCATCAGTGCCTGGGTTTTCTGAAGATCAGTCTTACTAGTAGAGCCTGAGGCAAAGAAAGCATGCAATACCTGTGTCACCAGGTCCTCTGCGCCTTTCAGCAGCAGACCCACATTTTCCACAGTTTTTCTTTTGCCACTTAGGTACTTGCAGAAGCCTTTCCTGTTGCCTTTTACAGCCCTCGCAAAATTTAACTTCAGGTGGGCTTTAGCCTTCCTATCCACATCTCTGTATGCTTGGACAGCAATGCCTCTATATTCTCAGGTTGCCTGTACCCGCTTCCCCCTCCTGTATGCTTCATTTTTATGTCTGAGTTTGACCAGGAGCCACTTGTTCATCTATGCAGGCCTTCTGGCATTTTTGCCTAACTTCCTAATCACTGGGATTAATTGCTCTTGAGCTTGGCAAAGGTGATCCTTGAATATTAACCAGCCTTCTTGGGCCCCTCTTCCCTCCAGACCCATATGTCATGGGAATTTGAAGTGGCCAAAGTCAGCTCTTCTGAAGTCCAGGGTTATAAGCTTGATTTTTGCCCTGCTCCTTGTCCTCAGGATCCTCACCATCTCATTGTCACTGCAGTCAAGGCTGCCTTTGATCTTCACATCCCCAGTGAGTCCCTCCTTGCTGGTGAGTATGAGGTCCAGCAGAGCACCTCTTCTTGTTGGCTCCTCTGTCACTCACGTCAGGAAGTTGTAACAGATGCCCTCCAGGAACCTGGGGGATTGTTTATGTTGTACTGTGTTATTTCTCCCTCAGATAACAGTAGTTGAATGAAGCCCATGAAGACCAGGGCCTGTGAACCTGAGACTACTTCTGGCTGTCTGTGGAGGGTCTCATTCACTTGTTCTTCCTGGTCAGGCAACCTGTAGCAGATACCCACTACAATGGTACCCTTACCTGTCTTCCCTTTACTGCTTACCCATAAGGTCTCAGTTGGCTCATCATCTATCCCCAGCCAGAGCTCCATGCATTCCAGCTGTTCTCTCACATAAAGGACAACTTGCCCTCCTCATCTTCCTGGTCTGTCTTTCACATGGAACCTGTATCACTCCACTGCAACCCACCAGTCATGAGAACCATCCCACCACATCTCCCTGATCCCAACAAGACTACAGCCCTGCAATTGTTCTCTAATTCCTGTTTATTGTCCATGCTGTGTGCATTAGCATACAGATTCATATCAGATTCACTACAGAAAAAACAGCATATCACTTTAATGCCTACTATCATCAGATAGCAGAACAATGATGAAAAACTAGTTTCCAAAGAAAACAGACAAAATGGAAAGTTTTAAATAATTACGAACTGCACAAAGTGAGACAGAGTGAGTGAGTTTATTGTTTATTGTAGTAGTCTGTGGAAAAGAGAGCTTATAGGATACATGAGACCTAAATACAATTTTCAAAGGAAATATTATCCCCTGTTCATGACAGAGGAAATTATAAGAAAGCTTTCCCGTCCTTTATTATATGGTAGATTATTCCATCAATGATTTAAGATCGGGATTTTGGCAGTCAAAATGAAAAGATAAGAGTTCAAATGCTGTGCTATTAGTTTTTACAAATCTGTCTTAGAGTCTGCCTCGCACTAGAAATTTTCCATGGGAATTATTTATTCCAGCTAAAAAAATGCTCAGGGTGTCAGCACGGAAACAATCATAGACAATACAGTAGTTATGGGGATTGAGCATCAAAGAGCGTAACTGCTTATGGGAATAAATTCTGGGGAGTCACAAAAAAAGATTCCAGTCACAAGTCACACAGCAATTGCAGTCAAGCCCCATACAACATATGTATATTTTGTGACAGTTTTATATGCTGTAAAGAGCAAATGACTTATCCTTAGTTTGGCTGAGTTTTTGGTAAAGACCATTATAAAAAGTTAGCAAACATACCATACATAGTTTCTCTCAGCTTTCTCGCTCACACTTAATGCCTTTTTTATTTTGTGTGGCCAGGTAGATTTCCACGTCCTGTGAAATATGAATGAGAGAAACAGGAGCGGTAGAGGGGAAACCCTGTCTTGTGTGCAGTGTATGAGAATTACACAAATATATCACTACTCTTGTGCAGAGAAGAAATTATTTAAAGTCCGTATATTTACTATTAAATATTAGATAGTAATTAGATAGTATTATTGTACAAGTATAAAATGTGCCAGCCATTAGGGGTTTTTTAATCCTGGGATGTTTTGAATCTTTCTTCTCTCAGTTTAAAAGGTCTTGGAGGAAAAGCATGTTTAAACATATACCAATTTATCCACCGGTCTAAGATTAAAATTCTAGCACATAAAATACAACAATCCAGAAAGACAAAAGAAGAAGTTTCATATTTCTTTATATTTCAGAGAAGAAGTTTAAGGATTTGTGTGATTATGAGTGGTAATATTCACTGTCAATTACTTGTGTAACATATTTCTTTTATTTGTAAGCAAGTGCTTGGATGGGATTCAACTGACTGCATGTCAGAATCTATAGCATAGATGTCTACATCTCTGTTAATCAATGTGGGTCTATTTATACTTAATGGAAAGAAACAGACATTTCTAGAATGTGATTCATCTTGTCCAAAAGTAGACATCTACATCTGGTGAAAACTGTCACCCCTGGAAAGCATGTTTCTTTCATTACTGTAGAGGGAATTCAGTATTATTAGGTCATATGTAGACATCTAAAATCAGGGAAGAGAAGTATTCCTTGTTCATCCTCTGTGCAAATGATCTAAATGTCAGGTGTTATCATGTAGCTTACCCTCACTATCTGCTGTTCCAAACTGTATGCTATGCCTTGATATTAAATGGTGTGCAAATTGAAAACAGGGAGTCCTAAATTATAAAACATAACATTTTTGAATACAAGACTGCATTCTCTTTCATAGCTTTTTTGTCCTTTTGCCTCATATTGGACCAGAGCACTAGCAGGTAAGAATGCAAGCACCAGGCAGATTATGGGATGGTGGCTCCAGAATATATGTGGGTGTTTCATTACCAGATCTCACCAGGTTTAAAACTTTACTGTTAGCCTTCAGGTGAAAGAAATCTTCTGTCTTCATCCAATTTGTGAAACCCTGTCCTTGTTTCCTCTATTTTTATACAAACATTCTCATTTCATTTACTTTATTGCACCATTCTTGCAAACTAAATACTCAATTTTCAGATTAAATCAAATACACCATACACTCAATGGATGCATCACTCCATTCAGGGTTTCAACATAAGTACAAGTACTTGATCTCTAAGACTTTATTTAAATTGTGGGACATGGAAGCATTTCTGATCTCATGAGTCCATATGCACACACCTGTCATATCTTGACTGAATCCTGGGTGTAGAGAGAGAATTATTCTTTTCTTTCCAGTCTCGACTATTCCTGCCTTGTTTTTTTTCTGGAAGGGTGGAAGATCTTGTGCATAAGCTAGATGGGAGCCTTGATGCAGTCCAGTTTAGTACCCAACTGAGACATCTGATGGACTAAATTTTTAAGATGCTCCACAACATACATCTTCTAGACTTGGTTTCATGATTAAAAGCTTCAGCAGGCTGTGGTGGGAAGAGTCATCTCAATAACCTCCCAGAACTGAACTGTTTTGTTTATTTTGAGAAACAATACACAAAAGTCCAGCTCAGAGTCAAGGGCAAGGAGTGAAGTATGCACCACTGAGTTATCAGTGCAGGGAGAGCTGGCTAGGCAGAGCTCAGTTAATCAAATTACATTTAGCCAGGTCTAACATCCAGGGCTCCTCAGGAGGAATTGTCAGGTAAGAAAAGAAAATACTGGCATTATTCTCAATTGTTCCTTACTTGTTAGTGGTCACTAACTCAGTGTGACAAGAGAATGACTGCAAGTAGATGTGACTGAATCCTGTCTGACTGAAAGGGAATGTTTGCACAACTGCATAAGAATGAACATCATTACTGAGAACCTGCAGAATGTATATAGATTAGGGCATTGACCTATGGGAAAAGCTAAAGGTCCAGTGCTACAGTCCCAGATCTTGTGTTTGTTTCAGTTTGAACCCATGTTGAAAAATATCAGGAGAATGTACATTGGAAGCATATCTTATTCCATCTCCCAGAAAAGCCCTAAGGAACTGTGTATGTTTACAAGATTCCATTAGTTATACAGTGACTTCTTCCCGCTAAATAGTACAAGGTACTCTGCTGCCTATATATTTTTTTTTTTTATTAAATGTGATAGTGATTTAGAAGTACAAACATTTCATGGAACTGATTCATCAGCTCAGCTAGTAGAGCTCCATTTGTGGGTTTGCAACATCAAAACATTCCTGGTTTTCCATTAATTAATGTGTAGACATTTACAGTACATCCACACATAAGTGGCAGCAAACTTCTGAAGCTGTTATATGTCCTAGAATATTTGCTCATTTTGTCTGGTAAGGAATATTGACAAGTGCCAATGGGTGCAGTAAAAGAAATTGACAGTATAAAACCAGCCTTTCTTCCTCACAGTTTGTGGGGATTAGAGAAACAAGGCACTGAACACAAGAAAGGATTTTTTCTTTCCTGATGTAATAACTCTATGTAAATGATGTTTCAGGTAGCCTAGCGAAATTGGCACCTTAAACAGAAAAGAGCTAATTTAAAATCTAGATGTGAATAAATTCATAGCATCTGATACAGAATGCTGTGACTAAGTTTTAAACTTTCAAATAACTGGTAATTTTCTGTAAAGGTTTTAAATTGAATGAATACATTTTAGGGCATAGTGTGGGTTTCAGGATTTCTAGCTCCCGCCCCCAAAACCAGCCATTAGAATCCAAGCTTCCAATTAATGGTGAGCTGCATGCAGTACAGCTTAACAATTCTGAACAGAAGGGTTTCAAACTAGATAACAACCTGTGGGCTGTAAACAGAGTAGGCTTAAGTCTTGCTGATTTTAATGTGGTCTGATCAAGCGGACTGTAAATGAAAGACTCTGCTCTAGCTTGCCCACTAATTTGAATTGAGCTCATTTGACTTGTTTCCAATACCAACATTATCACCTAAACATTTATAGTATCATAAATGAAGAATGAAAAATATCCTGAAAGATGTATGGTGGATTTTTTCTTAAACAAAATATGCATGAAAAGAATAATCCTGGAGATGAAATGGAGGCTTATGTAGAAAAAAATAGGCTGCTCTGTAACGCATTTCCCTTATTGTTTATGAAATTTCCCACTAATTGCCTATTCAACCAACCTTTCCCTGACCCCTTTACTTTTTCTTTTTACCACGTGTAGGTTTACTGGTCAGATGGGTTGTGTTTAATGGGAGCTGAGGGACATGCAAAGTTCGGAGGGAAGAAAACTGAAAATTAAAAAAATGACAACAATCTACTTTCAAAATATTTCAGAGCCCAGGAAAAACTATGCTGATAGAGTCATCTGAGTGGGGAAAGTTTTTACAGACTGCAACCATTGGCTAGATTTATTCATGCTTACTCCTAGCAATAGTTACTGCACTTTTATCACAAGTTCCTCAGCCACATTGTAGATATTTCCTCAGTAGTCCCTTCCTCCTTCATGGGGCAAAAATTCCTATCATAGCATGAGATATCACAGTATCATGAGACACTTTGTGAAGCCAAGACATGGTTGATTATGTCCTTTTTACTGGCATCTAAGTTTGCTGCTATAAACCCTTAACTATTAGGAGAACATCAAGATGAAAGCATAAGTGTGGGGACTGGCACCCCACTACAGGGAACTCTCCAGCTTCTGAGACATCAGGCTAAATTGGACGTGCTGCCTCACCACTCTGTATGGCTGTTATTCCAACATTGCTCCAATGAACTGGGTAAATCACCAGTCCTGACGAGGCTTTGTCCAGATGCAGTGCTGGAGGTAGCTTCCCATGGTCACAAAATTGGCGGGATGCAGAGGTAAAGGTCTCTGGAGGCTTGCACTAAGATTGCACAGCTAGATGGACAAGGAGACTGCTGCAAGAGACAAGGTCAGACGGTGTGGATCTGGCAAGAAGAGTACAAATCAGAAACACATATATCTCAAAATGATCTTATTTCCATATGAAATGCACATGGAAGAATAAAATGAAATAGCATAAGGTAAGATAATATAAAATTAACAATAACTAAACAACTCACTGCCCAGTACTACTCTTCTCTGCAAAACAGATACTTAAACAAAGCAGACAGATACTCAGCATTCTCACTGAGCGGAAAATGTTTGGCATTTTGACACCTGTTTTGATCTGGACAGGAACAGCAGTTTATGAAATAACATATGAATAACACCAACAATATAAAAGTGAAAAGAAAAAAAAACCGATGTGTAAATTTACTTCTGATTTACTCATATGGCATATCAACATTTTCTGAAGCAAAGCCAGTTTTTTATGTATTTTCCCTCCATATAAACTTACTCCATGACCACTGAAATCAATGCAGCCTGCTTTCCTGTGGGTTTATGTTCTTTGAGCCATTAACCATCTGAGGATTACAATAATCTCCATTCCCTTCTGTGTGCTCCCTGGTTAAGAGGCAACCCCAAGATGGCTAGTCTGAAGATAAACCTGTAATATTCATCTGAGCAGTCCTCATGTGCTTATTAAGTCACACCTGGCAGTGGAGGTACTGCTCTGGATCCATCTCCTCTGACAAGACACTGGTGTGCCTAAAAATTATAAAATGTAATAAACTTTGAGACATCTACTTCTTTTTTTTTTTTTTCAGTTTAATAAAAACTGCCCATTATGCTGAGAAATTATTTAGGGAGACTGACAAGTGAGATGGATAAACAGCACAATCCCCTAAGTTTACAGCTTTGCAGAATAAAAAAATTCAGTTTGGGCATGGTTAGTTTTTTTAAAATTAAAAATGTATTTCTGTTGAAATTTTTCTATCATGAGTACCTGATACTGAAAGTCTCCGTTGCATGTGCTCACTATAGGTTATAAAACACTGAACTCTTTTGAAAATTGGTCAGCTCATCATAATCTGGCTCATACTGCATTTGCAATAAAAGAAATTGTTTGCAAAATCTTCTCACCAGAAACATTCTAAAAAGTGGATATTTGTTCATGTTTTATCTGGAAGACAAATGGTGAACAAACAAACAAATAAGCAGACTGAACTAATTGCCTAAATTAGTCAAAGCAGATAATTAATCCAGCCAGCATAACTACAGGCCCAGATGAGTTTTTGGCCAGGATGGCAGCGCTAATATTTTTAAGCTTGCCAAGTATGCAATGGGATACAGCCGTTAGAGGGGCAGGACAGTGGCTTTCACTCCAAGACGAGACAGCAGGCCTATCTGCAGCCTGGTCCAAACATGCCTCATGCCTGGGCCAGGGAAGGTCCGAGGCTGCCCTGTCGCCTTGTGACCATGGCCGCTTCCTCCTGCATCCTGAGCTCTCTTTGGAGACCTCCTGTGCAATCCTAACCCAGCCTGACCCTGACCTCATTTAGCTTGTGAGATCTGATGAAGGATTGTACAATTGCCCTATATGGCATAGTTTCAGCTTAAAAGAACTTACATAAATCCTGATGGAAGAAAAAATGCTTGTTGCCTATGTGGTAAACAAGAAACCAAGAATCCTGTGCTGGGGATATTTGGATGAATGTCTTCCAGCTTTCTGCAGTATTTGTATAAAGTCTCAAAGCTTGGAATTTCCACCTCACCTTATTCTGTCATTTCATTGTTTAATTTTTTTGTGCTTTAGAATGAAAATCAATCTCAAGAAATGGGAATCATAAAAGATAATCATTCCTTTCCAGAGCATTATATTGCATTTTGTTATGTTATGTTATATTATGTTAGATTACATTTTTCGCTGCATTGTTTAGTACACTATATTAGTGACATCTCAAAAGGTATCTGTGAAATAAGTAAAACAGTCTATTAACTTAAAAGTGTTTTCAGAAATGTTTATGGGCCACCTGTTGGTCATACCTAAAAGGTTTTCGGGTTTTTTTTCATAACAAAGCAGCATTAGCAAAGCAGTTTAGCTAATAACATTAGTTATTTTCTAAATATTTGCTGAATCTATTGTCTATTTACATTAGTGCCTATCAAAACCTGACTGTAATAATTTTCAAAACATATTTTTTTTAAAACTGATTTGTGAGATAGTATATGATGATGTGTTCATTTTTTTCAGGTGTCTTGAATGTGCACAGTACACCTTATTTGTTTCTTGGGATAAAGGTGATCCATAATTTCAAAGAAAAATTCTTAAATGTTAAAAAAAAATTATGAGTATTATTGGTAGACATGTGATGCAATCCCAGTCAATAAACAAGAAGGATTTGTAGAGAGAAGTAATACAAGCTTTGTCTACCTTGTATTCCTGGACTACTGTTCCTAAACCAGCACTATTAGAATGTGAAATAATGAAGGTAATGAGCTTCTGATATTACCTGATAAAATTTACTGTATTTCCCAGGTTTCAGAACAAGTATTAACTTTTCAGGTATCAAGCAATTAACAATGATTTGAGGTGTCCTAAACTTCTACTACAGACCTCTATTCCTTAATAGGCTAAACTTTTAATTGTGAATATATCCGTACCATTTATATGTATCCTGAAGCTCTGCAGGATATCTCTGTTTTTCTGTAGGCAGAAATGAAAACATTTATTTGACCCACATTCTTTGCAGTTTATAGACTAGTCTTTTATTCCACTACCATGAAAACACCAAAATCTACAACCAGAACAGGAAATTTCACACACACCTCTCTGTCTGGAGTACGGCTACCATAATGGTTTCGTTATCCTCGGATGCTATGTGCAGCAACTGGTCCTTACAGAAAGGGATTGGGTTTGTTGCTTAGCATGTTCCAGTTCACTGTAATTGCTCAATACCTACACATATTTCTTAAGCTTGCAGGCTTACTTTCATAGTAGATCTCCATTTGTCTACCACAGCAGGAAGTTAAACCAAGTTCCTTGTAATTGGTTCATTTCCTTAGGGCTGAATTATGGTTTCTACATTTTGAAGCACAGGGGGATGGCTAGCAGCCTTGACTTTTAGCTGTGAAGAAGGAGGTGTTATGACTGGAAAATGTTACTGTAGGAAGTGAACTTCAAAGTGGAAAGGAGGAGCAAGTGCCAAGCACCCTTTTGACAGGCACCTTAACCACCACATAAATAGACCTCCCACTTAACTAAACTCACAGTAATAATGAATTATTTTACTATGGGAAAACCAAGCCCTCTTTAGCTGTGCAACGGCAGCATCTTTGCTTGCCTAATATAGTATACATATATGTATATGTTTACATTCTTAAAGACTTAGCCTCTATGTGGGGATGGCAGACATCCCACTTGCAATATAACCCAATGAGAATTTACATACCTATACAAACTGACATGCAGCTTTTATGAAAAAGTACTTTTGATTTTGTTTGTTTTCCTCAGAAAAAACTGATAGTATAGTAAGAAAGCATACATTTACATTTGTTTATCGCCTTCAACAAGAACAGCACAAAATGAGCAAAACTGGAAAAACCTATAGGTATTTCTGCCTTTTTTATGTATACTGTTTATTTTTTTACTAAGTCTTTAATTTCCTTTCATGTATTTTATTTAAGAGTTTAATTTGTACTTTAAATCAGTAGCATTTCTGTAGCCTGTTAGGGGGTTTTGTTTGGGTTTTTTTTAGATATTCTGTTTCATAACATTGAGAAATTATTTCAGAACAAACTAAAATCTGTTATTTTCCTGGGTTTTTTAAAAATCATTATGGGAAAATACAGGGGTTTTCATAATGTAAGTTATTTTATAGTACTACTTTTTGTTAGTTTTAGTTTTCACTTCTGAGTAATCAAAAGAAGTAAAAATTACATTCTCTTCCATTTGAAAATGTGAGAAAGTGGAGAAAAATCAACTTCAACATAACATCACGATTTGCAGTTTGTAGAAATTTGGTAAAATTTTGGTAAATAGACGTATTTGGTAAATAGAGGAAAGCAGATCTTCTGTAGTTAACAATTTACCCAAAAGAATACTTTTATTTTTTCTTCAGATAGAAAAAAATGTATCATTTTTTGCTTCATTAATCTCTTAATTCATTTCAGACCAGCCATTCTGAAGGGGAAACTGCTAGAGGAGGGGAAAAGAGATCATTGATAAGTTCCTACATTGCTCAGAACAGATGTACTGATGTGGTTAAAACTGTGCAATTTACACTTCTTAACTGGGACACAGTTATTCATAGGTGAAACAAGACTTTAGGTGAATAAAAAAGTTTCTTGATAAGGAGAGGAATAACATGTTATTGGTTTGGGATGTCTTTATGCAATTGTAACTACACTCATGCTAAGGGATGTACCTATTTTTATTTGTTCATCCCTTTTTTTTTGGTGAAAAGTTTACCTCACTTAAAAATTATTTGTCACAAAAGCTTTAATGCAAATTAAACTTGACTAATATTTCTGGCTGAAAAGAGCATTTGCATTTTGGGAGTTACCTTCAGAACAGGTCTAGGCCCTTTTGACAAGACAAAGGAAGCAGATGCCCCATCATACCCCTGTAAGATACCCACAGAGTTGAAACCTCCTCCAAATCAGACATGAAAGGTGTTTGAACTTACATACTTTACCTTCATGCTTCTCAGAAGTTACTTTTCAGATTGTTTGATTCACATTTTCAGCTCACATTATCCATTCTCTAATAACTAAAAGATTATTTTATTGTTTATAAAGAAAGAAGAAAAAAAATCACTTCCCCATACCAGAATCCCCTCTGCCCTAGTGATTGCAATATTCTTTAAAAAGAAAAGAATTTCAAGTTGCTCACCTAAATTGCGTCTATGTGACTGCTTAGACCAGTAGGCTATGAGTCACTGAAATTTTGCAGGTCCTTGAGAGGTGAACAAGATCTGAGTGTTAAAGGAAATGTTCTGTTAAACACAGAATAATTTTTATCATTTGTAGATCTCCTAACTAAAACTATTTATTTTGCAACTATTTATATTGCTATAATTAGGTCCTTTTAGCTTTCTTCTGTAATTTTCCTGAAGGTGTCACATTCTCTATTTCTCACTCTACCACAGTTGTACCTGCATAAAGACAGCACAAAGGAAAGATATGATGGACATGGAAACGTTCAGGTATCTGTGACTGCATAACACACTGTTGTTTCTTCATCTACAGAAAAGGCTTCTGACACAGTTGAATGTGAATAATTGCTTGTTGAACAGCAGCAGAAGCAAACCACAATACATTACATGCTTCATAATCTACTGCTGCTACAGGCATGAGAAGGGGAGACATATTAGCCAGTGTGAACAGTTCTCTGGACAGCTCACAAATAAGTTTGGAAAAACCGCTTCCCATATCTCAGGTCAATAACCATATGTGTTCTACCCCACCTTACACCAGAGTCTTTTGACAGACAAAGCCCAGAGGAAAGTCCACCCCACTGACCTTCTCACTAAGTGGAAAAAAGCCTCCTGAATCTCAAGGCCATGATACTGCCTTGGGTACCTGCCTTGGTACATGCCAAGTGATTATTTCATGTGTTACCATTTATAGAGATGGGAATGGATAAGCTCTTAAAAGAGAGGCTAAAACGAGGATATGCTTCCTCTCCTTGATGTTGTATGATAACGATCAGGAAAAAGTGTATGCATTCCCCCAGAGACACCGAAAGGTGATGTCAAATTGTCCCGATCCAATGTCAGGGAAGGTTTCGATATGATCCCAAGAGAGAGATTAAGACACAAACGAGGTCAAATGCCGTATACCTAAAAGAGTGTTTATTATAAAAAGTGTCAAAAGTAGAAAATAGTAGCGATAGGATAGAATGGAAGAAAAAGGTAGAAATCAAGCAAGCAGTCGGGAAAGAGTTGCAAGGATAGTCACCACCATGGATCCAGCAGCGTCTTGTTGGTCCTCAGTCTTCAGTTCTTTGGTGATGGGAGTGGGCCTCCACAGCTTGTCTCCACGGTTTTTATAGGGCATAGTCCGATATATGCACATACCTACTGTTCATGCACTGCAGGTTTCATTTATCATGCGACCTTTGTGTGATCAACACCAGGAAAACAGTAGTTATCTCAAAGACTCCAGACAATGGTAGTCCCCCATTCCTACATGCTTTGCTGGCTCCAGCCCGGTCTCCTCCCTGGATGCCTAAATCACCTTATCAGCCAGAGAAGCACCCTGTCTGACAAGCCATTTCAGATACAAATGGAAACAGTTCACAGTGCAATCTCTCACAACAAACTTTGAGACAAAAGGCTCCAGATGACAGTTCAGGTCTCCTCTCCTGGATGGTCAGTGGCCTTATCAGCCAGAGGCGTATCTTGCTTAACAGTCTTTGAGACAAATGGCTCCAGGGGCCAATTCAGTCTCTCACACAAGTACCAGCAGATATCTGTCCTGATCCACAGAAATGGGCTGGTACAGACAGTCACTATTTGTGGATAACCCGTGGTTGCCTTATATCCCCCAAATCACCTGACTGCTGTCCAGCGCAGACCAAGCCCCAAGATGTCCCAGGAACCATCTGAATGACTTTGTCAACACCTACAGAAGAGGTTGTTTGCACAGAAATCTGTGACCCCCGATCACCAGCCTCGGGCTCTAGACACATCTGGGGAAAACACCCTTCACGCCACTTCTGAGAGCTAAGGGTCTTTCTGACTTGGTAGGCCATCTCTCATTCAATTCTCAGAATAAGTTTTCCAGACTGTCTTTCTACCAAATATCAACTCATGTTGTCTCCTTAAGAAGCTTCCTTCTACAAACCTTTGACAGCAGGGTGCTCTGCAAGGTCTGCTTTCCTCCTTCTGCTGTGCTTGGTCATGCCACCCTCATCGGGGCGGAATGCCCCACTGTGACTGGGGAAAGATTGATCTGTGCAGAGGGGAACGGGCAGCTACCTAGGACAGAGGAACTGCACCCACATTTGAGTGGCCAAGAGTTGTCACTGTAACTGGGCAAGTCACCCAAGCAAGTCAAAGTATACGAATTCAGTAGATAGCACCACTGACAGCGTTATAACGGGATGACAGGATGATGATGTGGAGATACTGAATGTGTTGTTTCTGAGCCAGTTCTACAACTCTTGCAAATGATAAATAGGAAAGATCTTGAGCACAAACATTCAGGCAACAGTGACAGTTGTGACTCCAGTCTCATCTCATGCTGCCCCTTCACACCTGCTGTGGTTCTTCATCCAGAAGATTTAGAAAGAGTTGGCTTTCCCCAGATTAGGTTATAACACTGAAAACGTTTTGGTACATCACATGTATACTGACTGAAATCTTATACACCTGCTTGCAAAACCTAAATTATGACTTCTGAGAGTTCATCTTATAATCGGACTTGGAGGCTACATGGACAGAAACAGATTTTTGTCCTCTGATCTTTTTAAATTGATGCTTTTATTTTCATAAATGAATTTACGGTAGTTTTATAGCTCAAAATGTACTATTTGTGTGTACAAGTCCACTCAAGCTACTGTCTGGTTAGTTAGAGTTGCTAGAGTTTGTGGAAAATTATTTATTTAACAAGATGTTATTTGACCTGTTTATTCAGAAAGAAGGATATTATCAGAGCTGTTGTCCAAAGGGATTGACTGCAGGTTTGCATTCGGGCTTCATTATAAATATTGATAATGTTTCGTAAAGCTCCTTGGAATTTGTGCCCTGTAGATAGTCATACTTCTTTCAGAAAGGAAGCAAAACTGGGGAACAGCCATTAGGCTCAGATAAAAACTGATGTACCTCTTTTATGCCCAAATATTCCAACACTAATAAGAGTTCCTGCTGCACATACCATATCAATTAGAAGACCAGGCTTTCCTCCCTTTCTTCAATGCTTGTCTATCGTCTCTACTGCTGATGCTGCATTGTTGCTCCTAAAACTGAAAAAATGTATTTCTTTTAAAAAAATACAACTTTGTTTGAAGAGGACTGAAGAAGGATGAAGCATTCTCAGTTTCCCAGTGTTCAGAAAAGACTCAAGATGTGCGGCAGGCCCCAACAGATTGTTCCCGCTCCCTTACCAGGTAAATGGGAACATTAGAGGTAATTACAGAATTCCCGCAGCTCCCACTGACAGCAGGATCATATTGTATCCCTACTTGGTAAACACAGACTAAGAAAGTGCCTTGCAGAGCTCCCAGTCAAAAGAGACAAGACAAACTGAAAGTAAGGATGAAGCTTTTTTGCTTTGTCATAATTGCCATTTTACTACCAGAAGGATAACACTACTTACATTATATGACTGTACCACAATTAGTACAACCACAGGAAAGAAAATATGAAGACAAAAACTTGGAAACAAAAATGAAGGGCCTAAGTAAGTTAGAAAACTTTTTTTTTTTTTTCATTTTAACCATTTATCATTAATGCTTTATAAAAATAGGTGTTTTGTTTAAAATGTTTCAGCAAAAATAGTGTGCCTTTCTCTTCCCTTACAGGAATGAAAGCAGAGTGTAAAACAACAATAACTCAGTTAAGGGAACTTAAAAAGATCTTGGCTCAAAATGCCTAAAATTATTTGTTTAAGTGGATGAAAAATTAGATACTAGAGCTCCCTGTGCTTTCATACCAGAACTCAGGTTTAGTGTTGAGTTTTCTTCCCTGACAGCTTATATTAGACACCAAAAGCCTGGCAACAAACAAAGCTCTCTACTCTAGCTATTTAATATAGGTACTTATTTTTGAGAAAACTTTTTGTTTCTCTTTCAGAGCACTTCAGGCTTCAGAAATGTTGTGTGAATTAGGTCTTTTTATTTTTTAAATATGTGACTGGTTCCAGAGACTGAATGAAAGCTTCCAGATCCCTTCATTATCTGTTAGAATCCAGCAAGTCAAGGTGGTTACCAGAAAGGGCAAAATATTCTAATACTATTTTAAATTCTTCACTGCAGAGGTATTTTTTTCTGACCTTCACCTATAGCTTACTGAACTAAAAGCTAATGTCTTACTGAGCTTCCATTCCTCTTTCTGAGCTTCACTGAGCTTTCATTCCTCTACTTTCTTTTGAATTTGCTTGCTGTGGTTCCCTCCTAATGAAATTTCTATATTTATTCCAGTAAGAGGAGAAAAATAGAAGATCCCTTTCATTTGAATGTTTTCATATAATCAAGCACCACTGCCAAGGATAATTTGCCGTTGCATCCAGTCAGTTTATCCTGGGTTTGGGATCTTTTTCCTCGTAGTAAGGATCTTTACATACAAGGCACCCTGTTTGTTAGGGAAGTAACTCCCCAGTCTTTCCCCCCTGAAAAAAAACCCTCACATTTCTCAATAGCCACTCCATATCATTCCTTAATCATCAGGTTTTGTGCACTTGCTAGCTTTCTGGAAGAGAAAGCCGACAGGAAATTTGATGGCCCCCTCTCTTCCGCCTCCCACTCTGCACAGTCAGAAATTGAGAGCATTTCTACATTACCTGAAAATATGGTGTCCTCTTCCCTAGGAGATTTCCTGCTGTGGTGTGCCCAGAACAAGTGTTTGTCAGGTAACGGGGGGTTCGTCCAGACCTGGTCTTCACCTGCCATTGCAGGACACAGGTCTCCAGAAGGCCCCATGCCATTTGACCCCTGAGTGTGTCTCAGGCTCCTGGTGACATTCAGAACATCCTGAGCTGCCAACATAGCACTCTTACTCAATCAAATCAATTTATATAATATCTAGGCTTTCGAGATCTCAAGACTATCACCTTCATGTATGCCTGGAGTGATGGAAGCAGGCAGTTGTGTATTTTCTTCTCCCATGTTCTTAACTGTGTACATGCATGTCACAGTTCAAAAGTGCAGAGGGAGAACATGCACATTAATCTATATTTATCCATGGAATCATTCTCCATTACTGAGCACATCAGAAAACTGGCAATGTTCTTCTCTTCTAAAGGTCTGCCCCTGTATGTGGGATGTCTTGAATCTTTTTTATTGTTCTTCCTTCTTTCTCTTTTGTTAGCTTTTGCTATTATTATTTTGCTATTATTATTGCTTTAAAGCCTGGGCATCCACAAAATGTTTCCCACACAGAAATATGGGTGCAAGCACTGTACAGGTTGCCTACACTCAGGCCATAAAGCCAGCACTGTCTGAAATATTTCAGATTTACTGCACAGGCACAAATTCATCTCAGGGAGCGTTTGCAGCATGTTAGGTGCTACCTGGGCATGCTGTATAGACAACTTCATGCACAGATGATCAAAGACTGGGCCTAAAACATGCCATGAGTCTGGCGTGTTCTGAAAGGATCCGCTGAGCACATACTGTAGAGCTACATTGCACAGGTGGTGTAAACTCATCTGGGACTTCTAGGTGTGTGGTAGCCTCTCAGACCTATTGTAGATGCTCAATTGTATCTGACTTGATAGTTCTAGCAAAATCTCTGTCATTCTGGGGCAGGGGGAGGAAGTGGAAAAAAAAATCCTCTAAATCCAACAAAACAAAATTTGGGGGGCGGGAGGGCGGGAGAAGACTTGGTGGGTGTTGTGCCACAGTGAATGCATTTTCTTACCCTTTCTGGTCTGATACAACCAGTACATCCTCATATTTGCATCCAGCACAAGGAACACCGTGACATAGGTCTCTCTTACCTTCCATACTCTCTTGTCCTTCACCAATAATCCCCAACACAATTTAATCAAAAGGTCGCAATTCTTGTTTTAAAGACTATTGTAGTGGTTTCTGCACAAAGAAAGGTTGCTTTAAATTGTTGGGATTAAGGAGATTGCAGTGGGAGGCACTGATAGGATGAGATGAGCCAGCTGGCAGATTTTATTGTAACCGGGGCAAACACCAGTTTTAATATAATCATCCAGGAAACTGAAGCAGCCCTTGAAAACTCAGGACATTCCCAGAAATAGTAACATCTGTTCATCATAAAGATTACATTGGTAGATTCCAGTTATATTTCAGATAGGAGCTCTGTAAGGCGAGCACTTACAGCAATTGTTTCATTTCTTTATTTTTTTTTTTTCTGCAGTACTTCTCCAACAGCTTAAATAGGAAACTTGATCTTCTCTGGGTACTTTGCCATTGTCCGCTTCACAGCAAATTTCCTCTGAAGCTCTAACTTGGGTTTATTTGCTGGAGTTTCATTTCCCTGTAAAACCTGCCCTGCAACATGGAGAGGAAATTAAGGTACTGGTCTTTCCACTTTTCCTCTTCATCACTTTCCCTTGTGGTAAGAAACACTGATTAAAAAGAAAAAGTTTATTTAGCCAAAGTGAAAATCAATAGCATCAGTCAGGTATCTGTTAAAAATAAATAAATTATACCTCTCTTTGGCTTCTATCGGCTACCTTTTCTCTGCAGGACCTGCAAGCAAGACTTAGTAACAACTCTCTCTGGCCTACCTGCCCTAGCCCTAATAACTTTCTGGTAATAAATTAAACCTGGGATTTATTTATTTACTCTAGAAGTGCTGCTAACTAAATTGCTTTTGCAGTATAAGACAGCACTTGTTCATAACTAAGTAGTGCTTTGTGCCTGACAATGGGTTAATGGGCCAAAACAACTCATTTTGAGAGTGTCGGCTGGTTTAGTCCCACAAACTGGTTCCAGAATCTCACACATCCCACATTCCCTTTGCACATCTGGACTCTACACGTACAAAGTTTTCTTTCATATAAACTGTTTATTGTTCTGTGAGATTGATGCCGTTAATATTGGCTTTCAGAATGACAGATTAGCATCACCAGTTAATCAGGGCTATTAGCAGATAAATATCTGTAATTTAATCACTACAGTAATTTCTTTTCCAATAATAAGATTTACAAATGCAAGTGATTAAGTAATTAGCTTACATCTCCATAGATTACAATTCCTCTGAGCTTTCTTCTCTCACTTTTTTTCCAAAAGATTTCAGTATTTAATTAAAGTAACTACTCCCTCCTTTACGTTGTCTTTGTAAGCACATGTGAGAAGTGGGGGGGGTTGAAACCAAACTGCACCTTTTGTACATAATCCCACAAGGAACCCCCACTTCCAAACCTCTTCCCTCTCTCTCCAAGGGTTAATACCCACCCTGCCAGGGTTTAGCAGCTATAATCGTTCCCAGTACCCTTCCCAATCCGTGCAGCAAGTGGGGTGCACAAGGGGAAAGAATAATTTACAGGAAGGGGGGGAAAAATTGCCGGGGAAAAATTGCCAGTGGAAAAATTGTGTGCACTTGATAAAATAAGAGTCTGGCTTGCTCAAAGAGTCTATCCAAACACTTTTCAAGGATCCCTTTGTTGCTCTTCCACTGACTTGGCCCTAGGGCAAAAGGCAAGTTCTACTCCTTCCAAACTTATATTCTCCTATTTGCAGAGTAATTTGACAGTTACTGTTAATTTCCTAAATGCAACATGAAAGCTGTAGAAGGAAGCCTGAAAAAAGGGTGGGGAGGGGGGAAGGAGAAATTCATAAAGAGCAGCAGAGAATATGGCAAAATTGCTTCCATGTGTGGCGCACAGGCGAGGCTTGGGCAGAGATCTGTGGCCTTCCCAGAGTTTGACCTCTTGAGGCAGTGCCAGTTTGCTGGAGAAAAGGCATTGCTCTTTAATGAAGGCCTAATTTTTATTGCCACTCCATCGACTTCAAAGTGCTTCAGGTTGCCAAACATAATTTCACTGGAGGTATTTTCAGGTGCAGAGCAAATACTTCATAAATAATTTCCTCGTTAGATTACAAATTCCATTTAAAAAGGGGAATGGGGGGGTAGCTTTTCTAAGGCTTTTTTGGAAGCTGATTAAAAAATCTTTCAGAGGGGTTCTTTATTACTTTCATTCTGAAAGAAAATAATTAAACAGTTTTAATTTTTTATTTATATTTTTAAATGAACATGCAGCTTAGTGAGATGACCAAGTATGGTAGAGATGTTTTTAATATGCTCTCAATTAAAACATATAATACGAGGCTCTGGTTGCCTATTCCTTTTCCCTCTCCTCATCCTCAAATTGCTACTAAGCCCAGTGACTGCCAGCAACCCAGTGGCAGCCTCGCTGGGGCCTCAATTAATTATGTAGATCTGTCACACTTCTACATTTTTCATCTGTTTACTCTTCTCCTCGAGTAAAAGTGCCTGTAATTAAAATACGCTTCCGTACATCCTCTTTATCACACACCCCCTGCAAAGCAAGCGCAGGGAGCTGCTGTAGCTGACGAAGTGCTGCTGTCAGTCAGAGGGAACGGGGATGATCTGAACGGCATTTTTGCTTAATGCACTTTGTGAGCTGAGCTGAGCCCAGAATCAAGGCGGAAGGGAGGCTGGTGGGGAAGAGATGGAAGTCAGGAGCGGCAAGCTCCCACCCCAGAACCCCTGACGAATTACAGCACCAGCGGTCCGTGCCCACCCCCTCGCCTGTCACTGCAGTGTCCCTGGCACAGCCACCACTCTGATGGTGCTGAAGTTTAACACCTTAACATTTGTAAGCCATCCTCAACTCACTGGACAGAAATAGGAATGCCAGTTAGTACCTTGGAGCAGAGCAGGTCTACTGCTTTTTAGTTCTAGCCTGCTTTCTTTTGCTAATAATTCTGCAAATTTAACCGGTTATGGCTTTTCATGATTTCCTCTCATGAAGGTTCAGTTACCCTAGAACACGAGGAACAAGTGAAAACCATTTATAAGAACAAAGGTAAGGAATTACTGATAGTTTTGCCAATGTTAAATTCATTTTCCATTTCTTTTTCTGGAGAGTACTAGTTGGAAGATGAAAGTTAGCATAAATATTGCACAAAACATTTTCTTCTGTTGCCACCTTGAAAACCAGCTGGATTTGATTAGATTATAGACTTTTAAAACTGATATATATCAGTTTATATACTGCAGCTGTATACCTGCAGTAGGACTTGTTAGAGACTTCTTATCTCTATACCTGCACTGAGCAGGCTCCAACCCCAAATCCTTGTGTCTAAGCCTTCACATGACTACACAGCAACCACCTAAAAAAAAAAAAAAAATATTTCACAGGTCATACATATCAGGAGTGGTCATTTTATTGCTTCAAAACTGGTGAACTGATGAAAATTAATTACTTTCTTACTGATCAGGGATAATTGTACATGCTTCATTGTTTCACACCTTTGAAGTGCAGTGCCTGTTAGCATCCCACACTTAGGTTACAAAATAAGACAGCTATGGAGTTGCTAAGAGTCTCTTTTCTGGTGGTTACTTTGGAGTCTATGTCTCCCAATCAGGATGAATGTATTAAATAATTGTACATACTTGACTGCTCTCTACAGCAAAGAGGCTGCAAAAACAAAGCTGAGATTCATGGTTTTTCGCATTCCTTTGACATGTAACAAAGGCTTGGCATAAGGCACTGAGAAAGTAGTTATAACTCAGAGAACTTTCTATTTTCACCAGTTATTGCTTTAGCTTAAATTACAGAGATATGTGTGATGGATCTAAAAAGATCTCTGGTTCAGACAGCTGGGAAACAATTTTGTCCTTCAGCCTAAAACAATTTTGATGAAAAAAACCAAACCCAAACCATTAAAGAAATAGCCAAGATAAAACAAAGCTTAAAATGAAGAGACATTCTGCACCTATGAGAGATAAGAAACATGTTGCTTTAGTTATTTTGAGCACAAGAGCCACTATTCAAATATACCATCATCCATGCCACTTTTGCTGAGGAGAAGGGACAGCAGAAAGGGTGGATGAATGTGAGAAGTGGCAGAATATCTTTTTGTACTTTTTCATTGGCTTACTAAGATTGTGGGTTACTTTGGGTGCACCTGCATTAGCATTTCAATTCAGATCTGGAGTCTGTCTTTCAACCGAAAATCTCCAGGGTTTCCCCACTTGCTGTAATTTGGTTCATACCATAGAATGGCTCAGAGTGCTACAACAGCATCAGATGAAACTAAACTGAGGGACATACTCCAGGAACGTGTCTAATGTGGTCTGTTAACAGGAATTCAGTTCACAGGGCTGACTTAGTCAGTTCACAGACTTAGTCCAAGTTAAAGTTTTCCAAACTTCATGCAGCACTGACCTCAGTCCTTCAGCGCCAGCTGCCTCACTCTGCAGACTTGCTCCTTTTCATCTCTACTGTCTGCTGCCTGTGCGATACCATGTAGCTCTATTAACACCACTCAGGGCAGGACTGAGGTTGTATCAGTTGCTTTTCTTCTACCACGACTTAAATTCAATTCCAATTATCTTCAGATATTGTTTTAGCTTTTTTTTTTTTTTTTTGCAAGCTATTTGTGCTTCTGCACTGTGTCAGAGGGAACAGGAGAGTCTAAATTGGTAAGAAATTGGTGACAATTATATAATACCAAGTAGAAATTTAGGCTTCACTCACAAAGAGGAGAAGGTGGGACCCCAGTGGAAGGGGAACTCTGGGAGAACAAAGCACCATCTGCGTTGCTGGCCATTCAAAGCTGGGAAGATGAATGAAGCTGCAATGGAAATTCAGTGTAGGGCCATTTTTTCTGAGGAGATAGCTGAACATGGTATTTTTATTTCTCTTCTCTTTTAAGTCTAATTTAAATTCTAATGACTAATGTTTTACATAAGAAAGGTCCCTGCTACAGCCATAAAAATATTGAAATTTTTTTGCTAATATTGCACAGTACATTGCTATATTAGCCAAATGTTGCTGTGATACAGCCAGGTTCAGATCATATTATATATAATACAGAACGTCTGCAATTTTTCTTGTTTCCCTGGTAACAACTGTAAATGCACGAACTCCCTGGACTGCTCCACCCCTCCTGCTGCTGATGTCAGGCACAGGAGAGGCACATGTGCAGCTCAACTCCTTACCTGTCAAACCAGGCGGACGCTCCGTTTGATCACCCATGTTTTGGTCCCACAAAGACCATTCGTTTGGTGATCAGAGGGCAGTGCTAATTTAGTCGGCTATCATGATACTGGGGTGGTGGGGAGAAAAAAAAATCGCCCACTTGTGCTTTGGTTTTAATCCACAAAGAATGGGGAGGCTAAAAGAGCAATCATGTGGCTAGAACTGAGGCAACGTATTCTTTGCTGGAAAAGAGATGATTAGAGCCATTTCTGTTAATGTTAATAATTTTGGATAATTGGGTGCTGCTCAATGCCAAAGTATTCTCAAATTCCATACTCTGTTACATGCATGCCAGCAGGGTTCAGTATGAGTAATGTTAATACAATGAAGAGGGAAGGAATGAATGAGCATTTTCCATGTGTTAGCTGACAAAATCACTTTGAAACAAATGACCAGTCCTTATTAATGCAGCTATTATTTTGATAAACCAACAAGAATGAATGTGGTATTCATGAAAATGTGATATGCAAAACTGTAGGAATCCCACTGTAATTTTACAATTAATTAAGGTACCTGTAGCCATTATTGGAAAAGATTATGATCTGACCTTAATACCCATGTATTAAGTTGGCATGTTGCCTGTTTTTACCTCAGCATTAATGACAATGAACATTTGTTTGCGAGCCTGCCTCTTATAGTAATTTTGTTCAATGTGAGTTTGTTCAGATATTTCAGCATTTGCTTCAGTAATTACGAGTCAGCATACCGCTACAGTGACTTGCAGTATGCTAAGGTATATTTTTCATCATCACCCATGGAAGTACATACTGTTCACCAGGATAATGCTGAAGCTTACTTGGTGACTATGAATGAGAATAGTAACTCTTGTTTTCTGCAGTGACCATTCATCCTGCCTCCCTTCTTTGTCGATAATGCATGGTACACCTGATGAAAAATTTCAGTTTGAATGGTTTTAAAAGGGGAAAAAAACCCTTTCTTACTGAGGAAGTATGTTTAAAAAAAGTTGCTATTTTCATAAAAAATTTTGGGTTTTATCTAAAATATCTGGCAATCTAAAGCTGGTTTTGTTGTAATTAAAAACCTTTTATTTAGTTTAGCTTAGTAAAATGAAGTTCAGTTACTAGCAGTTGTAAGTAGTAGCAGTAGCAATTTTAACAGTACTATTAATAGTAATTTGCATTAATGCTCAGAATTTTGGTCAGGATCTCTGTGCTGGGGACTAACAATCATTGAAGGAAGTGACAGTCTATACCTTGTACTCTGCAGAATTTAAGCAAGACTATGTATGTGAGCAGTCGTGGTGGCAGTGGGATCGCTGGTCTTTATCCAAGATGTCCACATCACTGGGAAACAGGTAGAGCAGAAGCAGAAAGCAAAACGGTATCAAGGTAAGGCCCTCTTCGAAGGGGTGGAGTCATTCCCTCAGGGGGAGATTGAGTCACCCTGCTGAACCAGACCAAAATACAGGAGCTGAAAAGAAAGTATTCAGGCAGGATAAAAATTCTTTCCTACTAGCACCTGAGAAATTGTAATTCAGGAACTCCGCAGGCAGGCACAGATGCCTGACTAGTGAGAAAGTTGGGCCTTTTCAGCTTTTCAGGAGGAGGTGGCAAACCTTGAGATAAAGAAGTAGAACAGACTATTTTCCAGTCCCCTCTGCTTTGCAAAGCTTCATTGCTATTATGCAGAGTAAACAATATTTTGCCCGAAGAAGGTTGTTTGGTTACTCTGTTCACCTCTGTTGATAGAATCCCAAAGGGGAGAGCTGCAGATATAGCTCTTCCAAGGATGCACGTACCTTTTATTGGCAAACACAAGTTTCTCTGCCTATACCCCAGGCTACACCAATGCAAATTAATTCCAGATCAAAACCATATAGCTGCAGTTAATGCTGTGCTGTGTTCCAGGCAAAGAGCCCATTCAGCTGAGCTCTCAGGACATGTTAGTTAGAGAAAATGGTCATGTTAAATCTGTTATTTAGTGTCTGTTTGGAATTCACTCCCATGTAAACAACCTGGACTGTAGTACTGTGTAAAAATAATGTACCCTATTCAATCGGCAGCTAAGCCTGCCATGGGCACCACAGTTCTGTGATGGTTTTAAAAAAAAAATCTGGGATGGAATCCAGTTCTAGATTCAACATTTAAATAAGGGTATCAACATGTGAGCCAAGTGTCTAAACACCCATATAGACAATGGGAATCAAACGCTAAAATGAGTGGGGTCCAGACAGCTATTAAGTTGGTTAAATGTGAGGACTTGATTGTCCACACATGGTGGTCTAATGTCATTTGAGATGCCAGTGTCCTGGGTGATCCATACAGGTCTCTTGGACATAATGTAGAACGTATGAGACACCTTGCCTTTCTGAACTGATAGCTGCAGGACAGTCAAAACACCGTGAGACGTTACAAAAAGCATCAGACACTTGAGTGTGGTTGAATAAATTGAACTCTAATTATCTATTTTTAGCTGCTCTGAATAGCCCTTAAAATAGATTAAATCTTCATTGACTCCAGTGGGAGCATAGACACCTAACTCGTGTGGATGCCTACACTGTGGAAACCTAAATTTAGGCTGCTGAATCTAAAGCTTGAACACCATTCTTGGTATGAGATTCAGCTGCCTGGCAAGTGACAAGTGGATATACCACAGGTTGTCCTCCATGGCTTCTAGGTGTCCAGAGATGTCCCTGGGGTCTCCCATAGATCATGTGTGCACTTGCCAAACATCAATGTCCTTGATACCCCAGGGAATCCGCAATGGCATGGATGTGTTTGTTTAGGTATCAGAACTGAACCACTGAACCCCTGCTTACTGGTTTCCTGACTCACGTGTTGTTCAAGTTTCCTCACAATTTGGATATACTGCTAAATAAAGAATGAAGAAGTCTCAATATGCAATCTATTACAACCTGGAGGTAATGTGCACAAAAAGATCTGATGCCCATAATTTGATTTTTAAGACCTGCAAAATGGCATAGAAATATGCACTAGCCAATTACAACTACTAGTTTCATATAAAGAAAACATTTATCAGTTCTCTTCAACTATGGACATTCACTAAAGACAAAATCATTTTTCTGACACATGTTAACATTCCAAAATGGGTCCACACACCTCTGGCTGAAATGAGATTTTAATGTATGCTCCAATTATTTTTGTTATTAAATTCCTCAAATATGTTTCGTTTTTTGGTTTTTTTCCTTCTTTCCTTCTTTCTTTTTTTTTCTCGACCAACTGGGATTCAGAAGTTGCTGTAGTGCTATCCAACTTCTAATATTAAAAATTCTGTCTCATAAAAAGTGGATCTAACAGGCATCAAAGACTTGCATTCCACTGCGATTTGGATGGTAAAAAATGTAAAAGTGCAGATCTACACACCTTAATATTCTCAATAAGACTTTCCATCTTGCATCTTTTATCCTTTAACTGGATGTGACTGCCAATTGGGTTCACATTAAAAAGTAATAAACTTGCACTGGACAGAGCATAGGTATTTTTATAGGTATCTTTATGTAATTGAGGACAAATGACATCTTGATTAAATTATAATTCATGTAGGCACACTTCAGTAGCATTATTTTTTCCAGTTAGTTACATTAATGGTTTAACATTTACTCTCTTCCACCTCATCCATTTGCCTATGCTTCCACTAAGAGCTTGATGAAGTCGAAATTCTGTGACAGTCTCTTCAGCGGTAGAGTTGCTTAACAAATGCTGTTTATTGATCTCATGACATGCACTGTCCTCAAGATCCAATTTATTTGAACAAATTCCTTTTTTATTGTAGCTTCTCTTAGAACTCATAAGCATAATTATATATTTTATATCTTTGATTTATAACAATGGCAAGCATGTATCTATTGCTCTGTACATCTGCAGAATAAATCAAAATTTTCACATCCAACACATGTAAAAGAATTTAATCAAACAGATATCATCTATCACTCATCCAAAAGAATAAAGCTTAGACTCTTTCAGCTGTCCTACATGTCCATTGTCCATTTCCCAAACTGCCTACAAAACTAGAGAGGTACTTTGCAATGTATTCACGTGATTAACAAATCAGTCCTCATGCACCAAGGAAGGAAAGTTAATTCAGCTAACTGTAAAGACAGTTAAACCAGCTGCTTTTTTTGGGCTATGGCATTGTCGTGGTTTCAGGTCAGCTCAGTCGGTAACAAAGCACCACGAAGCCGCTCACTCACCCCCCACCCCCTCGCCTGGCTACGTTGGGGT
>VYZV01035289.1:27146-40132 GCA_013401275.1 Pandion haliaetus | reverse complement strand
AAAAAAAGGAGTTTTTCATTGAGAAAAAGCAAAATGCCAAAATAGCATATTAGTAACTTTCTGGACTGGTCATAAAGCCAGTTTTGTTTGTTTCACTAATCAATGAAAGTCATATTGTGCAAAATAAGTAAACAATAAAATAAGAAAATCAGAATTCAGAGGAACCTTTGAAAATTACAAAGTCAAAAGTACTTTTGTGCAATGGCAGATTTTGTGCAAAATACCATTAAGGACAGTATGGGAGAGTAGTACTAGAGCAAAACTTTTCTAAGGATGCAAACGCTTTCTTGCAACATCCATTTGCCTTTTGAGGTAAATATGGTTCAGATGACTATGTATCCTCACCCACATTTAATGCATACTTTCCCAAGAGGCTAGTGCTTTGACAAGTAGCTAAGTAACATGAGGATATGGCTGCAGTGAATTGATTTGTCCAGTCATTTACTCACAATCTACACCTGCTGGCTTTGTAAAGATCAGGTTAAGTTTGTTGGACTTAGGCTCATTTCCAAGACCAACCTCTTTTCTCTTTCCTGTAGGTCTCAGGAGACAGCTTTGGTTTTATTTACAAATTGACTTGTATTGTTAAGGCAAAGAGGATGTTCTGTGTTTTTGTTGTAATTACCGCAGCATATCCTACACAAGGCTTGTTTCTGTTCTCCTGTGAGCCTTTGTGAATTCCTCCTCCTCCCACATCAACCAGCCCACCTGGCTACATCAGGGAAGGGCAAAGAACAGACATGAATAATGTTGGAGCTGTGATGTTCTAGGGGTGAACAACTGTGCACTGCATCCAAAATCAAGGCAGATGCATGATGTTGCATGGTGCCTCACCAGAGATCTTATGTCTCCTAGGTTATTTTGACTGATGGCTCAGAACATTTTGTTTGGGGGTTCTTTTGTCCTTTTCCAGAACATACAACAACTACAGCCCCGGTGAGAAAATCCTCTTGTGCCAAAAGCCCTAGTAAAAGATACTAAGTAATACTTAATGCTCTTTGACGGTAAGAATTTTTTTCTCTTTCTAGATATATTGTAAGAGAGGTTTTGTGGATTTTTTTATTATTCCAGTCATTTCTGATACATGACGTGACTGATTTTCAGTTAATCATCTCCATACTATCTTCTCTCATATCACCCCTCTACTAAATTCAGTAAAATATTACTTTAATCATTTCCATTTGTCTCACCTCAAAGTAAACCACAATCCAGAAATAATGACACACTTAGTAAGGTCAGTTGCTAAGTTCTTCCCTTCCAACCACTACAAATCTTTATTGACAAACCTAAAATCACTATGCAGAATCTGATAGGCCAGGGTTTTGGTCTCTGAGACAGAAAAATCATCTGAATGGGGCAGGGGGGAGAAAAAAAAAGAAACATGAAAACTTACAGGATAAAGGCCAATATTATATAAGGGGAAGATTAGGTTGGAATAAGAATACATATGACCTGCCTACCTTTTGAGACTGAACAAAGGTAATCGCAAAAATCCTCCCTTCTCAAAGCTGGAGATTCCAGAAAGGTGTTTAATTCCACTAGTAGGGGAATATGTTCTTTTCTCTAGAAAGTAATAACAAAAAAGTTAGTCTGCCAGTACCTTGAAAGCTGCCATGAAATAAAAAGGGAGCAGATACTAAATGGAGTTCTTCCTCCATCATGGGGTTAGACAGTGTCCTGCCTCTAGGATTCATGGATATAAGTCTCACTGAGATTTCTCCTACTTTATTTTTCCTCCTATAAATAATCTTACACTTATATTTTATCTCTCTCCTTTTTAGTAGCAAATCTTAAACACGATTTTTTCCAATACTCTTTAGAAAAAAATTGTTTGGAAAATATGTCTGCTATGAAAAAAGACCAAATTTTTTTATTATTTACAACTAGCCATTAATAATTCTATTCTAACCTTGGTTTAGAAAAAGAAGTTAAAACAAAAGTTAACTTTCTGATTAATTTCCTTCGTTGTCCTTAGAGATTCTCAACCATCATATTTAGGTGATAAGACTTTGGGCTGCATGGAAGTCTAAAATTATCACAGCTGTTGAAGTACACTGACACAATTAGACAATCAAAAAATTACACAGATCTCCATTATTTTAAATTAGAAGTTCCAGGCGAGGGTTTCCTGTCACTAAGCCAAAGTTTTTTCTTAAAGCAAGAACTATTCATGCGTCTGAAGATTAGCAGTTCTAGAGGACTCAGCCCTAGTTCAATGTTATTTTTTGCTACTTGACATAGATTAACTTCACCAATAGAAAACAAGTGAGCTATGCACTGTTCATTATCAGATAATTTTTAAAGGTGTCATGCTATCTTATTGAAAGATAGTTTATGATGATACTACTTCTAAGGGGTTTATATCTCTCTAGTTTAATCAAAGAGGACGAAATCGGTGCTATGGATTACAATAAACTTGGCAGAGCTCTGGAGGAAAATCTTTTCTCCTAGAGGACAATGGCCAGATTCAGAATTTAGTCACCTACTTTGAGCATCTAACACAGGCATCATGCTGCCTAAAAACTGAGTTCCTAGCACCACCAAGGAACCTGGATCATCTAGATTGAGCAGTGCTACAGACAGTCAGAGCTGTGGTTCCACACCATGAGCACGAGCTTACTTACAACGAGCCAGCAGCTGACCACAGCCATGTCTCAGCTTCTATCTCCCTTTCCATAGCACGAGTGCTCCTTTCTCCTCAGGGTCCTGGAGGACAGGATCTATCCAGGGAGCAGGCATCTTACTAGTCTGGAGACACTGAGCACTGCTGAAAATTAACCTGACATTTACAGCCAAAGCAGAGAAAGCAGGAAATGTGAATTTAATTTCTACCTTGGCCTGGAGGGGCTCCAAACTCCTATTTCTCTCTTCCCTGGAGAATGCCTTAATTACGGAGTTATAGAGCACCTAGCCTACCTCCCAACCTTCCCCTTCAAACTGCATGGTATATAACATGCAAAGAAAAAGCTGCGTGGTCAATAGCAGATCAAAGAGAAGAGGTTTGCCTCCCAGTGGTTGGGACACTCTCTCAGAAGTGAGTATGATCTCTATACCTTGGATTAACTATTTTTATCCCATTGCTGGATAAAGCAAAATTCATAGCTATTCCATGGAGTGGGGGTCAGTTCTACCCATTCGATTTCTGTGCCCTCTCTCTTACAGAGCCAGCCTTGCTCTTACTCTCTTTCCTAATTTTGTGATTTCTCCCTTCCTCTAAACAATTGTCTACCTTCAGCAGGAGGAAATGAGCCCATGTCTCCCAAATTCTTGCTGAGTGTTTAAAATGTTGGGCCAATAAATAAAAGAAAGGCAGACCCTCCCTTTGTGGTGTTTTTGAAAGAATTGATCTCTTCTCTTACACTTTTTACTGGGTTCAGTGCTGGCAGTACAGCTTCAGAGTGCTTGGACTACAACGAACATGTCAGACCACTCCAGAGACTTGGGCAAAGTTTCAGACTTCTACATAGTTTTGATAGGTGATGGAGCCTACAGGCAGCAAGATTCTTCCCCAAGTCAAAGTACATTGTGGCAGGTAAGGTGCCCAATATACAGAACTTAAAAACCTAGAGATAGGTGATCATCCTGAGTTTTGGTATCTCTAGAGCAAAATCTAAGAAACAGTACCTTAAGATAAGGTTTTACATTTCTCTGATGTTTCATTTTAAACACTGACAGAGCGCGATATGTCTCTGCTGATCTAAGATTTTTTTATCTCTGTAGACATTATATTTACATCTTAGACTTTGTATGGAATTTAATGGGTCTGTTCCACCGGGGAAAGAGGGAGTTCTTGAACAATTGTGTTCTGAAAGTAAGTTAGATCCATCACACCTCATGCCAAAAATACAAGAGATGTGGGTGACTATAGGAGGTACACCATTTCCTAGAAAAAGACACAAAGAAGTCTGGACTGTTTGCTTTATTTACAAGAAATTCTCTCAATTATCTTAAGATACTTGAAGAACATGAGATGAAAAACTGTCAAGAGATTTTTGGTTTTCTCTAGTCACAAATAGTATTCCCCACTGAACTACACGTTCAGGATGAATCTCATAATTAATGTAGACATGTCCAGGTTTGGGGATTTTACTGTCAATACTATAACATCATTTGGTTTTACCCCAAGTTCCTCTTTTCTTTTCCTCTCAGTAGAATTCAAGGACATTTTTGGAAGATGATCCTTTTTCTTGGGAAGTGGCCAAGTTTTTGAATAATAAAATGTGACAATAATTAGAATATAGTTTGAGTGGGTTAATGAACTATGATCCATTGAGTCATGGATTTCAGAGCAGGTGTCTGACCGCAAGCCAACTGCGAGGTTTGTTTTTTCTAGTCATGTGTCTAGGTATGTTGCATTGTCTGGATCTCTCTTGGAAACAGACATGATTTTTTTCATGTTGCTTTCTGCTTTGTTGCTTCCATCTAAGATATGTTTTCTCAATTTGTTTGCCTTTCCATAAACCCCAAATCTGTCTTTTTCATTTCTGTTGAAATTGAATTAAATCTATAACTAGATTGATGAAAAGGGGGTGATCTGGAGTTATTTGGGTGTAAGTAGGTTCTTCTAAACAGGATTTGAAACTGAGAAAGCAAATTTGACTTCCATTTGTGATATCTTATTATAGGAAGCCACAGGAAAAAGTATTATGTAACCTACATAACATTGAAGAGGAGTGGCTGTGAGGCAACACTTGGAGAACATACATTAATGTCTTTCCTAAGAAAGAACATGTTTCTCAGGGCCTTTCATATGCACAAGATAAGCATCTCAGTCACTTCAGGTGAAAGTGCCCATCAGACCTGCCAAAACTAAGCCATGCAATGATGTTGATTACTCTGTGGAACAGGGTTGTGAAGTCATTTCAGTTTTAAGGGTCCATGGGCACTTCCAGCATTCTCTGTTGGTATACCTGGGCTGGATGTGCACGAAGGTCTGAGCCCCAAAACACAGCAAATGCCAGATTACTAGACCAGGAAGTGTAGAGAAGATAGGACTAGTGTTTAAAATCCTGTAGAAGTACTGTAGGGCTGCTCCAGAGCAGCCCACCCTCCATCCCATACATCCTGAAGCCTACAGCACTTACGTACTTGTGGTTTAACACTGGTAAGCAGCTAGGCACCACCCAGCCACTAACTCACTCCTCTTTGGCCCTGGCTGGGGTGGGGAGAGAATTGGAAGAGTAAAAGTGCAAAAACTCATGGGATGAGAGAAAGACATTTCAATAGGTAAGGCAAAAGCTGTGCATGCAAGAAAAGCAAAATAAGGATTTCACTCACTACTTTCCATTGGCATGCAGGTGTTCAGCCATCTTCAGGAAAGCAGGGCCCAATCACACCTAATGGTTACTTGGGAAGACAAACAGCATGAGTCCGAACATTCCCCCTTCCTCCTCCTTCCCCCATCTTTTATTGCTGAGCACATTGGGGTTGGGGTCAGCTGTCCCAGCTGTGTCCCCTCCTAACTTCTTGTGCACCCTCAGCCTACTCACTGGCAGGGCAGTGTGAGAAGCAGAAAAGGCATTGACAATATGCAAGCACTGCTCAGCAATAGCTAAAACATCCCTGTGTTATCAACACTGTTTTGTTCACAAATCCGAAACATGGCACCTTACGAGCTACTATGAAGAAATTTAACTGCATCCCAGCCAAAACCAGTACAGTACTAATGTACTCAGATGATGCATTTAGCCCTTCCACAGCATCCCCTGTGCCCCATTCAGAGTGTGCAAGTCACCCAGAGCTGAAACTTTTGCACAAGGTCCTGAGATGCTGCTCCACCCACTGCTGCAAAAGTGCCCTGGGTTAGTACTTACACCTGAGAGATGCTGCAAGTCGTATTAGAACAGCTTATACACCTCGTTATACATTACTCTGCTCTGCAGCTACTCAATATATACTGCTTATACATTGATAGGATATCTCTTCAGCTACAGTCTGAGTTTTGTACAATTATATTCTGAAAGGGAAATGTTGCTAAAACTGAAGGTTTTGTCTGATTTTGTCTCCAAACCAGACCACATGACAAGCTGTGTCTGATTTCTGCACAGAAACATGAAATGTTTCTCTCCAGAAAGGCATGAAACCAGGCGTGATTCACATGGCTTATACTTTTGTTTTGAACTTTTGCAGAACTCTGCTCTGTATCTCATTACCAGTCCCCAAGAGACACCCCGTCTCTAGCCCTTAAATGGGGATTTTGTCAGGAAGCGTCTCATATACCATAAAGGAAGGTTTCGTTTTTGGCAAATCAGATATCTTAAGGAAAGTGGATAAATGGTGTCGGAGATGAGCTTTCATAAACAATTTATGTGTGTGCATTTCTCACAGAGAAACAATGAGGAAATAATTTGAAACAACACAAGGGTACATCTCTAAATGTGTTTCGCAAGATTATAAAGATACAAGCATTAACCCTTGTTAGACTAGACTGCAATATTGGGTGTATTTATGGCCTGGCTCTCACCATAGGACCGTGTGTCTTCTCTTTTGCTAAGTTAATCAGAAGTCACGACAGTGTTCATCTTCTTGTGGACGGGTCTCCAGGTTTCTTAGCTTGGAAACAGAATGTTTTACATTAGACTAACACTGCTTGAAGTTGTGAATCTCACTCTTCAGAAAAATCTGACTGTGCATTTTGTAGTTGGAGCTGCATATGAATGAAATTGTTCTGTAGGAAATTAATGGGGAAAATACAAACTCATACTGTGTTCCAGCCTATCAGAATTATGTCTTACAAATTAGAAAAAAATACTGTTTTTTAACAAATTAATACATCCTGCAATCTTAAATACTTCCAGGTCTACAGATTTAAATTGAATAGTGTATTTGCTCAAAAAAGGGTCCACTGTTTTCCTCAGAATTTTTCCTTCCAGCCCAGAGGTTCAAACAGTAGCTGAACCCATTAGTCACCAGCCAGCTATCTATGATGGGTACAGTAAAGTTCTCTAAGCATCTTTTACATTCCTTTTCCATACAGCTCCTTTTTCTTTATCTCAATTCCCTTTTTTTTATTATTTTATTGCACAAAGTCAGCAACAGCAGGATAGACTTCTGGTTGGTGTCATGTTCCAGGCTAAACTGGAGACCACCCAAAAGCCATGGATGGTGCTCCTGCACAACATAGGGTTCCTGGTTGGGTGAACTATATTAACTTCAGCACAGCATGTCCAGTTCAGAGGTAGTTATCCTAAAGCAGTAGGCATAAAGACAGCAAGGTGAGCAAAACATTAGGTAGATTTAATGTGAATCTATCGTAAAAAAGACAATAGCTCCAGACTTTATGTGGATATATACAAATTCTATACTGCGGAGTGAAACTGAGAACCATAGGCATTATTCTAGTGTTGAGTTTATTTGAGCAAATAAGGTAATGCTTGAGCTGGGATACATTTTTAGCATTCTAGGAATGTAATGCTGTCCAATTCACCAGCATTTCTAGGGTGCATCTTCATGCTTTTCTCCTGTACAGCAAACACCTATCCAATCCAGACATACACATTACACATGCCTCTTTGTCATTAAGCAGCATGAATATTTACGCAGTGATGAAAGCAGAACACTGTGTCTTTCGAAGCGATTCTCTCAGATTCAATGGAAAAAGGAATTTTCAAATTTCCCATTTCTTTATTTCAGGACTTCCGGTATAGAATATTTTACGGTCATGCTTTCTCTAGCTCCTTCTTCCTTTGGGAAATTATCTTTCAATTTATTGTACCATAGTGTAACCCCAGCATTATTGGGCCTAAGCTTATTCTGCTCTCGTCTCCTGTTGCCTGTCAGCTCTCTGAAAGCTCCACTGACCTTCATTTTAAACATTGTTTCTTATATCTGCAACAGTGCATATATTCAAATGTAATGATTCCAAACATACCTGATTGAACAGAACAAAGTCGTATCTTATCCAAAATGCTTTCTGATTTATTGTTACTGTTTGAAGACTACATTTATCAGCCTGATTGGGTTAGCAGAGCAGCTAATAAACCAATGTGCTTATTCTTTGACAGCCTCAGGTAAATATGTTGGGTGAGAACCAAGATTAAAAACCTTCTATGTAGCAGAGGCTGAAACTAGTTCAAAGCAAACATTTAGGAAAAAAGAATTACAATTATGATAAGGTGCAGCAGGTAGCCTAGCAATTATTTAATAGTTTCTTCCACAGAGGATGAACAGTAATATTGCCTGTCCTGAAGTGATTAAAAAGCCATATACCCTACATCCACCACTAAAGCATTTTATCAAATTCAATCACTACTTAACAGTTGAAAATAATACTTTTCAACAGGTTTGGGAAAGAGAGGGAAAAAAGAGAGGAAGAACTGTATAATCTCTAGCTGGTATTTCAGAGATTGTTGAAAATCATAGCAATGGCTTTTGGACAGGGTGCCAGTAATACAAACAAAATTCAAAACTATAATGTGACTTAAACTGTGCTGGAAATTTTCATACCTGCAAATAGTACTGTATAGGTCTTACATGTTACCCTAAACCCTGCCTACCACTTCAATGTCTCTGCCTCTTTTGTGGAAACACAGATGAATTAGTAGCAAGCATGGAGTTGTACATGGAACATATAGTTCATCTTAACTAATTTTGCATGGTAGTGTACATATGTACATCTGAGCTATTCCTCTGTAGGCCCTCTGAGTTTCAGTGGAAACAGGAGCTTCTGGGATGTGATTTATTAGACTTACGTCTAGCTAGACATTTACTGAGAAAGTGCTCCTTATGTGCTCTTGCACAAAACTGGCCCACGTCAGCTTTTCAAATACAGGGTTATGACAAATTGGATATAGGGGGAGATTTTTGATGGGCACAGTACAGGATGATATAATTTCAAAGGCTGTATACAATGATAGGGTCTTACAGTATGCATTATATGTAAAAATGAGCCATTTTTAGATAACCTTGGTAACCAGATAACCTGGTTTCCAGCCAACGTTTGGAATCTGTTACTGAAATGCACTTTTTTTTCCATATTTTCAATTGCAAGTGTTTCAAAAGTCTGGGAATGATAGAACATTTCTCTATATTCTTTCTTCCTTAATTCTTTCTTCCTCTTTACACATTATAGCAATCCCAAATCATGACATTTGCAAAGATGTCTTCATGCTTGGGAAATCTGCCTTACAAACATCAAAATAGCACATGTCTACAGTTGAATTAGATTCATTCTATATTTAGATATGAACAATCCCTCTGAGACATGGGTGGACATGGGAATTCTTTCAGCTTGATGGAAACCTAATGCTTGTAATCTTCCATATCCAGCAGGATTTCTATAGTTTAGTCAACTGAGGGTGAAAGATTAAAATTACTTTGAGTACACTGATCCTGCTGAGTAAAAAAGGGCCAAGGATCAAACTACTCTCAATGAGCAGTCTGATCCTCACCTTTCACATCATTTAGTTGTTAGGTCATTCTCTGACTGTTTAGGGATGTACCAGCTTCCCCAAGACAAGAGCTGTGGGTGGTTGAAGAGCTAACTCTCATCAGCAACAACTCCCCCCCAAAAAAGTATGGATTAAACTGCAGCAGTTTGGCTCCCCCATTCAAGTTAAGATGAGTTCAAGAATCCTGCCTTAACATCACAAAAGCATTCATTGACCTTTGTGATCAGATTTGTGATGAACTGGATGGAGCCCGATGTTCTAGTGAGTTACTGGTGGAATTGTGTGGTATTTTATTTTATTTTATTTTATTTTATTTTATTTTATTGTCATTTAAATCCAAAAGCATGGAAGAGCTAAAAGAACAGTAAACATCTGTACAAGTCTGAGATGCATGTGTCACCTGGCATATTGTAGAGTAGGTATGTTTCTGCACATGGTCTATCTTACTAAAACAATTTGCCACCATGCAAGATACATAAAGTAACTTGCCTAGCTTGGGCATTTGAGCCTGTTTTTTCTATCTGCCTGGTCAGTGATTTTCTGTACATAGAAAATGGCATGGGCAAGAGGACCTCAGAGGCACAGGAGCAATTCATTCAAGAAAAGGCTCTGTGGAAAGAGCACAGATGCCTTTGTAGGTGAAGCCATTCTCTACAGGCAGAAGGACTGGCCACATCAACTCCATTTTTCAGCCTGCTTCTAAGGATGAATCATCTACCCCCTCTCCATTGCTCCAGTAAGGTTTCATTTCTTGGCAGGCCAGGGAGTGTAATTCTGAGTCTGGAGTTAATATTGCATCCTCAGCTTTGACTCTGAGCACATCTGCAGAGAAGTGGGAACAGTCTTCACATCAGCAGCGTGCTCTGTCCAGGCTGAGCAGGGGGGGAGAGATGCATTCACTGAGAGTCTGCTGCACTCATGTGGTGAGACAGCTGGTGGTATTTAAGATAACTTGGGTATCTGTGCATAGCACTGCACTCTTCCAGGTAGACCTTCCATGTTGCTTGATGAGCTCTTTCCAGCCTGCATTGCCAAACAGCTTTTATGTATAGTCTTGAAACATTTTACAGAAACTACATCACAGAAAATAAAAACCTAGCAAGCAGACAGGGCTAACACTTCACTGTGGTTTTTCTCACCTCTTCAAAAGTCCCAGGAGTTGGGGAATAACAGAGTAGAAGGTGTTGTGAGACTCTCACTCCTGCCCAGTTCATGGTTGGTCTTCAGGGCTATTTCATTTCCACACCAGCAAAACGAGTCTTCTCTCAGCATCACAGATGCATTTCTTGGTTTTATCCTTTTGACTCTATTTACCTTAAGACTGTTGCATATGTCCCCTTGCAGCTACCCAGAAGCAGCCACCAAATGAACCCTGGAAATACTAGCACTGTATTAACTTCCATTCAGGTCTCTGTTCAATACTCCAGTGACTGCTGGGAAGGGTGCCTTGTTCTTACTGACTGGGTTGCATTTGAACTAGTGACTTAGAGATGAGTTATCATTCCCCTGAGCTATCCTATACTCCCTTTCATTTTTAACAGGTACAGTTTTGTCCATCAATGTGGCTGGCTATCTTTTTATTTTCACAGGAAAAACATATATTCTAGTGCTTAAAGCTCCCTTCTTTCTTGCTAGCTAAAAAATTCCTGATTTCCTTTTCCCTCTCTAATTCATTTTCCTCAACAATCTCCACCCCTTTTAGCTTTCCGCTCCTAGTATTCCCCAAGTTAACATTAATTTACATGGCTTATCCAAATGTACTTCATATTTTAAATAGATTAGGTCTCCATTCCTTTGAAGTAGTCATAACATTTGACAAGAGGCTTTCTCTTCTCCCCCCACTGCCCTCCCCAAATGAATGTGATACCTTTGGAAAGGACTGGATGCTCCAGTGCAGTCTAGGGGGAGGCAGGAAGACATCTGTGTGTATACATAGGTACACTTACAGATTTGCATATATTTGCATGCCCATTTATATATATAGCCATTTTGAAAAGCCAAACATGCCAGAGAGCCAAAGCAGCGCAGGTCTTCTCATGTACTGCTGAGCCAACAGTCCTCAGCCCTGACCTGAAGAGATCACCTCTGTAGACCCAAAACATTTGTATCTTATTAAGGAAGCAGATAAGCTACTTTTCTAGAACTGTAAAGTTTGTGCAGCATGAAAGGGTAACTAATTTGTGAGCAGGAAAAGAGTATAACCACATTTCTGTCAAGAGAGAGGGGCAGAAAGGAAAGAGGTACTGCATATTATTAAGCTACTTGATCACATATGTCTTTTCAAAGGAGAGAAGGAGACATTAGCAGCAAACAGAGGAACATTGTCATCTGCAAACATAAATATTTCAGATTTCAGGTACACTGGGAATGTCATTAATGTAAAAACTGACAAGAAGGGGCCCTGGAGTCAGCAATGACCGTGGGAGGCACTTCAAGAGACAGAAGAAGGGGCTCTGACAACAAGCACTGTAATAATAATAAACTCCTTTGAAAGTCATGCAGGAGATAGGTAGAGAATCAGGACAAAGAAGCTGTATCACTGCATTTCAGTTTGAGTTTGGAGGGGTGGAGGAGAGGGGAGGAAGAACCTGTCTCCTCACGGTGTTAAGTGCTCTTGTTGCTGGGAGTTAGTAAGTTAGTGCCTGTGGCATGCCCTCTATCCTATGGCTGAGAAAAGGTGATCAATATATTCGAACAGACCCTTGCCAGTGAGCTGGCAAGATGAAGAGAAGATATAAAGGGAGCAATTAGTTAGAAATAATTTAGATTTAGGCTGGAGACAGATGATATTGCTTGCCAACAGGGTCAACAGATAGAGATTAAATAGGAGCTTCAGCAACATGATGTGTTATTTCCCTGTCATCCAGAATATTGTCTTGGAAGGCAGGAGAGGCAACAGAATAAAGGAGGTGAAAGGGTCAGCAATTGCTGTAGAGAGGATAAGCTAATTCTTTATTGAATGGACATCTAAGTAGGATGGTCAGGGTCTTTCTTCTTGATCCCATTTCACATCTAAAGTGCTCATTTTAATGAACTAAATAGACACTAAAATGCTTAGCAAAATTACAAAAAACTCAAAATTGAAAAACCACAACAGGTTGCATGACAAATTTCGATCCCTTATGAGAATGAAAGCTATTCATATCTGAACTTGGGATATGAATGCTCAGTATCGGAAGAACCTCCATATTATTCACCATAGGGGTTAGAAGGACTATTTATTTCATATCTATGTTGTAGAATTACACAGAAATCCCTCTGTAGTTATTGGAGGGTTTAGACCTATAATTAAAAAAATAAAATTAATGTCATAAGAAATATTTTTGGAAACTGTCATTTAGTTTTTCATTATTTATGATGAAATTACATCACATACTAGTAAATGTGCTTTAGTATATTTTTAATGAAGTCTTAATGATTCTGAATCTTAGTACGACTCCCTGCTATTATATCTTTTCTGAGAAATAGGAAGAGACAAATCAAAACATTATGGATGCAAATTATCACATGATAGGGAGTGAGGGCCTCCTGTATTATTATTGCCACTTCTTCAAGCAAGAAATTGATCCATTTCCCGGGGGTGGGGAAGAACAAAAA
>VYZV01035289.1:13315-25722 GCA_013401275.1 Pandion haliaetus | reverse complement strand
CAGATTAGAAGAACCAAACAAATAAAAACATTGTGCAGCTATTATCAACAACCACAGCATCCAAAAGGTAGAAGCACGAAAAAAAGGAAAAGGTTTTCCTTCTAGAATTGTGAAGTGTAGGACAGTGTAATAGGGAAACACCACCCATGAGATGAGATCTTCTCTCTGCATGCATACAGTGCTGCCAAAATCTGCATAGCAAAAGGAAAGGACAGCTTAACTCACAAAACTGTTTCTATGTCTAAATATCAGTGGTGCAGGACTTATCAGGCTGAAAATACAAGTGAGAATGCATTTTGGTTTTTTATCTTATCACACTATATCCCTGTTTGTCCTTCCCACTTACTCTCCCAGTAACTCCTAAATCTATTGCTAGGTTTCAACCTCCTTGACAGGGAGTAATATTTTTTAAGGTACTACGTATCTACACACATTCTTAAAATAAGCGTTCAGATAACAGAGATCCCTTAGCAGTATTCCTGATCAGGGGAAAACTGTAGGATGAGTCAGAAAACTGAATGCACACAGGAGAAAGATATTACAATGTTAAAACCATGGGAGAAGAGCTTGTAATTTATCAAGGGGCTGTACCTTATTAGATACAAGAGAACGCAACCACAAGGAACTAATTCATTTAAAAAAAAAAAAAAAAAACCAAAAAATATGCCACCCCCTTTTTTTTTTTCTTCAGTTTTAAACAGCCTTGATACTTGGTCTTATTTGTAGTCTACCAGTAAAGCAGGGAACGTTGCTCTATTCATTTTCAGAAGAGGTTTAGTTACAAAGAGGTTNAGACATTCAATGAAGATCTAGTGAATCCCCTCCACAGACAGCCTGGAGAGCTATGCAGCTGACCTCCACTGGTGTATACTTTAGACTGAGCTGAACACATCTTCAGACTGCTTTGGCTTTATTGACTAGATCTTCATAGGCTACAATAGCAGTGGTCTTCAGTGGCATTAGACAAATATATTTAGGCAGCTGAACTGGGCCCTGAAACCTATCTTAAACTTTATTTGTTCTACTGATAGTAGAACTGCTAACATTTCTGTGCTCTGTAAACATTTTTCTTCCTGGTTTTTTACTGTCGTCATTCTGCCATGATCAGATTACTGCAACAAGAACATCTGTCACTGCCATCTTTGTAGGCTGCCATCTCTACACACATTTCATACGTTTCTCTTTACCTGCCACATTTTCTTGTGTGGTCATGTGCACATAATAGCCACAGACATCCTTGAACATGCACCACAAAACAGATCATGACAGCTTTAGAATACATGTGAACAAGATCACATTGAACAAGGTGCTATTGTAACTGAAGGGATTTTTGAGCAAAATATATGTGTGGAACTTCATAACCATTATGAGAGCACAAATATTATTTAATATATCTAGGATTTTGTTGCTTATCACACACTATTGTTTTGCTGATTCTTTAATGCCTTTAATGTAGTCATATGCATCTATTCAAATCAGTATTCTTATAAAAACATAGCTGCAGTTTTATTCATACATGTTTAAAGATTTTTAAAGACCAGCTTTCATGACAAAGATGTAGAGAAAATATTTTTTCTACATTACTTTTTTCCAATATGTTCGTATACGTACTGAGAACACAATTTAAACAGCAAGCTGTGACAGAAGGAAAAAATATTTGAAAGAAAAACCCTTTATGATCCCTAAATATTTTAAATCCAAGTTCCCTACTTTCAGAATGAAGACTGTAGGAGCCACAAAAGCACTTCTCTATGCTTAAGTGAGAGAAGCTTTGGAAGCTTGAAAGCAAGGACCAATGCAGCAAGAGCAAATAATATAAAAAGAAATGAGCTTCCTTAGTGACCAAGAACAACAAAGACATTTATGTCACGTGCCCATTGGTGATTTGATGCCTTGTGGGAAGTCTTGAAGTGTGAAAATACAGAGGAACTCTTCAGGACAGAAGTGAGTGATGTACTGCATGTGAATAATCAACCACATTGATCAGCTTAACCCATTTGTCTAAAAAAAGAGGAAGATAAACCCGGAGTTCATCCATACCTTTTAAATCCTAAGAGTGATATTTGCTGGTACATGGACATCTTTGAGATTCTGCAGTAGGAGTAAAGCAGTAAAGTGTCCCTAAAGATGCCTTTCAAAGATGCAGAGCCACAGACATGCAGAGATGAACAGTCAGAAAGATGGTGACCCTTGGGATGGAGAGATTAATCCACGCCTGTGCACATACCATAGTTTGACCATACTGCATCATGGGACAGGGTAATTAAAGGAGCCCAAAGGTTGCATTAGCCAAAATTATGTTGCCCGCCTACAGTCTGGTGGGATTAATATTTTTTCCCTGTCCACTCTCAACCCTCCCACAGTTCACCTACCCAAATCCTGTTTGTTCAGGCTTCGTGCCAAGATGAGAGGAAGTATTACCAATAGACAGACTGAAGGCTTCAAGTATTTATAAACAGGGAGAAAGAAAAGAATCTGAAAGATCCTTCAGACTGCTCACATAAGTATTAAACTCATGCGGAAAGTAGTGTCACCCCCTGAATGCACTGAGAAAAGGAAGCATTCAATGAGGAAAATTTAATAAAAACAAACATATTCTGATAGGATTACAGCATCAAAAGTGCATATGTTCCACATGTTTTTATTTCTCTTTAAAATTAGAAAAAAGTATCTTCGCTTGATGTATCCTGTAGGGCACTTAGCCAGAAAACACTATTATACTATTTCTTGCTTCATAAAGAATTTCATTTAAACTATGAACCTTGTGATAGGTAATTATATGCAGGAAGCAGAGCACATATGAATTTTATATTTATGGTCTACACTGAGGTCACAATTTAAATTCTAAAAACTGCCTTCAGAAATACCAGTTAGTGTGTCGTTTTTATTTTAATTGCATTTCCTCTCCTCTGGTACAGCATGATCAACTGAAAATCAGAACACATGTTTTATGTAACATATTTAGAATCTAGCAATAAACTATTACCATCCATATAAACATTAAACCCATTTGGAATGCTGCTAACAGGGAAGTGGGGAGGTCGTGGGAGGTGCTAGTAGATCCTTTTGCCCAGGTGAAGAAAACAGCATTAAAGAATTTTCACATGCTCCTGATAACAACTGCTGCTAATGAACTGCTCTTCCTCTTCCCACAGTGCAATCACTATATGTTTTTATTTTCAGCTACAGATATGTTTTTAAAAAAGATTTGCCATTTTTAATTTTTTTTTCCTTTTTTTTTTTTTATTCTATTTGTCATGCCAGTGAAATAGAAATATGTCAGTTCCCTTCACTGCAGTAAGAAATGGCATCAGAACCAGTTGGGGCTCAGAGATGATCTAGTTCCACATCCCATCCAGCCAGGAATGTAGAACTGTGGGACTGCCAGTACTAGAGACTGTGTTGTTTTTCCCCAAAGGTCTGTTTTTCCCAGGCTGATACAGAACGTGCTCTCAAGGCTGGGGCCTGAACCTGGGCCCTAATGGTGCCCTTGTCCTGGCTGGATACAGTACCCATAAAGCTCAGTGTCCTTTGCCAACTGACATTTGTATGTGGGCTGTGGCTGGTCTCCAAAAGGGTGGCAGTGATTGCTTTTACCCAAGGCGGTTTTGTGGTTACAACACCCTCGTGGCAAGGAGATAGGTTCTGTTCACTATCATGATGAGTCCTGCCTAAAAAAACCCATCTTCTGCTCTTTATATCCAGGTTTTAACTACCTGTTCTACACAAAGGGGGTGGGCGGGCTAGGGCACTCATCTAGACTCCTTCTGTACTCAAGGAGAAACACAAAATCCACTAGAGGGAGATTTAACCCGCCATAAAAACTGATCACTCCCAGGACAGGTGTGATAAAGGACTGTAAAGAGGGCTGCCTGTTCACACTGCTGACAGCATAGGACAAGACCCTAGGAGTTAGAAGACCACAGTCAAGTGGTATGAATCGCATGCTAAATAGTTAAATAGCTAAATAAACACCTTTCTGACTATCTCCGTTCATGTAACCAATGGATTTTAACTCTGGCCTAGAAGAACGTTTTCCAAAGATGAGCAGTTTATCTTCTGTGGTCCATTTAGACCTTGGTCTCTTCACTGGGAGTGATGACAGGACTAGACATTGAAATGACATTTTTATGTGACAACTTTTTCATTTAAAATGCAATGCTCAATGACTTCCTTGTGACAGTTCAGGTAGGCAATCAAACAGTGTATAGATGGTCAGACAGTTTCAAATTTTAATTTTTTACAAAAAAAATCCTACTTTTAAAAATTTTTATCATCTATTCTAAAGGAAATCTCTGGATGTTCTAAACTCAGTCACCATGATTTGAACAGGATATACACCTTTGACCTTGAATTTTAAAATACACTATATAACACAATTCCCTGCCATCTAGTTCCTATCATATCTTCATCATTTGTCATAGAAAATTTTTTGATTGACTTAACACAGACATTTAACATACTGGAGCTGAAAGAGCCAGTTTCTCAACTGGTACAAGTCAGACTAGTTCTAGCAACATAAATTGAAGCTGACTGATTTATACTAGCTGACAAAAGAGTCCAGTATCTAATAAAAATCTGAAAGGCCCTTACATTTTACCTGACACTTACAGAGGTTTTAATCAAATTCTACATTTGCTTGTTTGGTTTTTGACATAAGAGAATTTTTTTCTTAATATTTATTGTGCCTCAGGATTAAAAAGGAAGTGGCAAAGTTACAATTCTTGAGTAAGATAGCTATGTGGTAATTAAAAACAAAATAGAGCTGTGATCAATAGCCAAATCAAACTGTCAGTTGACATACATCTGAAAACAATGACATCTTATTATAGAGAGGGTTCACATATTCACTCCCTCCTGAGTAAGACTTTTCATGACATGGAGATAACTACACATGGGAATAGAAATATTTACCCAGATGAAAATGAATGCTAGTTCTTTTAAAAAATTAATAAACATTTTTGAGACATTATTAACTGAATTTTCTGATGGAATCATAAGAGACACTGAAAAATAAGATCCTGATTCTTTAAACTTTCACTACATAATTAGTGATCTCCATAGACTTCTATCTATGCTAACATTGTGATGAAAGTTGGAGATACAGTTTTGAACATGAAGACATTACCTCTGGCTAAGAAAGCCCCAGAACCATAAATCACTAAGGAAGGATGAGAGGATATTTTGAAAAACTGTAATGATATATACACTTTTGTTCTTGGATTCATCCCTAGGCATTTGTTGTAGGCTACATGTTGATAAGGAAGGTGGGTTTGGTGGACCTTGGTCTAATCCAGTATAGTTATGATTGTGCTCCTCTGTTCAGCTACAGACAACTGAACAACATGTGACCTCATAGGCTGTAAACAAACTCAAACCTCAAAATTACTATTGAAATGAGATTGTAAATCGATTGAAAATTTTTACTTAATTTCTATAAAGTTCATAGCGTTTCATTTTAAATTCTCTGATTTTTCAATGAATTTTTCAAAGAAATCCAAAGAAATGAAAGACAAGCAAATAAGAAAAAAAAGAAAATAGTGCATTTGGCAACACTAACAAATTTTTAGCTTTTTTTAAAAAAATTCCAATGGTATAGAAAAATAGCAAATTTTCACACTGAATATTTTTAAAAGATAATTCAAATTCTGAAGAACTAGCCATTTTCAAGAGCGAAAGAAGCACTTACAGATCAGTCAAAGCAGAATCAGAAATATCCTTTTTCCCACATGATCCTGGCATTTACACAACAGCTGGCAATATTGGCACGTTCAATCTGTAGAGTGACTGGGTCTTTGGGAGTTCTGAAAGTCTCATAAATCTTCTTAGAGAATAGGATAACATTGGTTTTGTGCCCTTGCTCTCATCTAAACTGCAGAAACTGTGCTCAGTAATTTGTGCAAATGTACAAATGCAAACAATAAAAAAGAGGGAATCCCATGAGGCAGGGTAAAGGCTATTTAAAGGAATGGTATCTAATTCATATATATTACAATTTCTTTTATAGCCAAACTGTAAATAACTTTTCGTTGTAATATGTCATGAGCCACAAGAACATATGCTGTGCTGAATTCCAAACATATGACCTCTGCTGCATTCCTTTCATCTACTCATTATATAATTCTGTCAGCAAGAACAATCAAGTTTGATGTGCGTAAGTGTTCACAGGATTGAGCTTAGATACTCTGAAAGTTCATTCCCTTAATATCAGTACCATTGTTTTGCATGGGAAAGTAGTTAATCTCATAAAATGGTAAATATCAGGATTTTTTTTAAAATTACTATAATAGTTCAATTATTTAATTTTGAACCATTATTTTCTCCAGAAAAGAAATGATCAGCCATACTGAAGTATCCTAGTTAATTTCCATAGTAATTCAGGATACGTGTTTCTTGGCTGAGCCAACAGAATGGAATGTCAATTCCTGTAGCTTTACAACAGCCAACAGAAGTTGGTCAATACACATCTGAAGAAGAGCTGGTTTTTAAGATTGAGTCTTTCCACAGCTCCCTTCTTACACACCAGTAACAAACATAACTCACAGAAGTAATCTTAATGAATTAAAGTTGAGAAGGAAAAGAGAGCATTTATAGATAACTCAAATTCCGCAGTGATCAGAGCATCATGTTACAGAAGTCAGCATGTTTTAGATCAGTAATTATGGCACTGCTGTAGTTTCTAACACTTCTGAAGCATGAGAGAGCACTTTTTAAGCTGAACAACTAACACTTAGCTAAAGCATTTCTAATGGTGAAGGTTTACGTGACCAAATAAAAACAATCTAGATGTCTACATCTCAGTTACTCCAGACTCCTGTTGTAGTCAACAGAAAGAAAGGCACTTCATTCTTTTCCAAACCATGTCTGAAACAGGTCAGATGAACAGTGACCTCAGAGTGCCTATTCTTCTCCATTTCACTATGTAGCATAAGAAAGCATAGCTCTGAGACTTTAACTGTTCTTGCCGCATTTCCTAGAGCTGAATTTTCATCTGTATTTTGATCTGTTTATCTGAATAAAATGGAAAAGTAAGCTGGCCTTCCTTTTTAGACATTGTCATTCTTTCAAAATCTTTCATGACTATTACAAAATGAGTTTTCTTTCAGTATCAGATGCTCTTCTTTTTTTTCAAATAAACCATACTGCAGGATATCTTGCCTTCAACTTCTCTTTTTCCTTTGGAATAGTAATATTATTCTCTGAAGAACAGGAGAGATAATGACCCATAATTTTGAAGTAGTTTGTAATAATTAAATCTGAATTTATCTGGTATAGTCTGTGTCTTAAGAGAGCTGGAACTAAAGACAAAGACCCTGATCTACATATAATATATGCACGTTTATTTCTCTGAAGCCAATACATTTGCACTGGCAGAAAAGAGAACAGAATCATGCCCCAGATGCCAGTGCTCTGGTCTCCAAAATTTTCTGATACCTTCTGTACACCTAATTATTTCTACTCTTAAATTTTTGTCTAGGAGATATATAGATGAGTCAAGTTCAAAGCCAATTTTAGAGGTACTGCTTTATAAAAACTGCAGCAGATCCAACACAAAGAATAACTCTTGCTAGGCAGAAGAAGTAACTCAGCCATAGATCTCCTTAAGAATCACCTGGGCTATTCAAAGAGAAGTAGCTCAGGTGTGATTTGTTCTCATTTTTCATAGATACATTTTGAAAAGTTTTGGAATGGAAACAGGAAATTTCTTAACGTCTTGGAATTTTTAAGGGAGAGGAACATCATTTCCCCTTTGGTTTTATGAATAGCTGCTTTTACTTTATTAGCTACATATTTATAATTGATACAAGTAAGTATGATATGATAAACTGATTACTTGATGGATCACTTACTAGCATCAGCTATGAAAGAAAAAGTAATTTTGTTACAGCAGAAAGTAAGAGACTAATTACTGAGATTTGCTTCCAGTTCTGAGATCCAAGTGAGTCTGAAGTACCAAAAAAAAGAGAGTAAATGTATTTATGTTTATATAACCAACATCAGCAGACAGATCTAAGTATTGGCAATTTGCTGGCCACAGGTTAGAAACATCACCAGCATGTTCATACCCCAGACTGATAATTATTCAGGAAATCCATTCTAGAATAAAACAAATTCAAATACTTATAGTTGATACACAGGAAAGGAGAAAAATGTCTTCAATTCTCATAAAAATTCAACACAGAAAGTCAGGGGAGGTCCATTTTTTCAAGACTAGGAGCCACCCATTTGACACCAGAGAGTGCTTGGTGCTTAATAAGCCCAGAACCAACTACTCATAGCAATTTTAAGTTCCCGGGTTTCCTGCAGAAATCGTCTTACTTTCCTCCTTGGAAAGCTGCATAACCTCTTCAGGCAAGTAGCAAAATGAAGGAAAAGGGGCTCCTACAGACATGAAAGTCCTTCAGTGGAGCTGGGCAGAATAGGAGTCCCAGTAATCTGTAACCCATAGCCCTGCTACCTGCCTGTCTGGTCCTTCTGCCAGGCAGAGAACATGGAATGTGGTGCAATGCCTCTCACTGCAGTTTCCAAAGGGAGGCTCAGCAGCAAATCACCTAGGCAAGCCACAGGCGAAAGAAGACTTTTCTGCTTTCCTGGACTGCCAAGAGGCTGTGTGTCAGGGCAGAGTTGGACAGAGCCCACGAGCCCAGGGGTGTTCCCAAGCAGCAGCAGCCACCAGACTGCCAGCTCTGCAGAGAGGAGCAGCCTCATGCATCATGTCCTCTTCCATACACCACAGGTAACCATACAGCCTAACAGCAGGCACAGCTCTGACCCATTTTTCCCACGTACCAGACATGTGCCACCACTTTGGGCAGAAGCAGGAACCTCTCCCTGCTTTCTGGCCCCTTCATGACGCTCTTGAAATGAGGTCTGCTCTGGGTATCATCTCCCGTACAACAGGTTGCATCCTAGAGGCTTGTCAGGACACAGACCCAGCCGCCCGTGTGCACTGCCTCTACACCTCCTATTCAGGGTACAGGTGTACTTATTGGCCTCCTTCCTACCTGTTTCGGTCCTGGCCCTGCCCTCTTGCAGTCCCCTCACTCAAGACATCAGAACCACGGGGCTGAAAAATCAAGCACTTTACACAGCAGGCATGTTGACTGTAACGGTAGGTGCAGAGAAAGAAAAGAAGGGAAATATATTTATAATCACATAGGTGTAGAAATGCAGTGAATTGTGGGTAGAATACTGCAAGGTAATTAACTAAAATTAGTCTGCAGAGGTGTTCCAAAATGCCTAGAGGCTGAAAATATTTTTAATAATTTCGTTAGGATTCTTAACTCTTTGTATTCAAACCAATTATTATCATCATTTATTTGTTTTCCGATAGCCTTTGAAAAGATCTAGGCACATCACATATAACACAAGTGTCATAAATTGGGCAGCAGCCTGAATTTCCTTCACCAAACCTATCTCACCTACACTACAGAAACCTCTCTACTATTTCCTATGCACAGCTGAGCCAGAATTTGCAAGTACTGAACAACTCAGGAGAATGCCAGATCTTATCAGATGTTCTGACTAAAAAGGTTTAGCGAAATCTGGATAAACAAGCAGTATTTTAGTTGCCTTACTAAACTATGTTTTCGAAGTTCACCCATCTCTAATCATAATCTGATAGCTTGTCAGAGATCATTGCAAAGAATTCCCCACTGTAAATAAAAGCTGTATGAACACAGCTAGTTATAATACTTTGGATTTAAATGGATGTATTTTTGGCAAGAGAGTTCTGTCAACATTTATCAGGAAGATGGGCGTACATTTTATGTTGTTGTGGTTCCACAGCTAATTTGGACAGCAAAATGAGATTTCCTTGTAATGAGTACAAAGCCACCTGCTTTGTCTCTTTGGAGGAATTTAAAATATTTAGCATATGAGGTGTAAGTATATCAGAAGAGTTCTCATAAATATCAGCAGGAAAGCTGTCTAGGCATAGAGATCTCCTGAGTAAAAGAATCAGTATTTAATAGCTCCCTTAATCTCACTTAATGTTAATGGACAATTGGAGGAAACTACTCATCTGGAAATTACTTTAGCAAATTAAACGTGGCCAAACATCCTTGCTTAAGTGAATCTGAAAGCAAGTCATCCATCTTACACAGGATTTTAGAGAAGTCTCCAAAGTCTGAAGACTGTGTGTCAGTTTAGTAAAAGAAAGTCATTTATGAGCTCACATCAACATATTGCCTGCTCAATCCATGCCTAGCCAGAGCTCAGTAACCAGTCTCTTAGCCGACAAACTCCGCTTACAAGCACTGCACCTCAAAAATTTATGAGAAACCTAAGCTTTTCAACATCGTGCTAACTCCATAATATTGTTTGATGTTTTTTAAATTATTTTCTCCTGATGAGACTTGCTCGAGTTCATTGGTGATGTTTTGTACAGTGCTATCACGCCAAGTGCTAATTATTATGCATAATGTTCCATCTTCCACTTCCACAAGGGCATCACTGAATTTCACAAATATGTTCAACCTTCATTTAATTAAAAAATGTTCCTATACAACATAAAAATATGTGTATTTAGCCACCTTCCTTACTAATCAGTATATCTTAAAGTGTTTCAGTAAGGTGAGTAAATGTTACTCAGTACCCTTTTACTAAGAAACAAGCTGAGGTACAATGCAATTACCTGCTTTGCAAAAGGTACCTATAAGCATTGTGCTGAACCCATCATGTCTTTAAAAACAGTAGCACATTGCATTTCTAACCACAGCACACTACTGAGGGAGCATGCAATGATCAGGCAGCAGGTTTGAAAAGCTGCGAAGCCCGTAGTTTGTCCTCACCCAGACATGACTCTCTCAGAGAAGCATTGGCACAGTCCACTAAGGAGGCCAAATACACATGCGTTCAAACATTATAGAGGTACCTGGAGGGTATGTTCATTGGTGACTATCAGCGTCATGTAGATGGTATGATCTCTGTCTCAGGAAGTCTCTAAACTGCTAAAACTATACCAGGGAGACATTACTGTACATATGATCTGCTTGAAACTCTTCAATAAGCATCTGGCAACTGCTGTTGGAAAAATACTAGACTGTCCAGACAAGCTACCCTCATGTACATTTCCATTAAAGAACCAAGCAGATCAGTGGAAATGTTGCATACAGGGAGGATGTAAGTTTGAAAAGTTGTGGACATCATTTATTTTATACTTGTCTTTTCTTCCTACACATATTCTCTATCTTTTTAAGGTTCAACTCTTTCATTTAAATTCAATGCAAAATTTGTGTACATACAAGCTGTGTATAGTACTTTGTTGGTTTTTATGGGTTAAATGAGCTGCTGATATAACCCTTTATTTCATCACTTGTTTTAGCCCATGAACTTCCATGTGAAGTTTTGATCATTGACTTAAATTCACCTCACAAAGTAAATCAGAGAACATTTTTGACAGTAGGAGACCGCATTCACGCCTAGCAAATTCCAATCACTTTTAGCTAAATTACACTCAGCATGAATTTTGACTGGAGTATTTACTTTGAAATGGATAAACAAATTTTTAAGTGCCTACTAATAACTCCGTTTAGGTATCTGATGATAAATTAATTCTTCATGTAACTCTGTGGAAACCAGCGGGGATGAATTTGATCTATTTAATTTCTGTGTGAGAGGAAGGATTTGGAACCATATTGTACATTGGTTTCCAAGCACTCTCCTTCTATATTTTAGCACTGTAACTAGTATAAAAGAATATGCATATGTTGATTATATAATGGAGAAAAAGGGGTACGTACCTAAGCTATGCATAATACAGCAAAAGAGGCCTGTGGGATTCAAGGACCTATACAAATTATTAGAGAGAAAAGAATATAAATTCTTTTTTATTTCTGATAGTTCAGAATAAGATCCAAAAGTTGACGTGTATACATTGTTCATAATTTCTCTAATATACTAAAAGAATTACTGGTATCCTGGAAGTACAAGATGATCAGTCACCACAGTAGGGTGTTAAAAGGCCAAGTTCAGTCCTAACATAAGTCTAATTTCACTGTAAATCAACAGAATTAGATACATTTTATAAAATTATTTCATTTAGATTATTGACTCCCAGCTTTGCAGGCAGACAGTACATTTGTCTTGCAAAGGAAATGCTTGTCTTGCAAATGCTTGTCTTGCAAAAGGAAAAAATACACTCAACTTCTAAAATTATTTTCTAGCAGTATTGTTGTGTATATATAACTTCAAACACATTTTTAAAATTATCATAACTGAGTTTATATATAATATTTTACTTTTTTAGCCAATCATTCACATATAGAAGTTCATGTGTTTCTAGGTTTCACCATTGTCATCCTATTACAAAGAATTTAGAAAATAAAGCTGAGGATATAAACACTGAATTAAGCTTGAGCTTCTCATTTTTCCAGAATTCATCAGATAAATTTAAAATCAGATTA
>VYZV01035288.1:55961-80004 GCA_013401275.1 Pandion haliaetus | reverse complement strand
CAACAGCAATATTAACCTGGTCCCATCACCTCATGGAATGAAAGGGGCACTTCTGCTCTCTTTTCAGGGTAGAAGCTTACTGGATTAGCTTAGGCAATCAGCTTTTATCCTCTCGACTTTTGTCTCCTATTTCTGTTTGCTCCTTAGTTTTTATTCCTGTGCTTTAGCAGGTGTTTGTGTCTTGTAGCCAGACTTTTTTAGTTTTACCAGCAAAACTTTAAGCAGACAAAGCAATCTTCAAGTCTTAGATCTTTTCAGCAGTAAATTGGTTTTATTGGTGTCACCAGCATCTATGTCAATTTGTACTAAAATCTAACAACGTGTCTATTTAAAAAGCACTGGAGTATAGAAATGTGTGTTTCTCTTCCTTTCTGCCCTGGAAAATTTTGCTTTTGGATTGGGACACTAAACAAGGTTCTATCCATTGCATTCTGCACTTCTTTACAGTTCTGTGTGAAGTCTTTCTTTTCACAACCTTCCTGAAATATCTCTGCATTGAAACAAAGAAAGAACTATTTTCTTTCCCCCCTTTGTATCTCTTTGGGGGACATAGCATCTGCATGATACTGTATAGCATGCATAGCTTTTCTTTCCATATGTAAAAGAAAAAGCCAGAGAAGGAAAATTATTTTAGCTCATAGAATATGTACTTTTCAGTTTTCTGTACAGTGTTTGTTTTTCAGTAGGTTTTCTAATGTAGCTTCTTAGGGATTCAGGATCTGGAATTTCTTCCCTTGAGGGAAGACTCTTCCCTACAATCAAGTAGAGCAATTAGTTAATATTAGTGGAGCACTTTGAAGGTGTGAAGTACTATATGAATGTTACATATTGTGAATATTAGTATTATTCAATTCATAAAGATTTCTTTCATGATTATCAACCTAGATTTCCCTTTATCCTATTACTGCTTGAACCATTCTCAACTCTATTTCTTCATTCTTAGTGTTTACACTTTCAGAATGTAGACTACTGTATTTCCCCACTTTCTTCATGTTTTACTTGTCTGTTTCTCAAGTGGAAATGTACAGCTAATTGAATATTCTCAAATGAGTCTTTAATCTACTTTAAATCATTCTTATACCAAGTTAACCAAATTGAAAGTAGTATTCTTAACATTACCATTTAGCAGACATCTATAATTGCTTTGGGGGTAGCTTGCCTTGCAAGCTTACATATAGTTTGTTTTTTGCTGTTCTTTGCTACCCCAGGTTCTCTCTATTGGTGTCAGGGTTTAGATTATCACACCATTNTTTTGTGAGTGAATGTGTATTCTTTTTCCACGTTTCTTGCTTCTCTAGATCATCTGCAAGGTCTCTAGTTTCATACTGTCTTCTAACACCTGCAAATCTAATTAATTTGCTGTCATTTGTATCACCCCAGTTCTCTATGACTTTTCATAAATAATTACCAGTCATTTCATAAATTCATTAACTAATTCCCTTTAGCCCTGAAATACATATTTCAAACTAAAGAATTTGTATCTCCCCCCTGCCCCCAATAATTTCGTCAGCTTTATATAGGCTAGTATTATACATCAACATGGTTTTCATTATCTCCGACTTGCCAATATTCCTTTTCTTTATTTTTTCTCACAGTATATTTAAAAATTATTAGTAGTTTGGCAATTTTAGGATCATTATTGATTTAATCTTCTTCATATATTCATAGACCTGCTTGCTCTTTGGTGTTTCTTTTCCTTCAATTGACTTGCATGTCTTTTTCAAGATGTATTTTTAAATATTTTTTTGTTTGGATATGCACTTATTCAGTATTTCTTGCTACCCCTGTTATATGTCTGTGCAGCCTAAGAGCCTTGGTATATTCCTACTTAGTTCCTTTTCTTGTTTTCCATTTCTAGCCCTGGTAATATTTTCACACTTGGGTGTTTGAACAGTCCCCTTGAGGCTGTATTGGCCACTTCTGAGGCATATATTTTCTTTTTCAGAGAAATGCATCTACTTTGTTATGAATGTAGTATGTTGACAGTGTGCCAGCCTTCTCTTGTATTAGGAATTGAATATATTTTCACATGCTCACCAGGTTTTTATTACTTCAGTGTTAGTTTCTTAAAATCCAGCTGCCTCATTCCACTATCACGTGAAATGATTTCTAAATATCTCTTATTCAATCATAAACCCAAAAGTCTAAGCAAGAGGCTTCCAGTCTTTTTATGCATACCCACTCTTCCCATCATGGATTGGCACACTATCAAGTTACCAGGGACACACAATCAACATATATCCCCATGGTATTTCTAAGAGTTCCTTCACTGATAATTAACTCTTTGTTAGGCGAGATTTTTTCACTGCATGGTACTGAAACACAATGCATTATAGCAGGGCAATAAGAACCCTTTTCTTTTTGTTAGTATCCCTAGAATACACCTTAAAATATGTGGTTTTACTATACTCTCTATTTTTGTATACATTTTAAATAATCTTAATCCCTTGGACATCTGTAAATTTTGCACTTAGCTGGAATTACAACCTTGTTGTGTTGCTTCGTGTTTCAGCATGGATGGTAGATAATGTTGCTGTTCATAGAGCTGAGAAATATTTAGGCAAGACAGAATTACTTAGAGCTAAACACTGTTTTGACTTAATTTTTGCTGAGACTTGCAGTTTTCCCTATACTTACTGTTTAGTTAAATGATATTGGTTGGACAAAACTAATTAGGCTAGATCTAAAAAGCGCAAACCCACAGGCTTTTGCGTAGTAGATCAGATTACACCTAATTTATCTATTCCACTTACCTCTGACTAAGTGTATGCAAGTTGTCTAACTAAATCCTATCTATAAAATCCAGTTCTCAGGTGAGTGGGTGAAAGGTGGAAGATGGGTCGAAAATTGGCTGGACCACCAGCCTCAAAGTGTTGTCATAAGTCCAGCTGATAGTCCGGCTGATAGCCAGTTGCTAGCGATTAACTGCTTAACCTTAACAACCTGTACAGTGGGACAGGATGCACCTTCAGCAAGACTGCAGACAACACCAACTGGGGAAGTGGTCAATATCCTGCAGGGTAGGGCCCCATATACAAGGGACCTTGACAGCCTGGGAAAATGTTTTGACAGAAACCTGTTCAGGTTCAACAAAGGGAAATGCCAGTTCCTTCAGGTGGGTTGGACTGACCTCATGTAACAGGACCAACTGCATGCTGACAACCTAGGAAACAGTTTTGCCAGAAAAGAACTGGGTGTCCTGCTGAACAGCAAGTTGAACACAAGTCAGCAGTGTACTTGTGTGATGGAGTAACCAAACCACATACTGGGCCATAATAGCAAAATTGTGGTCATCAGGTTGGTGAAGTGATACTTCTCTGATCAGCTCTGGTGAGACTGTATCTGTAGAGCACTAAGTCTAGTTTGGGGCTCCACAGTGCAAGTAGAACATCAACAAACCGTAGGAAGTCTCGCAGAGGCAACCTGAGAACAGTCAGGGAGCTGGAGCATATGACCTAATGGGTGAGACAGATAAAGCTGCGTGTGTTCAGCCTTAAGAAGAGATAATTCGGCACAGATCTTCCTTCTTTCCAAGGAGAGGGTGTAAAGAAGAGGGAATGAGACTCTTCTTGGAAGTCATCAGCAACAGGGCAAGAGACAACAGGAAAAAGTTACAACTCATGAAATTCTGATTAGCTCTACAGAAAACATTTTTCACTGTGAGGGTGGTCAAACATTGGAACTGGAGAAGTTGCCTGGAGAGGTGGGTTTACTATCAGTGGAGACATTCAAAACCTAACTGGACAAGTGCTTTAAACCTGGTCTTGTTGGCCATGATTTGAATGGAGGACCTTCAGACTTAACATTTTAACCTAGATTATTTTGGAATTCAAGTGTTATTGGGAGGGGAGAAGAAGGAATGGACTAACAGTTCTATTTTATTGAAAGCAAAATACTCTAATAGTGATATTTACACTTGGAAAACAAACATCTTGTATCATGTCATGAGAACTGCATCTGTGAAACAAGCTGGATCCTGTGGGCCACTATAAGAAATTATAACAGTGCAAGTCTGTCAAACTTTGGGCAGTAAGATGGAGGCTGTAGAGTGTGTGACTTATTCTACAGATTTGATTCTGTGTGATCCTTAAATGCATGCTATGCACAATACTGTCAGCTGATGAGTTCTTTGATTGCCATTTCACTGTATATATGGCACTCCAAAAATGTTGCAACTTTTAGTGCCAGTGTTCTCTAATAATTCAGAATCACAAAATATCTGTCCAAAACTTACTAGCCTCTGATGTCTGGCTTTTCTTCACTTCATTCCACAGGGACAACTTCAGGACCTAGGAAGGATGCAAGCATGTCTCTTGTGCTGGTAGGCAGCAGCAAAGATCTTGCAACCACAGCCACATCACCAATCCAGCATGACACTTCACGGTAAGCCACTAGGTAATCTCTAGTTAAAGATCCTGCAAACACAGCCATCATATTCTCCTAGATGCAGGGAAATGGCTGAATTTCTGTGACATTTCATGTTAGCACAAGCTGGATGATATAAACTAAAAACTGCCATATCCTTTTCACATTTATAATAAGCTTTAAATTGCTTGTTAGAGTAAGAAAAGCAGGAATATGCCAAGTTCTAACATTTTAATTTTACTTAGTTTTTGAACGGAAAGTATTTTATGTTCCAAGTTCTGACACATTAAATGCATTTGTAAATAATTTGAATGGATGATGTTAACACCTGTTGGGTTTGAAGCCACTCAACGATTTTAATCTCCCTGTATTTGGCACTCCCCCATATTTTATCAAATGGCATTTCTTTTAAAATGTTTTGTATCAGAGTTATTTTATGTTTAATGACAAGCAACAAAATCACATTAAGTCAGCAATTCCTGATTATGCTATATATCTACACTAAATGCACTGGAAAAGCAGCATTATCACTTCTGCTCCAATGAAGAAACAGAAAGCAGCATTATTGTTACACTTACAAGTCTAAAACCAACTTGCCTTCTTTAGACAATTTTACAGTTCTAGCAGTAAGTGCCTAGAAAAACAGCATACAATCCTTGCTTTTCTTTATCATATCCCACATTTTCTCATAATAAAATCTTTAGTCAAGCAACAAAGTAAACGCAGATTAAAGTATGAATTTGCTGTATTTTACACCACTAGTTAGATGACTTTGTGCAGTGGGTTGACAAGAATGTACGACTGTTCATAAGAAGAGTTAAATGTTTCTTGGAGAACGAGAGGGCTTGAGTCAGATTTAATCTTCTCTTGGCCCAGTGGACTAGGAAAATGTATGCTTGACATCATCCCTGTATTCTTGGCAGCAGCTGGCAGTTTATTTCTATCTTCTGAGAGAACTTGCGATATATAATAGGTGCAAAACCACTATCAATATTGACAAATTTGTACTTACTTGCTATGGAAACACTTCTTTTTTTTTCTTCTGAAGAAAGGGATGATAATTCTGGGAGGATTTAAGAACTGATAGATTGGGCTCTGTTTCCCACAAGTAACTGTATGTTTAAACAAGCAGAAACCACAAGATTGCTTAAGCATTTCTCTCAGAAGCAAGGGTTACCTTTGCAAGCCAGTAATATCAGATAAAGACTGTGTAAAGATACTGCTTGATACTGTCTAATAGTGATAAGTTGAGATACCAGTTGAGATACCATTCAACTACTGAGGACCAGAGATAATTATTCACATCACAAAACAACTGCTCAGAAAAACGAATTTTATTCAAGAGGATTGATGGTCCATTCTTTTCCACAGAGGGGAGTAAAAAATTTGTTGAAATATGCTGTTAGAAATCCTATCAGATAAAGTGATCAGTAAAAATAGTCTGATTAGCTGTCATCCTTAAAGGTTTATTTTACCAGTTCATGACAAATTTTGAAAAATCCTGTATTTCTGTGGTGCTCTCTCCCACACTTCCTCACTTTCTTTCTCACCCTTGGTGCTGTAAGCATAATTGACCAGTTTAAGCTGCCATGTTGTGCTTTCCCTTACTCATGGACTTCTCTAATTGAAAATGGTAAACGGACAAGTATTTCTGTGGAGAACTAAAGCTGTTCCTATCCTTCATCAAAAAAGCTGCTTGGGCAGCAGGTCAGTCTCAATTTATCACTGAATGGTTATAAGCTTAGACTGGAGGTCTAACTAAATAAATTAATCAATATTGAGAATTATGGCTGCTTTTGTGCCGCTAAAGTTAGGGTTTGTCAGCACGTTCATTATAATCTGTGATTTGGGGGGGTTAACAGCTTAACCACAACAGTTGGCACGGGCCTGAAACTTGCAGCACAAAGCCCTAGCCTAAGAGCAAATTTATTTGTTCGGCAGTATGTGTAAACCTAATTACTTTTGACTATTTAAATTTATAGGACTAGATTCAACTCATGTTTGTGCCAGCTTTAACTAACACAAACCCTGGCACCCGGCAGTAGCAGCAATGAAAAGCCTGCCAGGGAGAAGGAGTTGGAAGGCGACAGAAGCTCCCTGCCTGCGTGAGGCATCAGGGTACTAGTGCAGCTTCTGGGGAGGACTGGCTGGGTAAGCAGGCATGGCAGGTAGAAGATGCGTTGGCTTGATAGCCTGTCTTGGCAGGGCTTGACTGGAGGCTTCAGTGTGTTACAGCTACCTCCTGCTTGAGGAAGATTCGCTGCAGTCCTACTTTCTTCTTCCTCTCGGAATGAATCACGTCTGGGATAAGAAATAAGTGTCCCTGGAAGGTAAAGGTGTGTGCTTTGAGAGTCTTAGTGCTAGACCTGTAGAAGGACCAGACATGCAGAATGAATGTGCACAAGGTGGTTTCAGTGATTAATTCTTGAAGAAAAATAGCATTTCTTTATGTGGCATCCTGAGTTGGGCTAACAGTGGATTTGTTTGCCCATCATGCTTCAATGCATGCCTGTCGCTGCTTTTCATAATATAGCCGAGCATTGCATGTTTGGTTATCCAATATTCTTAAGCCAAGTGTCTACGCCTGTGTGAGCCCCTTGTAATTATGTTCACAGCAGATCTGGAAAGCTTTTCTACTCCATGTGCTTATTTCTCTAGACCAAAGCTGAAATATTTGGGAAAAAAAAAAAAAAAATCATAGGCGAGGTTGGAGCTGGGCAAATTTGAAAAGAAAGTTTGTTCCTTACCCCTAAAGCATAGCTCTTCTGACTATCTTAAGTCTTACCTTTTTGGTGATCATGGACATCTTTTTCATAACTGTTGTCTGCCTAGAAGAAACAGTCTGGGTTTTGGCTGTGAGCTGGAAGGGAGCTGGAAAGGGGAGGTACTGGCTTTTGTATGCTTTCATTTGGTAATGAAGTTTTTAAATAAACTAGATCTTCGGTGTAATCATATACTGATTTCAGCAAAACAAGTGTGTTGCAAAACAGAAGTGAAACTACTCTAAATCAAAGTATTAAGCTATTCTTAAAAAAAAAAAAATGCTGTAAATTCTGCCTTGTGAAAGGCCATTTAATTTGATTACAGCCTTGGTGCAATTGTCGGGCTCTCCCCACACAGAAACAGTTGTAGTGTCAAGTTTGGCACAGTAAGTCCCTATAACACTGCAGATGATAAAGCACTTAAAAAGACACAGGCAAAGGTTGTTCTGCTCACCATGGAAACAGATAATTCTTCTGTAACATTTTTCACTTTGGGCATCTAAGAAGTGAATTTAAGAACAGTTAGGTAAATTAAGGGATTGAGTGATTGTCTGGGATTTCAGCATTAAGCCTATGTTTTCTTGTTGCAGTTTTAAATCAGAGCCTTAATGCTAGCTGAATGCATTGTCTTAGAGTGAAGTTCCCTGTAGCCATTAAAATAAGTGATTTAGAAGTTCCTGCAATATGAATATTATATTCATGCTATATTAGTATCTGTTAGACTACAGTGGCCTGTTGGAGCTTTTATAAACAGATTGTATTGTGTAAATTTGTGTTTAGGGACATTTTAAAAACAAAACTATTTACCCAATTGCCCAGCACATCTCAGGTGAATGTGTATTCAGGGACTTTTAAGCAAATTAATATCTGACGTAAAATATAATGTGCAGAGTTGTATACTTAATAATGCACACTGGAATAGTCTGGAGTAGATCTGTTATGCTGAGTGTTAGGAAATACGACAGTGGTGAGATTTAAGCTTTTGTGTTACTTACGTGGTAGTTGCCTTTCAGATCTGTGCATTTTGGGTGCTTGAATATGGTTCCGCTCTTAAGATGATACTATGAGGTTGCTTCTTCTGTAGAGCCTAAGCAGGCACTGCCAGAGAAATAGATTTTCCCCCTCCCCGCCCCTTAGGATCAGGCACTATTCAGGATTCAAAAGGAGGATGATGAGGAGAAAACTTTCATTCCAGATCTAACTTAGGAGCATTTAAAGGGATTAAAAATGTGTTTAGAGTGGGGTGGTGAGTTAGGTGCTGAACATGGTAGAGATGCAAGTTTTGCCTACTCCCTGAGAAAGGCAGCAGCACAAAATGTCCAATATAGTTCCATATGCAAGTAATAAAACCAGATGTTGGCAAATTAATCTCTCTTATTCACAGTGTAGGTTGTTAATTGTTCTCTCTGCTGGCTGTCGATATAATGTGAAATTTTCATTCCCCATTCAAGATGGAAAAAGTTGTGGCTGAAAATGTTAACATTTGCATTTTTATTTGTTGATTTATTTAAAGGACAGCCTCTCTTACAGCAATCCATCACTCAGTGACACCCCAAATATGAATAATGTATTGTAGACTTGCGGTTACAATGTGTAATAAGTGCCAGAGACAGTAGAAGAATGTTAACTATGTTGCAAATGTAATATTTATCGACTCATAGTTTATTGCTTTCGAAGTTCTATAATACTGACCATAGGACATTAATATCACTTATCTTGATTTTAGTTGGGCACCCCTGTATATAGAAATAACCCATCTATCTCATACTTACACAATAAATGTGAACTTTACAGCACTTTGTAAGAAGTGCATTGTAGATCTCTGCTTAGTGCTCACAATTCTCCTTTTCTGCCTTCTCATTACTTATATCTGACACTGATCCCACTCCAATTGCCTGACCCAGATGGTGAGAGGCTTTATTTACTGGCTGCATTATGATCTTGTGCCTCTGATGCTATTTGGACCAGGTCTTTCTTCCTGTTAAATACCAGTATCAAAAGAAATGGTTAGATAGTATTCTAGTGCTTCTGTCTGAAAAGACAATGTCTGAGAGGCTAAAACAGCGATAACTTCTTTTTTGGAAAGACATGCATAGCAAATCTAAATCATCTCTCTTTTAGAGGATCACGGGTATCAGAAATAGAAGTGTTTAATTAGGTCAACAGTTGTTATAGGGATGGCATTTATTTACAGAGGAATTTTTAATCAATGAATAGATTACATTAGAGCAATTTTGGAAGATTAGGATTTAGAATTCAGTGGTTTTGAGAACCTAAATTTTCTTCATAATCTGCTTAAGAAAAAAATTTGCAGTAAGGCTATACTACAGTAGCAAATGAATCAGTAGTAATAATTCCTATCTTCAGTACTTGCTCCAGAGTTTTCCTTCAGAAACTGATACAGACAGGGCAAACACTACTCTTTATCTATGCTGTTTGGTTACAACCACTAAAAGCTTTGAAGTCTCAGGGGTGAAATGCAGATGTGAACCCAGGACTGGGATCAAAACCAAATTTAACAATGGGAGATTTCAAGCTTGTGCTGAAATCAGATTTCACTTGTGAAGCCTGGCTCTTGGGAAACTTCGATTGGGTTCAGCCATGAAAATGATAAGCCTTGATTATGTTTCGTGCTGTAGACATCAAGTAAATTTTGAAATGACTGTACCTACATTACATTTGAAATGAATGTATTTACATTTGTATTCTGTATTTACCTCTGAGGTTATCAAATTTAACACATCAGCTTCTTTTTCTTTACTGTGTGTAACAGGAACACCTATTTGTGTCAAAGCAGCCTACCTAATACTTGTTTTACGATAACAGTTTTGGTGTGTCCATTGTTGACAATGAAAATCATATTGGGAAATTCTGACTGGCAGTGCAAAAGGATTAATGTTAATTAGCAACCGTTGGCTGTAATTTTCACCCTCATTAAGATGCAGAATTATGTATTTCTTAGTTATAAATAACCTTTCTAATTGTACTTGATGTATGCCAGTTCAATCAAAAAGTACACTTGCAAACAGGCAGATATTTGCATTAATCTAGCACTGGATCCTTGAGTCTTTTTTGATCGTCTTTTATTCTAAAGTTGACTAGTTGGGGGAGGTCTATTACAGCTACATATCCTTTACACAATTTTTTATTCAGCTCTGTGGATCTGACAGGATTTTGTATTAAAATGAGGGGAAATGTCTTCTGGGAATGTTCAATGCAACAGAAAACGTGTCAGTTTTGAAGTAGTTGGCAAGGTTTCTATCATTCAGTGGTATGACAATAACTTGATTGTAGTTTGAAAGTAATAGTAAGCAAAGGAAAATAGAGAACAAATAATATTATGAAGCTGACTTAACTCTTTATGTCTGCTTTATAACATAATTTCCATTGTTATCTTAATTACTTTTTTACATTTCTCCCTCCCCTTGCTTTTGCAGGTTCTCAAACACCATGTTAAATCTTAAGGGAATGTTGGTTCATTGGATGTGATTCCTGTTTGCACTTGTAATCACAGCAATGAAAACTTAAGTCTCAAAATGTTTTTTTGAGAAAACAGTTTTTGAAACAATATTTTCAGGTTCCTTCTGTGCTTTACTCCTTTGTCAAAAAATCTGATTTGACTGTCTTTTGTTCCTCCACTGATACTCTGAGTGCTCTGCATTGTAGCGTTGAAACATTTTCTTGGAATTACTGTGATGACAATTTCTACAGAGCTTGGCAAATTAATACCAGTCTTGGTTCCTGTCTTCATGATTCTCTAAGGAACTTTTCTGCATGGTTCTCTTCCTAGCACTGTAGTGACTTCTCTGCTTCTTCNGGTTTTTTTTTTTTTTTTTTGAGATGGGAGGAATTGATTAATAATATATACAGAATAATCACAACTTACTTTAAGAAGCCATTCTCCCAAAAGATGGCTCTGTCATACTTCCACCATGTTGCTTATGTGTTAATATATGCCAGTTTGTCTCTCTTCTTCACCTGCCTGGACTTTTCAGGCTGTTAAACTCTTCAGGGTGGGATCCTGGCACAGTACATCTCCATGCTTGGTTAGTCCATATAATAATGATTAACTGTGATGCTAGTATAGTTAGGGTGGAATTCATCTTGCTTATCTTGAGACAACTGAGCTAGTTACCCTCAGCTCCTTTTACGGTCGATGGCTTATTTTAGGATCAGCTAAATCACCATTTGGTGATACCTGTCATCCTGTGGGCTGTAAAATAAGCCTGGAGTAACATGCACTGACACCTTACCCCTCTTGTAATGAATATGTGGAACTAAAAATAAGTTGTTTGTCATTCATATTTTGATTATGGATTGGGGGCAAATTCAGGGTTAACCTATGTTCTTGCATGGTTAGTGCCTTGATTATTAACACAGTTTTAATGCATGCATTGTAAATCAAAGGGCTTAGGTACTGAGTGCTTTGGGAGAGGGAGTAGATATGTATGATTGTGAACATACAGCATTTCCTCAGTAGAATATGAGCTTTTGATGAGGTAATGTGTTTAATAAAATCGTGGTGATGGAAGGCTGGGAAGGATGGAAGTTTGACTGCTTTGGAGAATCCTTTTTTGGAGTGACATGAAGTGGTGACGCCCTGTAACTCGAACATAGGTGACCAGAATACTGCAGTGTCTGAGGTCTGAGCAGGGCCTTGCACCAGTCACGTCCCATCTCTGCTAGTCAAATGTACTGTACACCAGGGGATGGTCTCAGCAGACAGACACAGCACTGTCTTCTCAATTATATCCAGCTGATGAGTTGCCTACTTACAAAAGAAATTCTTGCCTCTCTGTCACTTAAGGACATTAACCAGCACTTTATACTATTTGATTTGCCTCATTTCCAGTTTTTAATGTACTTTTTTTCCTTTGTGTTATTCTAATTCTCCACCTCAGTAAAGACCTCCAGCTTTTGTTTTTACTACCATGAATAACATAGTATCAGCAGTGAATGTCATCTCATTATTTGTCCTTTCTGTAGGCCACTTATGAATGCATTAAAGAGTTCAGGCCCTAACAGATTTCTGTGAGGCTCCACTGGTGACCTTCCTGGCCACTTTATAGCAGACCAATTTTAATGTCTTCTCTTCATTTCCTCCGTTTTAACCAGTTATCTATCTATTAATGGATTTTCCTCTTAGCTTATGGCAACTTTTAAGTCTTTGGTGATAGATATGCTGAAAAGCTTTTGGAACTCCAGATAGACTATATAGACTGTATTTTCCTTTTTCAGATGCATAATAATTCTACAAATCTTGTAGAGGTCCCTAGTGAATCAAGACTTAATATAAAGACTCTGCCAATATGTCAAGTTTATCGATTCTTTATTATAGTTTCTATCAATCTTCTTGTTCTAAACATCAGACCTCTTCATTTGTAGAGTTCTGTATCATTTCAGATCACTTTAAAAAAACCCTACATTTGCCCCAGAACTGAGGCAGTTTTAGGCAATTAGTTATGTGCTACAGTTAATAATACTCCAGTTATTTCATACCTGAGCTCCTTCAGAATGACTGAGTACCATCTGATCCCATCAATTTATTATTGTTCATGCATGTTGATTTGTTCTGTAATGTATTTATATGACACTTCAACTTGAGACAGGTCTTCCACCATGTCCTCTGTGGCCTCAGAAACTTCCTAAGTTTCTCCATGGTGAATATGTGTCAGCTCATTGAGCTTTTCTGCTATGGTCTTATCATCCTTATATGCTTCTTTATAACTTTGTCTACTCTTGGCTTTAACAGATACTCAGACTTCCTACTTTTTATATATTTAAAGTGGGATTTGTTATTAGACCTTATGCTTTTAACAGGATAACTCTTAGTCTTTGGCTGGATTTATTGTGGGGGTTTGGTATTGTGGGTTGTTGTGGTTAGTTTTTTGTTTTGTTTTGTTTTCTTGAACTATCAGTTTGTTCTTTGCTATTTTCTTCATTTGTACCTGACTGGACGTAACTGCCTCCTTTACTGTTCCACTTAACTGGTATGACTCCATTTCATCCTTCTGAAGTCTTTTTCCATAGGTTGTGTGTCCTTTTCTGGAGCTGTATGACTATTAGACAAATCTGTGCCATTTGCAAACATTTTTACTCTTTTAACTGCTCCTTTTAATTTTTTTTTAACAAACTTTCTCATTTTTATATTGTTTGCACTTCCGAAGTGAAAGACTGCTGTAGTGAATTTTTGCCCCATAAACATGTTTAATCTGAGTAAGTAATGTGTGTTGTTCCTCTTTGGTCATCACATCTGAGCAGTACGATGGACTGCTCCTAGATGTGCAAGAGATTTTGTGGAACGAACAACACAACAGACTAGGACTCTTCAGCTTGGAAAAGAGGTGGCTAAGTTTAGGATACTATTAAAAGTTCATAAAATCAAAAGTGACATGCAGAAAATGAGTAGGGAACTTTATTGTCTTGTCTACTAGAGAAGCTGGTGGTCATCAGATAGAATTGTGAGATGGCACGTTCAGAGTGTGCAACATTTAGATAGAGACCAGAGGTCCAGTTAGCTCATATCCTTACTTCCTATTGTTATTTTGTTAACTCCACATACTCCAAGATTGTCATTGTAGTTTTCTCTAATTTATACAGCATTTTAGATAAAGTAATCCATAATATATGGATTATAATAATGATTTTTAAATAACTACATGTTCATCTCTTAATGTCCTTGTTAAGACATTTCTGATGTAGAAAAACACAGAATCTGGTTTAAGTCTCAATCTCATAAAGTTACATATCTGGAATTAGTTCAATAGGACATAGTAACAGAAGATTTGGGCCCTGATTTTTCCTGGGTAGGGTAATGAAAAAACCAAGATATCTTCCACATTTGGGTAGGGAAGGTCATGGCAGCATTTCAGTGTAAAGAATATTGAACTGTCAAATATATTTTTATTTTGTTAGGCTTTCCAGCATTACTTTTGGGAACCCTGAATCATGTAACATACCTTCTAGTTTTCTGATAGAGGTCTGAAGGAAACAAAGAGGTGAAGGTGTAGACCATGGTTACAGATCTTTGTTCAAGCTAAGTGCAGCAATTTTACTGTAGGTGTGACTTTTTTTCTCTTCCTAGACCAGATCTCCTTTTCAAAAACACATGCTATTAAACATTGTTAAGTTTGGCTTTGTGATGGGCTGTGGTTAGACCACTAAAGTTATCTCCTCAACTTAAATAATAATAAATAATATTAAAGGAAAAGAGTATGTTGTTTTTTTCACTATTTATTTTATTGTAGATACTGATTATATTTAGCGTTTCAATTTCTCAGTGCAATGTGCTTCTAGCTTCCAAGTAATTCGGGGTCATGCATGATAATTTTGATCTGTACTGTATTGTTTATGAGGTGGTACTTCATTTATGGCTCTCAGAAAAAAAAAAAAAAGAAAGAAAAAAGTTAAATTACTTCCTTTAGTCTGAATGTGTTGGGAGGGAAATAATTTGAAAATATAATGGAAGATTAAACCTTTTACTGAAAATAATATTGTATCTTTGTTTTCTGCCCTGTACAAAGTTAGCTCTGCCTGTTTTAATAGTGGTGCCTTAAGTGTTGTTTTTCTCCTTTGGTTCTTCCCACCCATAAGTTTTAAAGGATTCTGTTTTCATACATACAGCTGGAGAACATAGTGAAAATGATCTAGTTGAAGATGTCCCTGCTCATTGCAGGAGGTTGGACTAGATGACCTTTAAAGGTCCCTTCCAACCCAAAGTATTCTATGATTCTATGAAAAAATTGCTTTTAAAGTTCTTTTTTCTGTAAAAAACAACCAAAGACATTCTAGAGGACTAACATACAATTTATGTATTTAAAATCTTTTAAAGGAGATTCTTAAAGACTCTAACACCATTTGTACTTTTAACTTTCGTTTTTGCTTCATCTGCATTGAAACATCTTTTACTCCTTAAAACAAATTGAGTTTATTGAAACATTTCAGTTCTGATTATTTTTTAATAAAGATGAAGAAGTCTAACCTAATGAAATCACTGGAATGAAATGAGAAAAATTTTTAAAAATTAATAAGCTGAAGACTTGAAGATTTTAAGTCACATTTGGCTGCATGTTTCTCTGTGTGTACCATCTTGCATCAGCAGGGTGAGAAACATGCCTTGTAAGGAACAACCTTTGCACTGTTAGACTGACTTTTTCTGTTACATCTCCAGAAGGGTTACCAGAAGCATATTACAAATAGTTCTTGTGTGTGTTGACTTCTGTGCTTGTGATCACGAAACTCTGGTTTGAGATGAGCAGTAGTACTGAATTCCGATTTTCCATCCCCACCCCATAGTTCATACCTATAAATATATTTCGTAGAATGCATGCACGTCTGTCAGTCTGTCAGGTATCTGTGAAACATCATAACGTACAAGCAGCTTTATGATTTATAAGTTTGCAGACTTTTTCGTACTCTTAGAAATAAAATGCTTTTTGCTCCGGGCAGATTATCTCATAATTCAGTGTTGCACTGTGCAGGTACATTTGTAGTATAAAGGGTGCTGTTTGTAACTTGTTTTGCAAGTCTGAAGTCTAATATGGCATGTTCTTGTAATAGTGTCTGTGCCCCTGTACATGGATCTGCCCAGAATTTTTCAAGCTCCACTCTTGTTCCAATGACCTTGTCCTTGCTGAGGAGCTTATGTTCTTCATCACAGCCTTTTCTTTTTACTGTAACAGGTGAAGCAATTCCTAGAAGGACTTCAACAGTGCTCCAGCTGCTGCTCATCCCAGCTTCTGCTTGACTCTGTTAATTGCTCTGTGCATCCCTGTTCTTATCCATATGCTTGGAATTTGGAACCTTCATATCCATGTCATTTGTAGGCAACAAACTGACCTAGTAAGAGAGATGCCCTCTCCCTCCCTTTCCTTGCCAAGTTCAAATCTCTTTCAGTCTTCTTTTTCCTATCTCCTAATGGCATCTCAGCATCTAATTTCTAGATGTGAAAGAAAAGTGTGCTTGCTTAACTCAACCTGCAGTGACAGCTAGATATTACTGTGATGAGCATCTTAAGGAATGTCTAGATCACTAGTATGTATAGGCCTATTGTAATTATCTGTAGAATTTTCTTGCTTTTGCTCCTTCTGTTTTGTTACCAACTTCTTAGTAGCAGACCATTTCTACCAGTGCACAAACTATAACATCACATGACATTGACTTTACTCAAATCAGAAGATTTTTGTGCCAAGGTTGTAACATTATATCATTACTTCATTGTATCTGTGTGAAAATTTTAATTTCACGCCCTGAGGACTTCACTCTTTCTGTGCACTCTGCTGGTGTTGTTGCATAGAAGGCTAAGTCCCTGGGTCACATTCATTTTGTAGTGTGGCTTTTGGTTTTTGTTTTTTTTTTTTTTTTTTTAAGTAAAAGTTCTGTTTCTTTTGAGAGATCTTGCTGTAAAGTTAGCTAGGGATTTATGCCAGAAAAATATTTGCAAGCTTAAAGTGACAACACTAAAATATTGTTACTAATTTTCTTACAGTGTGGCTATGACCATGTTATTAAAAAAGAAAAAATCACGTATGGGGCTGTGTGCTACACTATGATATATTTGTACATGAATAAAGGCAAGTGATTTGGTAAAGTATGTGGGGAAGGGAGGGAAAACCCTTGTTTAAGTATGTCATCAGGTTTCCCATACATCCTGGTTTTAATGAGGTGCAAATGCATTGCCTGGGCAGAAGCCCTTGGCGAATGTTTGGATTGGTTTATGGAGCTTCCTGGTTTGCAGGCATTGGCATTTTAAGCTTCCCCAGTTTCACCATGCCTTTACTGTATGGGTAAGTCAGAGTCCAGTCCTTGCTGATCAGTCCTTGCCCTTTTGTCATATGCTGTCCGTGAGGTTTAATGTGTTGAAGAGAAATAACCCACTACGAAGTCACATAATAGCTGAGGTTGAAAGACACCTCTGGAGATCATCTATTCTAAGATCCTGCCCAGAGCAGTGTCAGCTACAGCAGGCTGCTCAGGACTGTGTCGGGTTAGGTTTTGAGTATCTCTGAAGATGGAGACTCCATAATCTCTGGGCAACCTGTGCCAGTGTTCAACCACGTACATAGTAAGAAAGCTTTTTTTTTCACTTCCATTTGAATGGAATTTATTGTATTTCAGTTTGTGCCCAATATCTCTTGTCATTTCGCTGGGCACCACTGAAAAGAGCCTGACTCCATCTTCTTTCCTCCCCTAATCAAGTATTTATACATATGGATAAGATCACCCTGAGCTGCCTTTGCTTCAGGTCGAACAGTCTCAGCTCTCAGATTTTCTTTGCATGTCAGACACTTAAATTCCTTAATCATCTTTATTGCCCTTCACTGGACTCCCTTGAGTGTGTCCATGTCTCTGTTGTACTGGAGAATCCGGCACTGGACACAGCACTCTAGCTATGTCCCACCAGGGCTGAGCTGAGAAGAAGTATCACCTCCCTCGACCTGCTGGCAGTGCTGGCCTTTGCTGGCTTCTGTTCAGTTTTTTGTTTGCCAGGACAGTGAGTGTCCAGGTCTTTCTCTGAAAAGTTGCTTTCCAGACAGTTAAAGCTGGCATGTGCTGGTACATTGGGTTATTCCTCCCCAAGTGCAGGACTCTACATTTCCCATTGTTGAATGTTGTTATATTCTTGTGGGTCCATTTCTCCTGCCTGTTGAGGTCCCTCTCTGTACACTTTCTGGCCCCTCCCAGCCTAGAACGTGTTCAGAAGAATATGGCAATGAGAGACATAGCATCAGTCTCTTGAGCCATTAAATGCCCTGCCTTATTTTGTAGCATATCAATGACCTTAAGTAGTTTCTAGCAGAAACGTGGACTGTCTGCAGGTGTATGGTTATCGAATAGTAATCCTGCAGAGCCTGAGATCATCTTTGCTAGTTACTGCTGGGAATGAACAAACTAAAATTTCACTTCCCAGACCATCTGTTCAGCAACTGAAAGTAGGTAGTTTATCTCAGTGGGACACTTACCACCTGTGTAAAGTTTTTGAAAGAGGTTGTTAGCGTGCAATGACTATAGCCAAGGGACACCAGGCCTAAGTGCCTTGTACTCTGTCCTTTACTGCTGTTTTTTTTCTGTAGGGCGCCTTCTAACTTGGTACTTGCACAGCGTCAAGCCTATTCAGTGCCTGTGTCCCTGTGAAGCTTACAACGACCTTACCTGCTTTGCCACATGGCATGCTCTTGTGCCAATTGGGTGCAACTCCTTGCCAGCAGTCGCCCCTCTTTGACATGCTAAACCAGGCACCACCAACACGCTGTATTTTTTACAGCTAGTGTTTTATCTCAGTGGCTTGTCTTGAATTATGTATCCTCATCTTTGATGTATGAAATCTCTGCTGATTTAAAGATTACCCCAGAGAGTTTAGCACACCTGGAAAAGAATGGAGTGACAGATAGTCCCAACCCTTCCACACCAAAAGCCAAGTAAGAAGTTTTACAGCAGTTGGGTACTGGAATACAATTTTTACGAGAGCGTTGTTTCTTCATGTATGATCTGCACCCAAGCAACCAGTATGTTGGGATACCAAGTATTTGAGCTCAGTTGCAATGTTTGTTCTTGAGCAAATTGGAGTGAATGAGTTTAAAGAGCTGGTGAATAGGGAGATCATGGACTGTTCTGTTAAGGGCTAGGTACCAAGGGTTTCACTAGGTAAGGTACCTGAAATTGTGTGTGCCTTTCATTGGGGGGTGAGTAGAACAGAGCAAGTGAATGCAAGTCTGGCTGAAAAGCAGTTGCTATCTGATGTGAGGCTTCTGAGTACATTATGAAGGAAGAGTAGCAACTGAGCATAAACTGCGTATATAATGTCAGCAAGATAAAGAATCACAAGGCATATAAAGCTTAAGAGCTCTATCCTATGAAACATACTTCAGTTTCTTCAGTGGGTGTTGTGGTCACTCTGCTCTCTGCAGAAATTAGACTTTAGACGACAAAAGATCTGATTCACCTCTCTTATGCTAGCATAGCTGGCATAAAAGATGATGCCGGTTACTATGTCATTAGCATTAATGAAGTGATACCAATTAAAGCTGAGAGCAACAAGCAGAGCTCATTTGTGGTGCAGTCTGGCCAGAAAAATGCGCTTTTGCAAGGCAAAGTATGTCCATTCTCTGTATTTTGACTGTTACTATACCTGAAATTTAAAATCATTGTGATTTCTAGGCAGGTTCAACCTATTAGCTTCCCACCACATCCTGTAAGATGTCCTTTTCTTTCCTAACTCTCCTGTTATGTGCCCAGCTCATGAACAGAGAACACCAAGGCTTTGTTTTTTTTCCTAATAAATGTTCTTTTTAAAGTCAAGCATCTGACTGAACACTTTCTTCTCATGACTTGGTTACTTCTTACCTTTCTCTTTTTCTCCCTGTTCCCTACCAAGGGATGGCTAACACAAGCACAGGGGCTATCATCATGGATCCAGAGCTGGGAGATGCATTTACCTTGAGTGTAATTCTGACTGATGGGTTCTTACCAGGTTTGCCAAGTCCATCCATCCAATTGTCTATTTCTGTTTTGAAGACCAGGAAACCATAAAGTTGAAACTATGGTGTATTTTTGGAGTCTGAAATTTCAGACAATGCATTTATGAATTATTTATGGAGAATGTGTTTTCAGTAATGTGCAGCATAAAATGGAATGAATGCGTATCCATACTTGTCCTGAACTCTCCAAAGTGCATGCTAATAAACAGAATGATAACCTACCATCACTTTTGCCCTGTAAGATTTACAGTGCAAGCACTTTTTTATGTGGTTTAATTCAAGTCAGTTTGTCAACTTAAAGCTCTAGTGTTTTGTTTTAAAGTACAACTTGGTGAGTGATTTTCTATTACTTAAGAAATCTAGCTGCTTTTTCCCTGTATTTCAACCAGAGTTAGTGTCTGTAAATTTTTCTAGTCATGCTGGCATAGAGCCATGCTAAATTATGCTTTAATTCACAATTAGAGGGAAGTGGCAACTGTGCAGAGCAGCAAACCTTTCATTTAAAATGGCCATTATACAAGATCATGATTCTACAGAATGATTAAGATATTGAAGAATAATTAAGATATCTTTAGGTTTTTGCCCGTTTAGAAGTGCTGGGCTTATTTAATTTTTTTTTTTAAACCTCCCTGAAACAGCTTTTTTTGTAATGACAGTAATACAGGACTCTCTATTATCACAGCTTGGTGTTTACTGGTATCTGAATTGTCTACTGGTAACTTGTTTTCACTGATATAGCTGACAGGGCAGAGATAATTAAGAAACAGAAGAATTTGACTACTAGATTTGGCTATTAAACACTCCATGCCACAGCAGAAGAAATTAAGCTGACAAGCAGGAGCAGAAGGATCGTACAGATCCACAGGAAGAGCTGGTATTTAGGTACAGCAATTGACTGTATGTAAAATATTTTACCAGCATAGAAAAAAAGGAAAAGAAAAAGGTAAAATAAGTAATTTCCAGGCATTCACTGAGGCATCTCATTTCCAGGGTGTAAAGTAGTGAGCTTGCAATACTTATGCACCCTGACACAACAAATGGTAGCATGCAGGGAAGAAACCCAGCCCCAGTGAAACAGTGGCAGAACTTCCATTGGCTTCCATAGGGTCACAATTCCACCCCAATATATACTTAAAACTACTGCAGTCTGATTTTGCTTCTCTGCTCAATGAGGTTTTAAATCTTGCACAGCTAGTAGCAGTTCTTGCCACAATGGTTAGAAAGTCAATGAAAGCTCACAGTTCAGTAACTAAATGACAAGGTAAGAAACTTTAGAATCATAAAATGGTTATAAGTGCTTGACCTAAAACTATGCAGATCTCCCAGTGACTGTAGAATTGAAGCAAAAAGTTGATTTATTATCTGGCAGGCAGGGAATTTGGACTGAGCTTGTGAGAAGGGACAGATTGCTAATCCATGTAAATGGTGATGGCTTTGCAAGCTCTATGTGGTGGGTTTTTTTTTCCCCTAAGCCATGCCCCTTAAAATTGTTTTGTATCTTTTTAGTACCCACAAAGTTCTAGGCAGTGTACAGGGTGTAAGGTAGTCCCAGATTTGCCTTAAGCACACTAGGAAAAAGAAGTAATGTGGAAAAGAAATCAAAACTAAGGGCAGCACTGTGACTGGCAGAGAGGAGGTGCAGAGTTGCACTGTGACTTACGTATGCAACCGTTTGCCAGAGGCTTTAGTATATTGTAAAAGCAAAAGACAATTTTAAAGGTGATTCATTGAATTAGAGTTTGCTTTGAGGGGAAAGATGCTTGGGGGCAAACAAGTTAGAGCAAAAAATCAAGAAGAAAGTCTGCTAAGGCAGGAGAAGTAGAGGGATGAGGTATGGCAGAAAAGATGATGACAGCTTACTTTTGGCCCAGAACAATAAAGGATGAAGATCTTGCTGAAGTTACGCTGTGATGACAGAGTGCTTAAAGGGAATAAAAGCTAAGCGTGCTCTGCAGTGCAAAGTTATTACGTAATATCACAGCAGAATCTGGGCTCTGGGTGCCGTACATATACTGAGGTTCATTTTCTGATCTGAAGAGCTTTCAGAGTTGATGAGACAGAAATGGGTGTGTGGGAGGGGAGAGAAGGACAATACAAACAGAGTGATTGCAGAGGTGGTTGCTAAACTCCATGGTAGTTCTGTGGTTCTGTAATTTTTTTCTTTTATAATAAAACTTACAAGTTTTTCTTCTGTCACTGGCAGATCTGATTTAAAAGGTTTCTTTACTTCCCAGAACTCATGTCTTTGTTCACCCTCCCCCTTCCAGAATGATTACAACCTCAGTTATGCCAATTCAGCTGCCTGCAGACATACCTTAAAGGAAACAATCTGGGGCTTTTTGTATTGTTTTTTAGCTACTGAAAGCACACAGAGACAAAAACAATGAAGAAGCCCTTTCAGTTGTATTTGACAGGTTGGTAACATGGCAGCAGGGTCTGAGCGAAAGTCCGATGAGGAAATAATAGAAAAGGCTGAGTTACCAGGAGCAAAGACATAGGATAACTGCGGATTGGGAGTACTGAGATGGGAGTGCGGAAAGGTGAGGAAAACAGATGTTGGTCTCTGACTACTGAGTAAGTGAAAATGGCCTGTTTTTGTTGCAAGGAGGAATGCAGCAACAGTAACTGGTATTTCAGTAATGACAGCTGGTTTGATGCTATCATAGGTGAAGCCAGGGTGAAACTGAGGAAGAAAAGTCTCTTATCAGCCCTGCCTTAGGGCACAAGTTTTTTGAGATGCTGGTGCTGGATCTGGTGTCCTTTAGTGCACTGGCTCTGCTTGGTATGCAGAAGGTCAGGAGCAAAGCAGCAGTGCTCAGCCCCTTTCAAGACCAAGTCCTATTTAGCTCTTTACTACTGTTTATTATACTGGGGAGGGAGGGTTGTCCCATAACACTGCCAAGCACATCTTATTTCAGTTAGCAAAGTTGTAATGTTCTTACTCAATTCTGCTGTGTCTCTCCAAATTCTCCTATGCAAAGGTTGGAATCTCTGATGTCATTTTCCACAAGATTTAATGATAATTGTTAGTAACCCTAGAAAACGAGGCATTGAGTTCATTGGTGTTGTGGGTCTTGCAGTATACAGGGATGTGTTGCAGTGCAGCGTATCAACACATACATGAGAGAGGGACCTGTGGAGCAATGAAGTGGCAGCAAAAAGGCGTTTGTCGTCTGAGTCGGCCCAGAAAAGTGTTGCATGAGTGCTGGAGGGAGCTGATCTCCTCTCTGTTTCTGTGTAACCCCACTAGGGGAATACGGTGCTCATTTCTGGGTGGTTGCTTACTGGAAAGATATTGTCAAAGATCAGAGGAGAGTGGCAAAATCTGTTGCTATGCTAGAGGTATTGATTTATGAAAGAAGATTAAAATATGTGTGGCTCAGATAAATGTTGACTGAGACTGGAGCAGAAGGGAGAAATGTAATATTGTTAAAATACCTAAGGAGTATTTGCACCAAAAAAGGATATTGATTTCTCAGTACCATGCCAGATCTTCAGCTGTAACTAATAGCGTGAAGCTGGGAGGAAGAAAATCCTCTTTGTTTATCTGTAGTTGACTATCAGAAACACATTCGTGTTTGCGACACATACCTTTTCCTTGTACCAAACTCTGAAGCAGAAATTCATGTAACATTTGTGGTGCTTTCCATGTACTCCTTAATTGTATGTTATATCTTTCCCACTGGAATTCAACTTATCTATTTAGACTGTGTGCTCTTTTGTAGAGAGGATAGCTCTTACAAGGGATAGTAGAGTTGGTCCCCCTGATCCTGATCAAAGCCCTTTAGGTTATACTATAGCCTATAAATAAGTAATAATGGTAATGATAGCATGAGATGTATTTGGCTGTGGAATGGCTTCCCAAGGAGAATAGCGAGAGGCTGATTTTTAGCAACAAATGTGAGAAAGCGTACTGTAGGGAATGGTTCTCTGTCAGCAAGGAGATGGCTGGATGATCTAATAAGTCTTTTCCTTCTCTAGGTTATGATTCTGTGAATACGGCCTCAGAGAGTTCTCTAAAAGTCTCTGATACTGTAAGCCCTCTATTATGTGGGTGTGGGTTTTACAGCACTCCAGGAGGCTCTTGCTGAAGACACTGTGTAAATATATTCTATTTTACATTGTGTGATGTATTTTAAATAAAAAGCTCGGATCTTTTTTTAATTGCTTTGAAATATTCTGCAGTGTGATCTTTTTCTTTAAGAATTAAGAAACTTTGAGATGCCTTTGGAAAATACAGACCCATTACGGGCAAGAAATACGTCCCAACCTGGAGTTGGTTTAAATGCATATATAGCACTGTTGAATTTGCCTCCTCCTCCTGTAACCCACAGTGAAGTGTCTGCTCTGAGTCCCAATCTGCATGAATGTAAAATGGGAATCTCAGGCTAACTGTCATGCTCCCTTTGTCTTTCATTCTCAGTTTAATCTTGTTCATTC
>VYZV01035288.1:18812-55937 GCA_013401275.1 Pandion haliaetus | reverse complement strand
TTTTTTTGTTTCGGCATCTTGAAAGTCAGTACATGGGCGTATCCCCTGAGGGTGTGTTCATGAGTGTGTGTTTTGGTCACTGAAGATGCAGTTCACACATGAAAGGCAAGGTCCCCTATCCTGACTTGTAGCTTTTCAGGAAATGACTGCAAAGTCAGCTTCTCTTTCTCAGCTTTCATTTCCTATCAAACCAGTCTCTAATGTTCATTGGCATGTTCATCTCAGGCTTGCTGGGCCAAATAGCATGCTGGTTAAAACCTGGCTTATACAGCAGGGAGGGAAAGAAGAAAGAATCTGAGACATCAGCTCAGACCTATGGATCCCGAACCCAGAAATGTGGCAACACAAAGAAGATCCAGTGGTTATAATGCAATTGGATTTTCAAAAGGCCTTTGCCAAGCTTCCACACCAAAGGTTGTTAAATAAAGTTTCTGCAGGACTGAAGGAAAAATCCTTCTATGCGTTCACTGCTGATTAAATGATAGCAGGCAAAGGGACTTAATGTTTATTTTTCATGATGCAGAAGAGTCAGCAATGGGGCCCCCCAGGAACCCACTAGGCTGGTTCTTTATCAGTGACCTAGAGAAAGAAGTGAACAGCAAAATCTCCTGGGTGACCTAATAAGTTTGTGGATGATACCAAGTTCTTCCAGATAGTTGAATGCTATGTCAATAGCAAGAAACTCCAAAAAAGGCATCAAAACTGAGTGGCAAAAAATGTAATTTACCTAGGGAAGAGTTATCAACACCATGCCAAAGTGATACTGAACTCAGAGCAGGTGATTAGGATTTGTGAAGTTCAAAGCTTCCTAGAGCTTTACAAAAGCTTGTGGATATACATGCCTTGGTGTACCCATGTTTTTATTTGGATGTGTACTTTTGGTCTTTGCCTTTCAAGAGGGACGTAGTGGAAGCTAGAAAAGGTGCACAGGACAATATCTCTGATCAAGGAGATGAAGCAGCTGCCATGTAAGGAGAGACCAAAAAGCTATGACTTTGGATAGGAAAAGATTGAATGAGAAAATGACCAGGGTTTGCAAAATCATGAAGGTGGTGGGTAAGTTGAATGTGGAACTGTTTTTCACCAGATCCCACCACATGAGAGAGACTAACTACAGTCAATCCTTAAAAAAGGCCTTGATGGCACTAGCAGGATATGTGATTAAAACAGAAAACAAAATATGTCTTTCAATAGCAGTGAAGTTCCTGAGCTTGCTGTCACAGGACATTGTGGAAGCAGCAGGTTGGAAGAGGAATTAGGCAAATTTATGGGCAACAGACTAGTACGTGGATGTTGAAAGGACAAGCCGTGGAGATACCTCTAGCATCCCTGATGCAACAATTGTGGATGTGAGAATAAAGATGGTGGAAAGTGGCTAGGACTCTAATTTAGGTAGAGTTCTGCCCTTCGCCCATAGAGCCTGGGTTAACCTGGGGGTGGGTGATCAATCATCACAGCTGTTTTTTCCAGATAACCTCAGGTTATCACTAGTATGTTGTCTTCAGGTTTGGGGTAGTTGGACTGCTGAGGACACTTATATGCATCTGTTTTTTCTCTGCTTTTGTTTGCCCTGTTTGTTCCAGTCAAATAGGGATTTGATATTTGTTTTATCATAACAATAAGCTCAGTTTTATTTTCTGTAAAATGGGTCTGTTCCCTATCCCTCGAATATGTTTTTAGCTGTATTTAACATTTATAAAGTGCTTGGAAGCAGGAAGTGTTCTATGAATACAAAATAGTGTTAGGCTTTGTACTTGGGCACAATACTGTACCATAATTCAAAGGCTATTCATGTAACGTTAGTAAATCACTTTGAACTTTTTGTTGAAACTGTAAGCAGTAGTATAAAAATAAACCTTTTTATTTCCTCTGGTATATACAGTTAAATAAAGTAAGCCTATACAGCTACTAATCTCCAAAACCGTATTGCCAGTATACAGCGTTGAAATGCCATTGCCTTGCAGAAGAGATATTCTGGGTGTGTTGTACACTTTTATGGTCAAAGAATAAATTTTCAGAGACTGTAAATAAAAAGATATCTTTGAACATAGTGATCAAATAATATCTGTCACTGCTTGTTTAAAGAAATATACATATATCTTGCTGCCAGAGTATTTATTACTCTAATAAGTTTAGTTATTTTGTCTCATGGGGAAATTCCTGCTTCTCCAAATATCAAACTTGTTTGGGGTTGTGCTGTTTATTCAGGAAGGAACAAATGATATTATTAGTTAAATGGGACTGCGCAATATGAAAATACAATAGCGTAGTTTAAAAATTGAACACGGTGTAAGAAATATATTTTATCAGCAATGGGAAATAGACAAATATTAAAAATTCAATGACATACCCCAAATGTCTAAATAAGTAAATAAACAAACATCACTGTTCAGCCAATTGATGCAAGGATGCTCTGTGGTTACCTTCAAGAGCACCATTCTGTCTAATAACCTGTGCAGTAATGAGTTCTGTGCATCACCTTTGCATAATCTGGCCATTTTTTTGGGTACTGAACATTGTGGGACTGTCTGAACTCTGAGTGCCCAGCAGGTTTTATTAAATAGAATACCAAGTGGTTTCAGGTGATTTCTTAGCAACCATCCTGGGAATAAGTGGTCTTAAGGTTCCCAGAGCAACAGCCACATTTGCGTGTTTGTCATAAAAATGCGAGATCCTTCCTTCCCATTCAATATGGAAACACAGTGCAAAGTAAGATGCACATGTAGGTGTTCAGAGAGTTGTATTCCTGCTGCACAGGCAGTGAAACAGAAATACTGTGGAAAGAAAGATTTGGCTCTGTGCCAACTTGTGTTTATTTTTGTACTGGTTTCCTCTGTAGAACATGAGCGTTTAATGAGCTGTTCTGAATCATAATGCTTTATGATGTTTCCTGTTACCTTAGTGATGGACTACAAAACTCTTTTACCTTAAGAGTTTATAAACTCTACTAGATACTTATTTAATTTGGAGCCTGGTTTGGGTTTGTGTGGTGGGGTTTTAGTAGTGGGGCGGAGGGGGGAGCTGCAGGGGTGGCTCCTGTGAGAAGCTGCTGGAAGCTCCCCTGGCTCCAAGTCGGACCTGCCTCTGACCAAGGCTGAGCCCATCAGCGACGGTGGTAGCACCTCTGGGAGAACAGATTGAAGAAGGGGACCCTACAGCAGGGGAGGATGTTGGAATGTGAGACAAACCCCTCCGCAGACAGCAAGGTCAGTGAAGGAGGAGGGGGAGGAGGAGCAGGGGAGAAGGGGATGCCCCTGCAGCCCGTGGTGAGATGGCAGGCTGTCCCCCTGCAGCCCATGGAGGTGAGCGGGGGAGCAGATGCCCACCTGCAGCCCAGGGAGGAGCCCATGCTGGAGCACGGGGATGTCCCCAAAGATGGCTGTGACTCCATGGGAAAGCCTGTGCTGGAGCAGCCTGTGCCTGAAGGACTGCAGCCTGTGGAAAGGACCCACGCCAGGGAAGTTTGTGAAGAACTGCAGTCTGTGGGAAAGACTCACGTTGGAGAAGTTTGTGGGAGGGACCCTACGGTGGAGCAGGGGAAGAGTGAGGAGTCCTCCCTCTGAGGAGGAAGGAGCGGCAGAGATAACATGTGATGAACTGACCTCAACCCCCATTCCCGTCCTCCTGCACTGCTGGAGGGGAGGAGGTAGAGAAAACTGGGAGTGGAGTTGAGCCGGGAGGGAGGGAGGGGTGGGAGAAGGTGTTCTAAGGTTTGGTTTTACTTCCCATTATTCTTGTTTTGATTTGATTGGTAGTGAATTAAATTGATTTTGTGTTTTCCCTAAGTTGAGTCTGGTTTTTGCCCACGGCCATAATTGGTGAGTGATCCCTCCCAGTCCTTTTCTCAACCCACAAGCTTCCTGTTGTATTTTCTCCTCCCCACCCCACCAGGGAGGGGCAGGAGTGAGCGAGCAGCTTTGTGGTGCTTTGTTGCCAGCTGGGCTTAAACCACAACAGAGACAATGCTGAAAATTTGTAATAAAATTTCCAAAAGCTCTTCAGTGGCTTAGGAGTCAATTTTCCAGTAACTTGTGTTAATTGTACAGAGGAGATTAAGGGAATACTGTCACAGCATTGTGCAATGCCTTACCAGGACGGATTTAGCCACCTAGGTCACAGTTCCACACTGACCCAGCTATACTGGCTTGATCCTGGTGGTACCTACCTCTCAGATAGTTTGGGCTTCTCCATGCTGCTCTCTGAGCCATATTTGGAGTTTTACCTTCTACACTGAAAGCAAAGGTTAAATTTCTTTATTGAAAGAGGAGCTTCAAAGCTCACTTTGGTCTGTTCTCTGTACTCCCATCTCTGTCCTCTTGAGTGTGGCCCTGCCTTCCTCATGCTTTGTACACTAATTCTTTGTGTTCCCTCTCCTGATGGAATTTTTTGACACTTTATGATAAGATTCCTTTCACCAAAGTTTAGCTGTCTAAATAGTTAGACTGCTAATCCAAAATTGTAGACTTTACAAATTTTCTTCTTCCATGATGAAACATGCAGACTTTCAAGCTCATGAAAGTTAGGTGAAAAAATATACATTGGGGCAGTGTCAAAACCAGACTTAGAAACGAGATTGTTTTCCAGTCTGTTGCAGAGGTGCTCATTTGCTTTCCAACACACTGGCAAATATACCAAAAAGGTGAAGACAGACTGAACTATCACCATCCATAAAGGGACCACCTCATTTTCCTTTTGTTGAGAGGGCAAAACCCATCAAAGAAAATGTGTGTAAGCATCTAGCACTGATGGCACATTTGATTGCTTGGTTGAACATCTATACATGAGGAATCTCTGTATATGGCTTAATGTACAGTGCTGGTACTTCCGTAGAACATTTGGGATTTTTTTCTCATTGGGAAACATGAACAATATGAAGGCACCCTTGGCTGTTAATTTGCATTAAAAGAACATTCAGTATTCACAAACCAAGTTTGCCAGGTTTTCCCGTTTGAAATGTTCTGACTCTTGGGTGCCTGATCCTGCAGCTTTGACTTCACTGAAGTCATTAAGTGTTGTATTAATAATAATAATAATAATAATGAAGCCTGGTTTTACTTACACATTTATTCAGATTGTGCAAGGAATACATATCCTAGTTTTAAAGAAAGTTGCATTTCAGGATTTGAGCATTCCGACTGTGTCTCTTTAAATATTCAGATACAAATAAATGGTGAGAAAATTGTCTTTGCCAGTTTCAAACCTTTCTAGGTCTACTCTGTTGCCTCCAGCCAGATGCTGTCTGATGTTGACTAGACAAACGAGGGCAAACCATTATCATGGGATTAAACACTAAATACGTGCAAGGAGCATTCTCTTTATCAGATAGTGCTCTGTTAGCAGAGTTCATTCACTTTATTGCATATGTAACTGTGGTGTCAAATAGACTGATTTACAACACCTGGTCTTTTACATAATCTTTGCTATTTGCTGTATTTGTAATCTGCCAAATCATTTAGCCTTCCTGATAGCAGCAATGCTGTAAAACTTAGATAAACTTCCAGAAGAAATGAACTCGAAGGTACTGCTGAAATCTAGGGCCTGCACGTTTGCTGTAAATGCACTGGCTGGTTTGGTTTCCCCCTACCTAATCTGTGATTGAATGTGGCTGCTGGAGAAATTGAATTTTTTTGATAGCACTACAGTCAGAGGAGATAAACATTTGTATGTTAGACTAGATTAATCTAAAAAGAAGTTTTAGGTGTGGCTAATGAAACCACTGTATGTGTTAACTGGGTTTCTTTGGGGTTCAAAGCATCTGTGTATATCTATATAAAGTCTAGTCTAAAACTTTATGTGAGAAATCTAATATAGCTATATGCTAGTTCTCACTATCACTGCAGTTTATTCCATCTTATGTTGGAGATATCTTTAAGGAGTCTCCGTTTTTAGAAGGTATTTTCAGAATGCTAATACAAACAACAAACTCCTCTAAAATGGTCTTGCTTGGCTACCTAAAACCCCAATGTCCTGAAATTTTTGGTTAGGGTAACTGTAAGGCATCACATTTGTGTAGGCTTAGCCACTTACATGGTCCAACTGAAGCAAAACTAAAGCTGTATTTTTTTGTTTTGAGTCGCTCGTTTTTGGCTGTCAGGGGTGATTTAAACAGATAATAGTAAGACATGTAGACAAGCTTAAAATGTGAAAAAGAAATTTGAAAACTGGGTTTCTGAATGGGTGAAATGCAAGCTAGTTCATCCAAAGGAAAATAAAACAATCTCTAGGCAGTCAAATAGAGGAGAGAGCCCCATGAGGCAGTAATGTCAAGTCAGACTGTGTTAGAAATGATGGCAACCATCAGATCGAAAGGAACAATAAAAATTGAAGGAAATGAAAGAGCTGACTTTTCCAGCAATCGTAGCATAACTCCAGTGGTTGCCATTAACATCAGTATTAACACATCAGTACCCCAGTTAACTCCTTTGAGCTGAGGAAGTATTTCTGTGTCTCAGACATAACTATAAGTTACCTTGTCATGCTCAGTTTTCTGATGACAGTTAGGACGTTAACACTCACTGCTGGAGCTAACGAAGGATATTTTGCATGGTGTTGCTGGTTTAGGGAAGGAATTCTTTTTACTTGATGCTGCAGCTGCTTGATGCTATTGGATGGCACAAGTGGTAGTCTGCCTCTGCAAGATACATTGGCCGCTGCTAATCTTTCACATCAGTAAACTGGTGTGAATATTTGTACTTAAGAATTTTTCATCCTGAGTTGAGGAACCTGCCCCAGCTGTCTGACTTAGTTGCTTAGTCTTCCTAGGCTCCCACTGTCCTGAATGGAAAAACAGTTTTTTGCAACAGGACTCAAAGCAGGAAAAAACTTGAGATGTTTCCTCATGCTATGGATGAACTCCTCTTCCTTACAAGACAGGGACCTAATGGAAACCAACGAGGTATGATGATACCTTAGGTTGGGTGCTGTGAATAATGTTCTGGGCATGTAAGTCATTGAATGTGTGAATTATTTCAGTGTTGGGAACATCAGACAGGTTGGTGCTAACAACAGGATGGAACAAAGGGAACTTTTGGGTAAAACTTTTGAGTGATATCTCTTAAACTGGAGAAAAGCCTCCCAGGGGGAGTAGTAGAAATGGTATTGTTTAAGACATTTAAAATTGGACAGGAGAAAATATATTGTAATGATCAATCCTGTGCTGGTATTTAGATCAGCGCCTGTCTTGTGTGAATATTAATGGCAAGTCTCTGTCTGAAGTAACTGCCATTATTCAGTGTGTGTTACTAGCTAACATTGGCTTGCAACCTTCCCCCATATCCGTACTCACACTTAAAGGACAGTCTGAGTAATGTTTAGCACCTTTGCCACTTCTATTGGTTCCTCAAGTGTTGATTTTGTATTGCTTTGCTTAGATTATATTCCTTCAGTGCTTCCACCAGACTCCATATATTGCACAGAAATTTACAGGAAACACGTGTAGTTTGTGGCAATAATAATAAAGTCTCCTGCTGTTTTCAAATCCCTGGGAAACTAAATCAAGTGTAGAGGTCTATTCAAAAAAGCACAGCATGTGTATAAGTCACTTTACCATTACCGTGTGGGTCTGCCACTTACCTCTTCGGTATATTTGGCTGTCATATCCCTGAAATCTGTCCTCAGTCTCTGGTGTGTGACTAAGACATTACGCGCCTCAAATGGAAAAGCTGATGAAACAGCTTAAAATAACCTGAGCACCCATGTTTTGCTCACCTCTTTTTCACTACCTGTGTGTTGGTATTCCTCATAGGAACCCATGCAGCAAAAAATCGTTCTGTGTTGGTGGCCCTCATCAGACAAATCTAGGTCTAATCTGACTTATGAAGGCAGGAAGAATGAATTCAATTCCTGCATGATGCTGTGATGCTTAATGGTGCTTCATTTTCTTTGTGTGTTTCTGTAGTTATAAAGCCTGTCTTCTTGACCTGGTTGAATCTATGAGTCCAATATCTGCTCCAGGACACCTCTGCAGAGAATCTTGTGACAGGAGCAAAATGCACACGCCTCGTCATGTGAGCCACAGGCCATCATCTTGGTACAAGACCCCTTGCAGCTCCAGAAGCAGAGCAGATGAGCTGGAGGAGAGCCGGCTCCTCGAAGAGATTTTCTTCATTTGACAAGCCTCATTGGTCTACAGCCCTTCTGTAGAATTTTTAGGACCTTTTTGTTGCTGATTTGTTTGTGTTAAAGTACCATTTTTAAATTATTTGAGTGACAACTGCTTGTCTTCCCTCTTCTAAAGCATAGCCAATTAGCATCCAGTTTCATTCTGGGTTTAGTAGTCATGGTGCAAGAACATTGTTGGGGTAGACCAATCAGAAAGCATTAACTTTATTTTCTAAACTTTTCATGTGCCAAGTAATCATTCTAAAATAGAAATTTTTTTTTTGATCTACAACATTTTCTAATAGATTGAAGTCACAGTTTTGCCAGCCTCATATCGGAAGTATATTTCATTATCGATTTTTAGTTCTAAAGCACTTTGCGAGAACTGCCTAACATTCAAGAACCACCACGTTCAAAGTAGATTATTTTCTAATTAAACAAGTCTGTTTAAAACCTGGCATATTATAAAGGTACAAGCACTTTAGTAATTTTTTCAGTGATTTTATGATCTACTTTTTCCTTCAAGATTCTGATATTTAATATGCTGGGTTTTTAGGAGCTATATTGTAAGGTCAACTATACAGTGTCTAATAACAATAATAGATGATGTTGCAGGTTGATATACTAGGCATCCATCTGAAATATATTCCTCTCTAAATCAGTGCTATCTGACAGTTTATGTGCCGGGTAACCTAACTCTGAAATAGCAGAACACAGACATTGTAGTGGTCCAAAACCTATTTGATGTATTTTTCAAGATGAAATATATAGTAGTGGTAGTATAAGAACAGTCTTATGACATTTTCACCAACTTTGCACTATTTTGATCCTGTATCCAAGCTCCATTGTAAATAAGACAAATCAGTAATTATTTCCACTACAGGCTCACAATGCACATTTCCCTGCTGGCTTTAATTATTCATGCCATATCTATTTCAGTTTATTTAAATATACTTCCATCTACTGCATGTAGTTGGTTATTTAAAGAAATGTGCCGAATTGGTAGAAATGACTGCAGATTACAGGATTAATGGTCATTTTCTCCACAATGCAGTGTTCATATTTTATTGTAACAGTAGCCACCAGCATGTGTTCCTAGAAATATAAGGCTAAAATACTCATTTTGCACAGTAGAATTGCAGTGAGGGAAAGTTAGAATTGAGTCAGTACAGGCAAGTTCTAGGCCATTTGCTCCCAAACACCACTTTTTGGGCTACTACAGCTTTTCTGACAGTCTCTTTAGGCAACCCTGCTTATCTTAATGGCAGTGAGTTGCTATACCGATCCTCGGGGTATTACTGCTGCCTGCCTCCCACATGCTCACTCCTGTGCAAGGTTTGGTGCTCTGCGAGAAGCTAGCAAGGCTTGGCAATGAGGCCCGCCGTGCATCTCTGATGAGAGCATCAGTGAAGGGTATCTAGCACGTGCCCCTGGCAGTGGCAGCACCATGCTCCTGTAGCAAAAAAAATGAAGGGAGAATGAAGGAGAAGATGAACCTCAGGTTACTGTGAGCTGCTTCATTCAGGCTCTGTCTTAATCACAGATGACATCCTTTTTGTGTACCCCAGCTGAATTTTAAAAGCTGCTTGGAGGAGTTTAAAGGAGGGAAGCAGCATTATTAGACCAGAAAATGACTGCTGTGGAAAGGTTGTGCTTGGTCTGTCCTGCTGTCAGTGAAGTATTACAGTTCTTTTGAGTATGTCCATCTGCTGTTGAATGTCCCTCTTGTGCTACTCCCTGAGCCTGCAAAGGCACAGTTTTGTGCGTAAAGCCCCCAAAATGTATTCAGTGCCCTGACCCAAGTATAGCAGGTGGGGAAATAGGTTTTCTCCTGCTGGCTGAGTAGTCTGCATCTTTAAGAGGGCAAGGAAAAGGAGGGGGAAGAAGAGAAAAATGTACAAGGAGCAGCAGGAAAACTGTGGAAAACCATGTAGAAATGACTATCACATAGATCTTGGGGATTTGGGTTGTTTTATGGTGTTCTTTAGTTTTGTTGGTTTCTTTTTTGAAGGTTTGGCATTTATAAAGAAACAGTTCTCTGATTTCAGTCCAATTGCTTCTCTTCTCTTTTCCAGTTTGACTGAAACTTTAATTGCCTTTTCTAATAAGTGCTAACTGACCTTTTGAAACAGCGAAAAATACATGTATATCTCTTGAAAGGTGCCTTGGTGTACTCAGTTGAGAACACTGCGTGGGAGCATTCTGTTCTTTGGTTCTTTGTGGGTGCCAATATTTAACTGCTTTAGGATTCCTTATGATCCATTTTGTCCATTAACAATTCTAATTCTGAGAGTGACTTTTAACTTTAATCTATATTTTGGTAGTAGCTCTTTTTAAAAGGACGTTATCAGGGTTGTGGGCTCTACACTCAAGGTGTTGTCCATCAGTCAGAGCTACTTGGGAGGCATACCTTTATGAAGCAAAGATTTCTAGAATTAAGATGGTTGAAATGTCTGATGGGTGAAGACCTGCATGTTTTAACTGTCTGTGAGATGTGGACAAAGAAAGAAAAACTATTAATTTGGTAGACCCTGTGAAAAATAATTTCTTATAATGCTGGCTCTTGCTCTAGTTATTAGCAGTACATTAGGAATAGTGTTTAGCAGTCAGTGCAAGCAAAGATATTTTGCCATGAGGCACTACAAAGTTGAAGTTATTAAAACATTTATAGCCTTAGAAAAAAAAATCAATGATTGTCAAATAGGAAAGGACAAAATCAGTAGCTGGGACTGGGAGGGGAATTGTTTTCCATCTGCTAAAACAGTAGAGTAAATGCAAAAATTAAACTAGCAAAAGCAATCACTTGACAGTATCCTTTTGAGTTTAAACCCCTATATTAGGAAGCTGCTACTGGGGAGTTAATCCAGCCATAGATTTTGTCCAGAGTGTTCCCATTTAATATGCTTCAGCTACACATCAGGCTGTGTTTTACATGAGGCCTTGTGGAGTAACATGACTTCTCCTAAGGCTCCCACCCATGCCTTCACTTTGTGTTCTTCCCAAGTGGCTCATGCACACACACTTGCCATGTGTAGTCATTGCTTTTGTGCATCTTGCACGCCGTGGACCTATAGTAATCACAACCTTTCTACTTGTAGCCTCTCCAGTCTCGCTGTTGGATCCCATCTTGAGCATATATTTATATATGTATGTGAAGTCTTAATCTAATAAATTATCTGGGGGGTTTCATTTATTCTTCCAGACTTTTATTTGACTTGTCTTCTGGTTTGTTTTGTCCAGCTCAGATGCCAATTCTGCCATTTTCAAGATGTTCCACTTTACACATCATCATGTCATATATATGGTGAATCTCCAGTTTGCTAAGATAGATGAAGTCATTTTAAGCCTTCTCTTCCTCTCCAGGACATGGGTTTTACTGTGAGAAGGAACAAGACCTCTTTTGGAGCGTGAAGTAGGGGAGAGGTCTCAGAATACAAAAGAGAAGAGAAGGGGAGAGCTAGCACCATGCTTTGGGACAAAAAGGTGGAATTAAAGAGTGAGGAAGAAAGGATGGAGGTAAAGGCAGGAAAGGACAAGGATGCAAGGCAGAGAACTGTACCAAAGGATGACAGAAAGTATAGGTTGAGTGGAGATGAGCCAGACAGTAGAGACAAGTGTTTATGGTAAGCTGATGAAGCAGAATTTTGTGCTTATACCCTGGAGTGAGAAATGTCTTCAAGTACCGGTTCTCGTAAGAGGCTTATGACTCCCCACTCCTTTTCTAGATCATGTTCCTGCATTTGGGGAGCTACTGTCCAAAGGATACCTGGCAAATAAGGGAAAGAAGGAAATTAGCTAACTGCAGCTGCTCCCCTTTACAGTAGCTGGACAGGGAGGCCAGAGCACAAGTAGGGTAATAGGGTAGAACCCAGGTATAACTCTGGCATGGGCTGAATTTAATTGCTAGCAAGGGATGGTGGTGTGGACTTAGATGACAGAAGAATGTGAGACTGGATATAGCAAGAATATGAATGAGGGAGAAACAAGCAAAACAAAATTTGCAGTGATCCAAGAGCTATGGAGGTTTGGTGTTAAGAAAGGAGCGGAAAGGGCTTAGCTGTGCTTGAGAGAGATTGAGCCTGAGATATCTAAAAGATATCCCTTGAAAGCACACATGAGCCCTGGGGTTAAACTCTAAAAGTTGCAACAGAGATTTTCTGACATACAACCTCCAGGTGGTGCTTGAATTTGTACCAACTGAGGGGAGCGAGCACAGCCTCATTAGTTAGAAACCTCCTTTTTCACTGTTACTAAATTTATGAAATTGTGTGCTAATTAGTGTATGATTTATAAATTTACATAACTGCATGCTACATAAGACAACGCAGAATATTGAATGAGGTGATTTAAACCAGCAGAAGCAGAGAAGTCTGCTCTGACTGGGTGGCTCTCCTGAAAAATGCCCCTCCCAATCCATAGCCTCCCTGCATCTCTTGAAGGCTTACCTGCTCATGACAATAAACCTTTTATAGTAATGTGGCTCCATGTAGCTGTGAGAGAACAGGCTACCTTGAGCATTTTTAGCATGGTTTTAGCAAAGCTTTCGCTGTGATGCTTGGGGAGGGTGTTTGGAAGCAGAAGTCAGCTAAAAACGATCAAGAAACCCAACTTGGCCTGGTCAGTGTTGGTGCTTGACAAGTCCCACAGTTGATCACAGGGGATGCTACTGCATCCCAACAAGATCCCTGCAAGAAGATGGGGCTGTGGGGGAACTGGATTTATTCCCAGCTCTGGGGAGGCCACTTTGCCTTCCTCTGCAGCATGCTTTGGGTTCTGCTAGTGAAGTGTGTTTATTACCACATCTCTGCTGTGACTTGTATTAGTGCCTGCAACAGAAGGCACTGGACATATCCACCAACAATTTATTTGTGATCTATAAGCTGTTAGAGCAGAAGCATATTGGCCAATTATTCCCATCTAACGGGATCCGAAGCTCTCAGACTTCATATAATTTGAGGCTTGAAGGGGTCATTTCAGGCACAGGGGAACTAAACTGGAGAAACTCGCATGTCACTGACAGGTGAGGCCCTGACAAACGTGAGGTGAGAGATGCCCAGACAGTCCCAGCAGACAAACCAATCCACAAGCTGCAGCAAGATCCATAAAATTCTAGTTTCCTTAATTCAGGAGTCATTCTGAGTATGTGGAAAAAACACTTTATTCACTCACAGCATTCAATAACCAGTCTTAAGAGTGCAAGTTCATTCTTTCTGGTCTCCTGTCTGCAGACAGGAAGAAAGTGAAAAATTGGAAAAAGTTATTTTTCCTGGTTGCTTACTGGCAACTACCTTAAAGTCTTGAAGTGTGGATTTGATTAAAGCCATTGTCCAAACACAGTGTCGATGTTGTGAGCATTAAGAACAATGTGAGAACTCTTCTCCTCTGCTAGACCTTGTAAGTGTGGAAAGGACAAGATGAATTCACAGACACAAAAGCTGTTTCTTTCTCAAGCTAGAGCTGAATGCGAGGAAGTTGCATTGAGATTTTGAAAGCACCTTGTCAAAATTTTCCAGTATTTAATTATCCTTGCTGCTATGAAACTGCTTTAGTTTGAGTTTGTCTAACTTTAATTTCCAGCTGCTGGACTTAGTTGTGCCTTCAGAAGCAGGATTGCAAAATTCCCCTGTTGTCAGACAGTAAATACCCCATACACAGTGATAAACTCCTGGTTCATCCTTCTCTTTGGTGAGATGGGGTCCTTCACGCCTTGTGTCCTAATGTCTGTTTTCCAGCCCCTGGATGACCTGTGAGGCCTGTTTCCGAACTTTCTCCATCATTTATGCATTTTGAAGAGTTTACACTAGAGCAGAATGCCCGATTCCAAGTGCTGTTGCTGTCAACGTTGACAGCGTGGCCTCATTTTACACCATATTTCCCTTTTGACACTTTCAGGAGGCTTGTTTTGAGTTGTTGGGTTGTGTACTTGGTCTCGTTGCACTTCAGATCATGGCTCTCTTTCTTGGAAGCAGAAAGTCTGTGAGTGAAACTGGGAGACACTGCTAGAATTTAGAAGAGTTGAGGAGGAAGAAATAATGTGAATTACCAATCAGGCAAAAAAGAGATTGCAGAATTCAATTTGGGATTGAGCATGAGCCTGGGGGTGCAGCATCTGTGAATTTAGCACGTTGAAAACATTCTGAAAGGCACATGCTTTTTGGGATGGGGGAGACCCAGACAGCAGAAACTCTCAAAAAGGGAACAGTGAACAAAGCACAAGGTGATGATATCCGATAGCAACAAAAACAGATGAGAAGACTTTTGATCTGTGGGTGATGACATCTCCAAATTGCAGAGGAAATGGCTCCTTGTCAGTAGGTCTGGTGCTCCTCTATTTGCACTAGTGCCTTCAGCACAGGGATCTCATTACCAGAGAGTTTACTGGCAGACTGGAGGGATTTCAGTGAGGAGTAATAAAAATGATCAGGGACTGGTAGAATTGACATAATGAGGAAACAAGATGAGAAGAGTCAGATATTTATAGCTTGGGTGAGAGAGACAATTAAAAGGTGGGGTGGGAGATGGACTGGGTGACCTGAAAGTCTTATCTGTTTCTAATAACTTCTCGTCATCTGCTGTACAGAGGACTTGAATTTACCAAGGCTGTCAATCTGACTCTTAACAGCCCTAACTTCCCATGTTGAAAAGCTCAGGTGGGTGTACTCTGGCTGTATTGACACTGTCAGAATGTCGCTAGTACTGTACTTTGTTTAAAAAAAATAGTCATCAGCCATGTTGTGGAATAAACCTGACATGCTGACAGTAAAGGGAGAAAAAATAGACCTTCATAAAATAAAAAGCCATTGAAGACCTTGCTGAGAGGAGGGCTATTTGGGAAGGGCTCCCAGGTTGTTCAAATGGTGGTGCTGAGCCCTTCTTGCTGCCCGCACGGTGGCCTGTCAAGTGGGAAGGTTCATGCAGAGGGAGCAAATGTGAGCTGCCTTCTCTGCAAGGTAGGTGCTGGTGGCACCCAGCTGTGCATGCAGCTGAGCAAAACCGCTGCTTTCCAGTATGCACTGATGTGCATAGGCTGTTGTCCCTGAGAGCTGCTGAGCTCCATGGACAGCTCTTGGGGCAAGCTCTTGTGTCAGCCAAAACTCTGCCGGTCCCACTGACGGCTATGGCCACACGTGGGGTTTCACTTCCCTTCCTACTGCTCCTGCAGTATAGTGGGATCCAGCCCTGGGGGAAAGGTGGGCTCTGCCCTTGACATGGCCCGACTCGCTGCCCTACCCGCGGGGATTCCTGCACCTGGGTGTGGGTGGGTGTTTGTGCAAAGTTTTTTCATGCATATAATTCCCCTATAGTTTTGCACAAACCCACTAAATAAATATTTTTACACATATGCTACCAAACGTGAGCAGTCATTGCATTCTGGTTTTCCTGAGTTGGAGACCCCTGAGAAGAGGGAAGGTGGCCTGTCTGAATACACCACAGCCTTATGATGAGGGTTATTTAAAACCTTGACTGAGACCACGGCCATCTCGCATGGGCCTCAGTGCTGTGGAAGAGGGAGCCCCAGGTTTGCTCTGAACTTGAGAGACCGCAGCAGTCAGAGGCAGCCAAGCTAGAGACATCTCGGTTCCTGCGTTTGCAGTCAAATTAAAACGCCACTACTGAAAGCAACGGGGCGGTGCCTGTTAGAGGGACTTTGGGGAAATACCAGGGCGCTGTTTGTTGAGTCTGATAGGAGAGTAGCCACTCTGTTTTAATGATACCTGTGTGCAAAGGCCACAGCTGCTTTCATCCATTTCACATTAGACTGACTTTCACAGAACAGACATAGCCTAGGGTGGTGGAAAGGAGAGAAAGGTGACAAAGCCTAGGGTGGTGGAAAGAAAAAAAAGGGAAAAAAAAAAAAAAAAAAAGCCATCCATTTTTTACTACTTTTTCCATACTTCTGAGCTGTGATACCAGGCTCTGGCTGAGCAACAGTAATCTTATCCAGCATGCTGTTGATTTAAGCCTCTTGGATTTACATAACTTTGGAAATGGTAAACTATATTAATTTGCTGTGTTTTCAAGGGAAAGTTATTTATTGAGAGACATTTTTAACTCAAGTGCCAGGAGCCTTAAATCATTATAATAGATTCATGCTATTCAGGGTTTCTTACATTGTAATAAATTTGTTTTAAACATGAATGAGGAGATCCATGATTTCTTTAATACACTGTTATGTATTTCCTTTCAAAGTGACACAGCTCACTATATCAAGTGGGAGAATAATAGTGAGAGATTTACAGTACTTAAGAATAACACAGCCTGGGAATGTGACATGTGAACCAAGAGTAGACAGGGGGCTGGAAAGTGCAGGGAGCCCACCACTGCTCCCAGTGCACAGCTGAGAGTTAAACGAGTGACAACAGGTCAAGATCAGCAAGCTAAACCAATAGCTGGGTGGAAAGCTCCCTGCAGGGTAGAAATCACAATGCAGCCTTATTTCATCTCTTTTACTATGCAATGTGCAATCGAAACACCTGAAAGGGGATGCGGACCATCTGTGGTGACCTGGGAGGGTGGCTGCTGAACCACTGCCTCGCTGGAGCAGAACCTGTGGCAGAGGTTTGCTTCCCAGCTCATGGTCACCCTCCCCTTCCTGACCTTGGGCAGCTGCCACAACCTTTTCCCAGGGACCTCGTCCACCCTGGCTATGATGCTGTGTGGGGAGGAGATTCCTCAGCAGCCACAAACGCCCCTGAAGTGCGGCGAGGAGGTGCCAGGTAAGCACTTAGATAAATTTTGGTCTCTTGTTAATCCTTGACCCCTCATTAAACCTCTGCTGGCCTTGCCACTTGCCGTTATGCACATGGATGGCTGTGAACTCAAGAAGATAAAACCCACAGCTGGCTTTACATCAAGTCCTCCTGGCTTCACAGGGGTCCTTATGGACAGCTGGAGGAGGAGCTGGGCAAAGAGGCAGCCTTGGTGAGATGCCAGCATCCAAGGTCTGAGACAAATCTGCTTCAGCAGCGTGGTTGCGGCTTTCTTGGAAAGTGGAGTCCCTCTGCCCCGTGTAAACATCTGCTGAGCGCTTGTGTCCCAGCCTGCTTCATCTCGTCACTGAGTGCTGCAGGAATGGGGTCTCACATTTGTGGTGATCTTGGGATCGGGGTTGAGTGGGGCAAAGCATCACAGTGCCCAAAATGGCAAAGGCCGGTTGGTTCCCTACTGTCTAATGAGAGTGATTACCTCACCATGATATGTAAAAGCTTTCCAGCTCCCCAAGACACAGCCAAGCTGTAGAGAAATGAGGAGTTGTGCAGAGTCATCCTGCTGGGAAGTGAAAATCTGCCCTCCAGGATGCCTGTGCATGGAGATGAGCATTTCCCTGGTTCTAAAGAGTTAATGGGCCTTTGATGGATATGGCTACAGCAAGGGGTAATGAAATGCTGCTGGCTCTCTGGTGAGGGGTGGGAGGATGGCCCTGCTGTTGCCCCTCATCCTGTAGGTGAGATGTGGGACATCCGAGGACTTCAGCTGCCCAGGGATGGGGCTGGCAGTGCACAGAGGATGGCCATGGGCTGCCCGCACCACATGGCTGGACACAGGAGAGGGGAGGAGGGGATGGGAGAGGGCCCCACATGCTCACAGAAGTGATGGCAGGACCTCATCTGTCAGCACAGAAAAATGTCTGGCCAATAAACTTGCCAAACGTCCCTAATAAAGGGCTGGATGTGTTATCATGTAGAATGGTTTTATAGGGGATGGCCATAAAATGTGCACATTGCCCTTTAAAATGCCAGGATGAGGATTGATTCCAGGAGGGTGGAGGGAGAGGAGAAGGGGGAATGAGGCTAATTGGAAAAAGGGAATAAATCCAGGGGCTCATTTCTCTGCCAAGGGTCCCCAGGGCATCAAAGCGGGAGTCACTGCCTTACGAGCTGTGCCTGGACCTGGGCTTCTCTGCTCTGTCCCCTTCACCCTGTGCAATGCTGAGTGTCTTTCCTGGCATCTGTTTCTGCTGCTGGCTCAGTCCAGTCCTGCTGTTGCTCCTGATAACCAGCCCAGGGAAAGCTGTGGAGATACCTCCATTAGCCTCTCTGCTGGTTCATCCTCATTTGTACTTCTCCTTTTAATCTCAGGGATCTAATACACATTGCCTTCTCCTTGCCAGTTCCAGCAGATGTGTCCTGTCTGCCCAGCAGTCCCATCACCAGCTCATCTCTCCCTCTCCTGCATTGTGATTCCATCTCCCTGGTCCTTGACTATGGAAGTCCACTGCTGCTGAGAGATGAACCACAGAGGTTTGGGTGACAGTTTTGGGTCCCCTCCTCCATGGATAGGGGAGAGCCCATCCTGGGGATGCAGGTATCTGTGTGTGCTCTGGGCTCTGCTTACATAAACAGGAGAGGGGGAGTGGGAGGAAGGTCCAGGGTCTGTTTAGTAGTGATCAATAAATATATTGTACTCCAGCTCACTTCTAATGCTGCAGAAAACAAGCAGTGATTTCACTTAATAAATGTAGGCAGTCTTGTGGAGCTACAAGACCATCTATTCTGCTAGACAATTTCTGCACAACAGGACCGCACATGACCCAGCACCCAGTGTTATCTACAGCTGATGCTCACTGGCTGCCATGGGTAGAGGGGCCTGTCCCTGATTTTTCATTTTCTTGTTTTAATTTCCCTGAACAGCGACACTGGGCATTCAACCCCCCCATGAGATCTGGTAGAGGGAGACTTAACAAAAAAAAGTAAGAGTCTTCTCCTTAAAGTCACTGAAGGCATTATGGATTTGGCCACTGGGTGGGATGTGGGCAGGAATTGGAGAGACAGAAAAAGGAGGAGCCAGAAAAAGTCAGTTTATTGTTGGCAAGGACTGTTTCAAAAATGTTTGTCAGTGTGGATTTGTTGGTACGTGCCAGATCTCACTTGTCTGCCTACTGTGTGTGTGTGGTGCTGCCGAATTTTAAATTTGCAGTGGCCCTGGCAATCCCCATCAGAGCTGGTGGCGGCACGTGTGGGAGGGAAGTGTGGTGCAGGCAGTGCACCTGGGTTTGCAGTGGGTCCCTCAGCTCTGAAAATGCTCTTTGGCCACCCTTGGTGACCAAACACAGGCAAAGCTGGGACACCTATTCACTTCCATCAGACACACAAAACCCCAACACTTTTCCCATCAAAGTTAAAGGTGAGTTAATATGTTATTGTACGGACCCATGTCAACCAACGTGACTTATGGATGTGGTGTTTATGAATTTGGGTGAGAGAAGAGTTTTTGCTGTTTAACTAATTCTTCTGGAATCAGAGAGATGATGTGAAATGCAGCCAGATCTGAATTTCTTATACTGTGGCCCCACTTCATGCAAAAGCAAGTTAGGTTTATTTAGTGAAGGATCTTCAGGACTGACAGAGATTTTGAGTTCTCCAAACTGGGCGGTGCTCAGGCCCGGGTTTTTCAGTCTTGTTACACAGCTGTGAACTTCAGAGCAAAGTCCAGGCTCCTGAGGGCTGGATTTGCTTCTTTGCTATCTTTTGGGTTAGGCCCATCTTTACTATACCCATCACAGTGAAATTTTCATTGAACAGAGTTTTATTTCTGGATTTGTAGTTAAATTTAAGGGCTGGTAAATTCTGTTATGAACATTTTTCTATCTGCCTTCCTGAGCATTTGGTCTATTCAACTAGTACTTAGTGTTTTGCAGATGTTATTGTATGTTAAATTGCCAACCACAAGTATGAAAAGAATGTGTGATTTAGAAAAATACTAATACATTTCAGGTCTTGTTTTTGCTTTTATGATCACACTTCAAAGCTTTTTTCAGTGTTTGTTAGAGCTGTAAACTTACGGGGCAGGTGGGAGTATCATCCTACCACTTGAATCCAAGAGCTCCGATGTTTCCACTTCATCATCAAGCCTACAATCACATCATGAGCACGACAGTACTGCCCAAAATTGCTTTCTGAATAAAAACATTTCCTCCAACATCCAGCAATAAGGAAAACAAAATCTTCAGGTAGGGTTTAGTAGCTCACTTTGAAAGAATTTCATCTCATGCTAAACATTAAGCCATGTAGTGATGTCTGGGTACTTGTCTACTTTGAGACCCATGGGAGAATTAACTCAAATTCACTTTTAAAAGGGATTAATTAAAATGCATCAGGACCCTGTTTCAACACTCAGAATTAAGATAAGTTGAAGTAAGACCCCTTTAATTAACTGAAAGAGATGAGACACCTCTGACATCAAATGAAGGTGTCTGAGGACCTGCTGGTGTGGTTTGACTAATCCGTTTTACATTATACCTTATTTAATTTAGGCTGAATGACCTAGTGTGGACAAGCCCTGAGATACTGGGACAAGGTGTGATTGTACTGGGAGTATCTGCCTTCCCAGGTGTTTTGTGAGGGAATACAAGAAGGCAAGAAGCAGGATGCTTTATGTAATGAGACAATCAATCCTGGTCTGGACAGAGCCACAGTGATGACGTGGAGCTTTCACAGGTTGAGCAAATGCCCAGACATACTCTCAAAGAATCAAAATTGCAGGTTTTTCATCAAGGATGAGAAATCTCAAGAGAGAAGATAAACTGGAGATAGTAGGCCCAAAATGTTTGCTGTTCTGACCAAGTTTTGTCCCATACCACTTTGACTGGAGTCTCTTGTTTGGGTTTTTTTTTGGTTGTTTTTTTTTTTTTAAGTTTAATCAACTTTTTTGAATATTGGGAAAAGTGTACTTTTGAGTGAAGACTCTGAGTCATTTAGCTAATCAGATATCAATGTGATGTGTGCACTATATACACTTCTGACAGTTTCTTATTCTTATCGCTTCCATCAGTTACTTGGCTGTGAAGTCTGATGTCTGAAACCTTGCCAAGATTTATGAATAGAGTTGTTGGTGCGGGATTTCTTCACCTTTTGGTTCCCGTTTCAAGATACAAGAAGTTTTCTGTTTACATTTATCCTTTTCTTTCCCCCTTTCTGTTTTTTTCAAACTGGGGATCTGACACATGGTTGACTCTCAACATATTGGAGGCAATCTGTAAACTATCCATGGACAAGTGTTTTTAAGAGAACTGGCCAATTCACTTTTCTGGGGCAGAAATGTTCAGAGTGTAGTGAGAGTAGGAGATTGCTCATGAGATTGTTCCTTCAAGCATTGTCCCGACTCATAGTCCTGTAGGATTTTCCTAATATCCAAACAAAGCTGTTAAGTTCTTCAGTTCAAGTACATGTAGGGTGTCTGAGGAACATCCTGTGGCTTAGAGCTCAAGCTCCACCTGTGTCGTGAACCTGCCAGTGGGCCTTCAGGATCTCAGTGCAAAGTCCAGCTGGGGAAGGACAGGTTCCACAAAGCACCATGCCACCCCAAAACCCACTTGCGTGTCTCCTGATCAATAGTCCAGAAGCCAGTGTAAGACACCAGATAGGGTGCCTTGCAGAAGAGCTGCCCCAAGCCCCTCGTGGAGCCCCCAGAAAATGCCAAGAACAGGTCTGGGCCAGCCTTTGTGGTCATTTGGGGAGCTTGGGCACCTGAGGTGGGCTGCACCAAGGCCACAGGGGAGCCATGTGGACTGTGGGGGCTGGCAGGGTCTCTGAAAGCCCTGAGCGGGGTGTGCTGCACTGACAAGTTCAGTGAGGGGCTGAGGGTGCTAAGGCCAGAGGTCAGCCAGGGTGATGTGCTAAAGGTCATTTAGCAGGTTGTGGAGGAGCTAGGACAAATCCCGCAGGTCATTCCCTGTTTTCCCTGTTACTAGATTGCACAGCCTCTCACTTGGTCATTCCTGTTGCTACTGGTACAACGTTTTCCCAGCACAAGACTGATCCTGGGATCGAAGGACACTTGGAGATGTTCTATGGGGCCAATGATCTGCAGGAGAAAACCTACGAAGAAAGCCTGGGAATTGGTTTTTTTTGCTGGTCCTGGGCAGGGAGACTGGGGACCTTTCCTATCCCTTCACTAAAGGAACAGCATAGAGTTATCTGAGCTGGAAAATTAAACCCTTTATATGAGCCGAATCCAAAGCCAGGAGTTAATTTTGGAAGAAGGGTTCCTCATTTTACAAACTCCAACTGCATCCAAACTAGTTCAGGCTTTGCTAAATGCTTTTCTGAGCCCTGACAATCTTTGGAAGGGAACCCAGTCCTCCCTGCCAGCTCCCCAAGAAGGTGAAAGTCAGCATGGGATGCGATTTCTACAATGTCTGCACAAAGCAGCTTAGGAATGGGCTCACTGGCTGGTGCAAAAAACTCCTGGTGCTCCACTTCGTTGCTCTTTCCTGAATGTCGGCCATGGCTTGGAAGAGAATTATTGTTTGTAAAAAGGAAAATAGGTCCAAAGAGAACATAGTAAATGTAGCCTTGCATTATAATGGGGATTTTTTAGGGTGACTGAACTCCCCTCCCCCTAATATTAGCTCTGCCTTGTGCAGAGCGTGCTCTGGGTCATATGCTTTAGGAGCAGCCTCCTAACTTTCTCTCTTCCCATTACCAGGCACATCTACCCCTGGATGGTATACAGCTTCTTGGAACATGGGATTGTACCAAGATAAAGCATAAGATCCCATACCTCAGCGCCAGATAAATGTTCTTACAAATTAAACTGGAGCCAAAGTCTGTTGGTTTTGCTTTTAAAAGCTAGTATTATTTTCTTTTCCTTGGAGAAGCAGTTGATTGACCAAAGGCTTCTCACATGGAGTTGCTTTGAGAGAAAAATGAAAAAAGAGAAGGCCTGGACAGGGTAAGGAGTTGAGAAGCAAGAAGAAATTTTTTGAGCTTTTGCAGATTGGTGTATGAATTGATAAAGATTTAAGGGGACTATTCAAACAAGGGGCTAATCTGAGGACGTTTCATTTTGACACAGAGCAGGAGGAGCATACAGACTAATTATGAACTCCTTCCCGATTTTGGTTATCACAGAAGAATTCCTCAGCAGGGAAGAGCCATTCCCAGGATCATCAGGATGTTGGAGTGGACAGAGATGCCCTGCCTGTGGTGAAGCTGGCTGGGTGATCCAGGGGGCTACCTGAGAGGAGAAGCATCAGCATCTGATCCAGATCACAGAATAATTCAGGTTGGGAGTGACCTCAGGAGGTGTCCAGTTCAACCTCCTGCTAAAAGCAGGATCAGCTATGAGATTGGACCAGGTTGCTCAGGGCTTTATCCAGTTGGGTCTTGTAAAGCTCCAGGGAGGGAGATGACATAGGCTCTGAGATGGATAGACTGGGCAACCTTCTCCAATGCTTGACTGTTATCATGGGCAAGAAATTTTTTCTTATATCCAGCCTGAACCTCTCTTGTCTCAGTTTACCTCAGACTGGCCCCCCTAATCTGGTATCATCTGCAAAGTCTGTTTCCTCCTCCAAGTCATTGCTGAAGAGGTGAAACAGGGTGGGTCCCAGAATAGACAACTGTTGTATGCCATTTATCACTGGCTTCTACACAGGGCATGACCCATTCACTGTGACACTCTAAGCCCAGCTGTTCAGCCATCTTTTTACCTGCCTGGCTGTGCACCCATCCAAATTCTATGTCCTAGCCTGGATCCAAGAATATTAATGTCAATGGTGTCTACTGCTCTCTGGGTGGTGGAGCTCAGTGTTGATAAGGGGAGATATGCTGAGTCTTGACCTCATCTGCTCTACAGGCAGGCAGATCTGGGTTTGTGCAGGACCACCTACAAATTCTCCAAAGCAATCTTAAGGATGTGCTGGAGAACCTAGTTTTCACCCTTCCTCTGTGTCATATGCCATGGGCTAAGGGAAAACCCAGATATTTTTCATGTGGGCTGGGCTCATCCAGCCAAGAGCTAGAAGATTCCTTTTTTTAATCAGTTAGCATCCTTAAGAGTCAGCTAAAGGTGATGGCTATTTTCACCAAATACTTCCCTCTCCTCCCTCACACTCATTCCTTCTGCTCTCCCACCAGCAAATAAAGGGAGAAGAAATGCTCATAGGAGTCCAGCTGGGGAAAGCTGGACTGAGCCATAACTGAGTGAGCCAGTATCTATTGGGATCAGAGGGTTATGGAAAACCAGAAATGCTGAGAGAAAATTACAATTGGTCCCTTCCCTTTTTATTTTTAATTTTTGTTTCTTCTCCTGTCATTGTTTTTTCGTCCTAGGTGTTGGGGTCTTTTCAGAGGCAATCGTTACCATTAATGATTTTAGCTTGTTGGCCATTATCACATTTGTGCCTGGGGACTGCAGCCGACTAACTGGGCTCTGGCAGGCCTTGACAGCAATCAGCTTCTTCCTGCTTTGCACTAATTTTCTCAGGGGAGGTCAGAAGAAAATACTTTTCCACTCATTTTTCCCTTCTTTCTGTGTGTCTCTCCTTTGTTTCTTCTCTGCATCTGCCCTCCCATCTCTGGGAGCTCTGCCCCAGGAAGAGTCCACATTGGGGAGGCTGGTGGAGAAACCCACAGCAAGGTGTGGGGCACTTGGATGTAACTGGGAGAGGAAATATCTCCTATGAAGAAGCACCCTGGCTTTTGTTATTCATGCCATGTTTGGACCCAGCTCTGCATTGCTGCTGATCCCCCAGCAGTTACAGAGAAAAGAAGGGATCATTGTGGTTATTTCATGAAAAGTGTACGTGGATCTTTTTCAGTGGCTGAGGCTGAGCATAGCACTTTTACAGCCTTGAGTTTAATATTCTCTTTTTTCCCTCCATCATAATTTTATATTATTCAAAGCAAATCAGACAGTCTTTGAAGAACAGCTCAAAGCCTTTTTTTCTGTCTTTTCTTTTTTTTCTTTTCTTTTTTTTTTTTTTTTTTTAAAGGTGGGAAAGAGTGGGATCCACCTGGTACATTTCCTTTCTCAGTTCAATGATTTTATTCATTGGGGAAGAGATCACTTTGCATCTCATTCTTTAAAGCAGTGTAAAAGACAGGTAAGATCTGTTTTTCTAAAAGCCCCCAAAGAGGGTGGTTTTCTGGAAGGGTGACCAGTGTCTTCCTTGCACTGAAGCAGCCTGGCTGGTAGAAATGTGACGACTCATGTGTGGAAGGGCTCTGCCCTAGAACCACTGTAGTACTCAGAGCTGCTGATCAAAAATCATTGCTCTGAGACACTCCAGTGACAGTCCAGAGTAATCTTGCAGGCTGAGAGGCTCCAAAGACCCCTGAATCAAGTGAGGTTGCCCAGGAGGGTTTTCTGTGCTGGGAGGTGCTTTGGCAAGGTGAACTCTTCCAGGGGAAAGCGTCTTTCCCTCCAGAGGAGAAGTGGCCTGGAAACAGAGATCCCAGGTTGCAGCTTGGAAGGGGTCAAGGTCTCAACTCCCATGTTTGTCCTAGGATCCACCAGAATAGTTGGTAAAACCATGCCCTTCACAATATGTATGACAGCTCTTCATCCTGCTGAAACTTGGACTTGTGAATGCTGAGACACTCTATGAAGGGATTTATCCAACTTCCCAGTTCTCAGGTAGACATTGGTGCCCTGTTGGTATTTTGTCAAAAGAACTAATTTCAGCTCTCTCAGAACTAAAAAAACATCCTCCTTGCTCACAGCCTGCGGGAACCTGCTGCCCTTTCGTGGGTCCAGAAGGAAATGTGGAGTTTTACTGATTTTATAAATGTCGTGCTATCATATCACTCCCCACCTGTTACAGGTGATGAGAGAACTCTGTGCCATTGCCAGAGGATGTCCTGTATGCTTTTGTTTAGTTGTCACCCTCCTTTTCCCCCCCCTTTTGGGGAGCAGAGAAATCCCTGACAAGGAGTAGCGCTCTCTCCCAGGTCTCTTCATGTCCGCTTGCCCCACTGAAAAGACCACTGCTTGGGTCTTTCCCAGGGCACATGGTGGCTCTGCATGGTGATGGGGTGAAAGCACGAATGCACCAGTGCACTGAAAATGTGAACACATCGAGATGTGGAGCTTCCTCTGGATCTTCCCCCTGCAACTCAGGACCTTCCAGACCTGCCCGTCTCTGCTGCACTCACCACTCTGAGAGGCATAAACCAAGTCATCAACCCCAAAGGTAGTGGCTTCTCTGGGCAGGTTGCCAGCCTTTTAATATCTTTGCTAATCATCTAGAAGTGGAAGTAAACAGCATGTTAATGAAATGTGTGGGTGAAGTTAAACTGTGAGGAGCTAGAGAGGCTGGTTTGGACAGAGGAAATAAAACAAAAGGATTTGGGGAGGTTGGAAAGACAAGCAGGGATTTGCAGCTTGGGAATAATTTGAAGGAATACAAGTGGGCAGTGGAGCAGAGATAAAAGGCCACATTAGGACATTAGGTGCCTAGGGGTGGAAGTGAAGAGCAAATTCAACTTCCATCTGTCATACAGCTTAGCTGTAAACTTCTGAAACTGGGGACACAGCAGACTGTGTCCACAGAGTGATGGGCACAGGAGCCCATATCCGAAATAGTGCATGTTGCCTTTGGCCAGGAAGGTGTTGGGAAGGCTGGCAGCAAGGTGGAGATGAAGAAAAATCATAAGTAATGCCAAAACCACTGCAATAAATATCTGTGCCCCACATGAGTGGCCTTTGATGAAAGGCCTTTGAGTGAGAAATACTGCCAAGCATGTTTGAAATTGCAGTACATCATGGGGAGAGTTACTTGAACAGAATGGGGACATTTAGAAGCAGCTGCATGAAATTGGGAAAGGAAGCATTTTACTGGAATGCACCATGTCAGTTCCTAATGGCAGGATCTGCTGATCCATGGGCTATTAGGAGAGTCATGGTACTTCAGGTAGAGAGGGTCTAAAGAGTTTGGCTTGTTTTACCTAGCTAATTGGGTGCCAAGAGGAGATCCAGTAGTTCCCCATAAGTACCCTTGTGGGCAGAGGGGAGGGTAAAAGGTTTATAGCAATGCTAGGGCAGAAACAAGCTCGTGTAAACAGGTCTTGAGTTGAGTGAGGAACCTGGATGTAGTTTTCCAACCCTTTTGTGGTGATGACTGGCAACAGCCTCATCTTGAAAAGAGAAGGAGTGAAGGAGGAACATGTTCTGAAGATGGCTCAGAATTAGCATTGGAAATTATTACAGTGATAATAGGGGCTGAATGGTTCAGCAGCAGGTCCCTGCAAGTCCTATGTGGATAGTACTTTTAGTCTAGGTGTGCAAAGATGGCCAAGAGCCCAAGGGGTCAGTGTGGCAGCACTGGAAATATAATGATCAGAGATGGCCAAAATAATCTGAATTGGAATTTTCCAGTGACTTTTCTGTTGACCTTTTTGCCAGATTTTGGAAGATTTTGAATGTGTCAATTTCCCTTCACCACTCCTTCCCTCCAGCTTTTCCTGGGGGGAAAAAAAAAAAAAAAATCATATTAGAAAGAAAAGGGATGAATATTTAATGAAAATTTGCAGCCAGTTCTCTGCTCAGTTCACAACAGAAGAGACATTGAAGGATACCAAGCCCCCTTGGCCCTTGTCCAAGTTTCATTCTTGCTTCACAGATTGCCTTGGGTTTGTTTCGGACTTGGTCTGGGTTGCTAAAATATTTTCTGAGCTCCTGAGTTGAACCTAAACCTTTTCTGCATCTCTACAAAGTTCCTTGGAAGAATTTGCCTGAGCGAAGGATATGAAAACCTCAAGAGTCTTGAGTCGTGGAGGTGGGTTTTCCTGCAAGGAGTTAAATCCTTGAGCCAGAACAGGTTAGATGATGGGCCGAAATTGACTAATAAGTTTGTTAGCTCAGCTCTCAGCTGAAAAGTAGGAGGGATTTGCGATACAAGGAGTCTGGAAAGAGATTGCCCTAAAAGTCAGTCCTAGATATGAACTCATTGACTCCAAACCAAAGCATTTTAAGGGGCTGAAGGGGCAGCAGGGGCTTATTTCAAGTGAAAGGTCCACATAAAGGTATCAGAATCATGTCCATGAAAGGAGGAACTAAGTGAGGAGTTTAAAGCCAAAGCAGAGCAGGAAATTTAGTAGTAAAGGCAAGCAAGCTCCCTCTCTCAACTCTGCTCACGGCTCAGGCCTTTCCACATCTACCTATGTCTGCTGCTTTTGCTGCTCTGTCAGGGATGGAAAATAAAACAAGTCATCAACCCCAGAGATAGCAGCCTCCTGGGCAAATTGCCAGTTGTTTAATATTGTTGCTAATGATCTACAAGCAGAAGTAAACAGCATGTTAATGAAATGAGTGGAGGAGCTAAACTGGGGAAAGCTGCAAGAGCTGGTTTAGAGAGAAAATAAAATACAAAGGTTTGAGGAGGGCAGAAACACACCAGGGAGAATCAGGACAGAATTCATTTGGGGATGGTTCAAGGGGATATCATGGTCAGGGGGGTGAGGAGAAGGAGGATAAAACACTGCCAGGCATTTGGTCTTCAGTGAGTGGCTGGTAAAAGCCCACCAGTAGGAATGAAAAGACAGCTCTTGGTAGAGAGAGATCAGGTGTGGAGGTTGCTCATGATAAGCGTAGCCCAGCCTGTTGTTTCCTCTCCTCTCCATTGTGGTGACTGCCCATATATTTATCTCTGGCTCACTGGAAAGACCCTGAATCGGAACAATGCATAGTGTTGCTCTAGCCTGGTGAGGAGAGCCTTTTGTTACAGCTTCTGCAGCAGCATAAATCACTGCCCAAAGCTCTTGTGAACAATAACTAACCAAAAGGAAACGTACTTGCCCAACATTATTGCCTGGGATTGAATCAGGGACTCTTGAGTCTAGACCAATGAAGCTACCTGTGAAGACAGCAAGGGTTGTATCGTCATGGCAGATCTGGGGCTAGCTGGGTTTATGGGTTCTGCTTGTCTTGAGTATATGTAGTGAGAGATGGAAGCTTTCACTGGTGCCAATACCCTGAGCCAGCAGTGGGACGAGTTTATTAGCATCACGTCTTTGTATGGCTTGCAGGGAGGGGGGAGTAATTTTAGATAAATGTTCCCTTCAAACATTTCATTTCTCTTGTTTTTTCCCCCCCTCCCTCCCTCTCATTTGAAATTTATTGGCTCTAATTGCAGAGGTAGTCAAACTTTGGCTGCATCTGAACTGCAGGTCTTCAAGGGGACTCGTACGCTAGACAGTGAGATGAATGATTTATTATATTATTATTTATTCATTTAAATTCATGAATGCTTATCCAAATCCAAAATTGCCCAATTTCATCCATATCTGAATTTATAGATTTTCAGGCCAGATGGGACTGTTCTGATCAGCAGCCTGACCTCCAGCATCGTGCAGGCCAGAGGACGCCCCCCGGCAATTCCTGCGGCAGGGGGAAGCTTTACCGCTATGTAAATCAGCATTATCAAGCCCAGTGTCTTGTCTGAAATGGTCTCTAGTGGAATCTGTGAAATTGCCCAGTGGTTTGCAGCTCTGCTTCCCAGTACGTGGCTGTGCATCACAGAAAATGCAGCTTCAGCTCTCCTTCTCTGCCTGAAATACAACTGTGGAGAGGGCTACCACCAGCAGGTAAGGGCTGGGGGATCTGCCACCCTTTGCTACAGCTGCGGGATACAGGTTCATTGTCATATAAATGCTTTAGCAGGAAAATACACGAGTGTAATATAAGCTCCTATCGTGCTAATGTGCAAAATGTTGTTTTGGCTGCAGAAGCTGTTCCAGCAGCCCATGGGAAGTGAACCCCCTAAGCCAAGGTGAGTCCTGCCAAGCCAAGCTTGGTGGCTGGTTTCTCAGGGGAAGTCTGCATGGACATCTGATTTGAGGACAGATAGCTGTGGATTTTACTGTTCCCATTTCCTCCATCTCTTCAGGGAAATCCTTTTCATTTTCCTGACTTGTTTCACTGCCTGTACTGAAGTCCATGAACAATGACATACCACTGAAACCTCAAATGGCAGTTAGCAATTTCTGTGGGTTGTCAGGGTTTTTGAAGGGGCTTAGAGTTTTTGGTGTGTTTGGGGAAGAAGTTGGGGAGTCACCCAGGAAACCAGTGAGTAATTAAAGGCAGACAAACTTAATAGCAAGCAAGCGCAGTATGGGATCCAGCTTGCCCTCATGAGTGGGATAAGCACCCTATCTCCCCAAAGCTCATTAATGTCTCTGTGCATATCTCAAGGAAGGGTTAGAAATCAGAAAATTACCTCTGGCAGGAAAGACAAGATAAAGGAAACCCCAGAGAAATTTTCTTAGTCTGTTTCCAAAGACTTTGTGCTTTTGTTGTAAACCAGCTACTTGGAAGAATTTCCCCGCTCTCCAGTCACTGAAACATTGATTCCCTTCTCCCCTTTGCAAAAGGGTCTAGGATGAGTTTGTGTCTGCTCACCTTTAGTGTCACAGGTCCTGCAGGCTCAGACAGCAAATGCAGGCTGTGGAGTGGGTAGACAGGAGGGTTGAGCAGGGAGACCCGTTCTGCATTCAGGCAATGGGCCCATGCTGCCAGCACCCAGCTGGAGAGCTGGGTTTGCACACTGAAGATAGCATTTGTAAGAAGACCATATTTATCCTCAGAAGTCCATTAGTTATTTTCCCATCCACCCAACTTGTGTTCTTATAAATCACAAACTGGAAAGAGATCTGTGCTACCATGACACAGGTTTGTAGGTTGTTCTTATATCTCCAGTGTTATGGGTTTGTGTGGCACGGGTTTTTTTTTTGGGGGGGGGGCAGGGCAGGGCTGCAGAGGTGTCTCCTGTAAGAAGCTGCTGGAAGCTCACCCAGCTCCAAGTCAGACCCACCTCTGGACCAGGCCGAGCCCATCAGTGGCGATGGTAGCGCCTCTGGGAGAACAGATTGAAGAAGAGGAACCTGCCATGANCCCACGCCAGGGAAATTCGGGAAGAATAGAAGCCCGCAGAGAGATCCCGCGCCAGGGAAGTTTGTGAGGAACTGCAGCCTGTGGAAAGGACCCACGTTGGAGAAGTTGGTGAAGGACTGTCTCCCGTGGGAGGGACCCCACGGTGGAGCAGGGGACGAATGAGGAATCTTCCCCCTGAGAAGGAAGGAGCGGCAGAGACGATGTGTGGCGAGCTGACCTCAATCCCCCATCCCCTGTACCCCTGTGCCGCCGGGGGGAGGAGAGAGAGAGAACTGGGAATGGAGCTGAGCCGGGAAGGCGGGAGGTGTGGGGGGAGGTGTTCTGATGTTTGGTTTCCCTTCCTAATATCCTTGGGGTTTTTTGATTTGATTGGTAGTAAATTAAATTGTTTTTGTTTCTTCCCCAAGTTGAGCCTGTCTTTTGCCCGTGACCATAAGTGGGGAGTGATCCCTCCTAGTCCTTATCTCAACCCACGAGACTGACTTTATATTTTCTCCTCATCCAACCGTGGCCAGGGGTGGGGGGCAGTGAGCGAGCGGCTGCGTGGTGCTTTGTTACTGGCTGGGCTGAAACCACAACCTCCAGCTTGGATAAAATTTGTTATTTGCCAAATGACAATAATGATTCTGGTTGTTGGTTCTTTGCGGTCTTCTGGTGACTAGAGCTGGCTTGGTGGGCTCAGCAAGAAAGGCATGCCAGTCTTGCAAAAGGAAGTATTGCTTTGAATATTTTAGCATATATGAAACAAAACCAACAAGACAGAAAGAGACCCAGGTGCTTTGTGCTGCAATCATATCTCCTGTGGCCCTTCAATGGAACCCCAAAGACTTCATACACTCCTTAACTTGCAGAAATTCAAAGATCACCTTATCCAGGATCAAAAGGCAGAAACATTTCAGCAGTACACAACACCAATTAAAGATTAGAAGCATTGTGGCTTTGTTTTGCATTTCAGGTTGGTGGAATTGAAAGGAGGAGGATGCAGTCATCAGCTGGATGTTGTCCAGGACTCTGATGCTGCGTCTATACCTGTAAATTAACTGTAGCTGGGTCTGCTCTCTTGCACAGAGGCCAGCTGGCACAGGGTATCCTGCATCTGTACTATTAAATTCTCTCACCCTCCAAAAAAGGGGGGTTGCATCCAAATTGCCTACTGAGAATGGGCACTAGTCTGTGCTAATTCCCAGGCTGTGTCTAGGCATCATTTGGGAAAATGCTAGTTAGACTGCCAAAAACATGCCAGGTAGTGTTTTAGGAACTTACAACACAGAAAATCAAGTTCTAATGTCCAGGGACATTTTTGCAACTGTTCATTGTGGTGGTAAAGACGCAGTCTGGGAGTTTATGTTATGGCTCTAGCAAGAAAACCTCATGGTTCTTTCTGAGTACCACTGATCCATCTCTTGTCCTCAGGTCCCCTCTGAAGGTCAGTGCACTGCTGGGATTCTTCCCATTACCCATTGCCAACAGGCTTTCTCTAATCTCCTGATGACAGTGACACATATGGTTTTGACGTGGTGTGGGCAAAGCAGAGGCAAAAAGGGACTCAGGAGATAATCTGGCATTGCAAAGTACTTCACAATAACATTGAGGCCATGGGAGTTGTCAGAATTTGGTCATTCAGGTGTGCAGTGTCTTTCCAGGGTGATTTATGGAGACACCTGGGGAGTGCTGAATGTAATGCTGGGGCACAGAGGCTGCACTGTGGCTAGCTGCACCAAGGATATAAACCAGAAACTTGCACAGGCTATGGACAAAGTTCGTACCATAAAACTATCCCTCGTACAAATTTGGTTTTTTGCACTTCTGTGTACTATCTCAGAAGTCTCCCATGCAAAAGTGTTCCCATGCTGTAGGAAAAGATGGCATTGTGGTGCAGGATCTGGACTGCAGTGTGTGCTGTAAGCTGATGACATCTCCCTGGTCCAGAGTTGGGGTGAAATGAGGGAAGGGTCACAAACTTGACTGTGCAAGCTGTGATGGTAGCTGTTAAAGGCTTTTTGGGAAGGAGCAGGGGGCAAGCCGACCCCTAGCATCCTCCCTGACATTCCTGCACCCTGCTAATGGCAGCCAAGACAACTTTCTGCTAATGCAAATGTTCACAGCTGTATGCTGGATATTGCTGAGTGGATAATGGCTGATGAGGTTGCCTGTAGACAGTCACTCCGCTACCAGTGTGTAATTAATTGCTATGTAAAGTATTCTGAGATGCAGTGCCACTGAAACACCGAGTGTATAAATGCCATCCCCACACAAAAGGGAACAACATGCAAATTCTCTCAATATATTTTTAACTACGAGTGTTTTTCAGCTGTTTGTTCTTTTGTAAAATTTATTAGACCCCCTCCTGGGAGCTGGAAGGCAGCAAGGCCAGTGCACATCGATGAGCTGGCTTCCAGGGGATCTTAGTGTTCCTACCACTTGGCCCCAGATGCGGGGGGGGGGGGGCAGGGGGCAGGTAATCTGTTTTTCTTCTCCTATTCCTTTCACCTCTATTTAACTTCTGTTTCCCCTTTCGCTTGCTTGCTCACACGGTGAGCTACTGCCTGCTTGCCTGGGGAGGGCAGCAGGGAAGGAGGATGCTTTTTGGCAAAGGGCAGAAGCTTGTAAGCACTCCAGTCCCTATTTCCTTGTGAACCAGAGACATTCCTTGTCCTGCTTCCAAAGGAAATGTGTTGTCCTAACTGGATGCAAGCCAGAGAGAGGTGGTTTCAGACCAGCTGGAGCTGGAAAGGCAGTGGGGTGGGGTGACAGCCCTGGCTGCAAAAGACAAAGCACTGCTTGTCTACCTGCAGAGGTCTAACACCAGCTCTGAGGAAGCAGCAGGAAGAAGTCTTATTAGGTGATCGACAAGTCTTAGCAAGGTGGCCTGAATGGAAGGCTATGAAATCTTCAGTGCTAGAGGTTACGTGAAGAAGGCAAGATGACTCACTGCTTCCCACACCAAAGGGGGAGAGGACAGCCAGTGAAAATATCACACAAGTTTAAAACAAAAGATGGGAAGTAGTTTTCCTCAAGGTATAAAATCCTGTTAGAGAATTCATCATGACAATGAACAACTAAAGTGCAAACATGTTAAAGAGAAGTAGACTAATTCAGGTCCACTGCTGGCCAAGGACACCATGGTTTGGACGTTACCACTGCTACAAGAACTCCTAAACTTCCAGGTGTCAGAAGCTGGGAAAATATGTGGGGGGTGGGTGGATGTGTCACAGTTCTTGCAGGCGTTTCCTAGACATCTGTTGCTGTTAGTGGATACAAAAAGGACATAGAGACTATATGGACTAGAAATCTATGGGTCTTTTATGTGCTAATATTCAATAGATTAAGCAATCGGTAGTTGACAGACCTTGGACAGAAATTATGAGCAGGAAATCTGTTTAATGAGCACTTCCCTGTGGTGTTCCTGAGAAGGCAGTCATAGCTTAGATGCAATTTAATGTTTCAATCAATGGTCTGGAAATAAATAAAAACAGTGCAGCTGGCTAAAATGTACAGATAACCTAAAGTTTGGAGGAATGCTTAATATGGCTTGAGAATGTATGGATAGGACTCTGGGTTCATCAGTAGTCCAGGCACGTAGCGCATACATTTTCACAGCATCAAACTGAGAGACAGAATAGGAACCAGGAGGACAGGTTGAAGCTATGGAGTGGTGAACAGCAGAATCACAGAACAACTGAAGTGGGAAGGTGTCTCTGGAAATCATCCACTCCAATCTCTTCTGCTCAGAATAGGGTCAACCAGAGCAGGTTGCTCAACAACATATCCAGTTATGTTTCGAATATTTCCAAGGATGGAGACTCCACAACCACTCTGGGCAACTTGTTGCAGTGTTTTAGCACCCTCACAGTAAAAAACCTTTTTCTTACATTTAAATGTAATTTCCTGTATTTCAGTTTGTGCCTCTTGTCTTTTCACTGTTACCACTGAGAAGAGTCTGGTCTGGTCTTCTTTACTCCCCCCACCAGATATTTATACATATTGGTAAGATCCCCTTGAACCTTCCCTTCAACACGCTGGCCAGTCACAGCTCTTAGTCTTTCCTCACATGTCAGATGCTCTGGTTCATTTATTGTCTTTGTGGCCCTTTGTTGGACTTGCTCCAATATGTCTTGTACTGGGGAGCCCAGAAGAGGACACAGCACTCCGGATGCGTCTCACCAGTGCTAAGTAGAGGAGAAGGATCACCTCTCTCCACCTGCTGTCAATGATCTGTCTAATGCAGCCCAGGAAGCTGTTGGTCTTGTTTGTGTGTTGCTGGCTTATGGTAAACTTGGTGTCCACCAGCACCCTCAGGTCCTTCTCAGCAAAACTGCTTTCCAGCTGGCCAGCCCCCAGTGTGTCGTGGGTTGTGGGAGTCCCTCTGGAAGGCAATGACTCTGAGGAAGATTGAGAGGTCCTAAAGGACGGTCCTCCATCTGGACCTGTATTCTCAGTATTGTGGTGGGACGAACTGATGCCACCTAGAAGGAGACTGGTGAAAGGACAGGACTAATTTTAGCTCAGTGTAAGGCACAACGGGACAGATAACAAACCCATCTCCAGTTGGGGACTTGTGCTTTGTCAGGGACAATGACAAATTGGAGAGGATGCAAAAGCCCACACAAATGTGGGCTGGAGAAAATGCTTCCAAGAGACCAATGTGTTCAGCTCATCAACAAGCTCAAGTATCGGCTTGCTGTGTGTATGCACCTGCTGTAAAAGGACCCTTAAATCTAAAAGAAAAAGAAAGGCACAAGACAGACCAGTGCCTGCAAGCTGAACACAAATAGACGTGAGCTGGAATCTAGGCACCTGTTTTGTTGGTCATTATCTCTGCAAACAAATTGCCAAAGATCTGGGTAGAGACTTCATCTCTTGATGTCTTTGAATCAACTGTGCAACTGTAGTTGAACCAGACGTGTCAGATGACTCACTGCGATGTTGTGACCTGTGATGTCCAAGATTGCAGGCTGGGCTCTTCTTGCTGTAGTCTTTAGCTCTGACTAGAGTGGCCATGAGCACAACATGTGATGTATGATATATGCCTGCTTTCTGCATAGCTGATAGGCTGTGGGTAGCCTCCTTTGCTGCATTTTAGCCTGCATGGGCTAGGATTTCAGGGAGGTTAGAGGGTGGAGTAACAGGGGAGATTGGTGGATATTGCAGAAGTTACTTGGGAATTGAAGAGGTGCTTTCATTCACAGGAAGGCAAGAACCCTACAGAAAGCTTCTAGAGCACCCAATGGGACAGCTGGCTAGCTGTAGTCCTTCTGTCCCAGGGTACAGGAGAGATCACTAGCAAGAGTCCCTCATCTTTGGAGGGCATTGATTGGGCTGCTGAACTTAAAAGGAAGAATCTTCGGAGTCTTTGCATAGCATAAGGGTCACTATATGGCAATCCTGATGGATTTCTCAACTCCATCATGCCTCTTTTTCTTGGGTTTTCTTGGGATCTCAGTTATTGCTCATAATACCAATATCCACGGCTAGTAGCGGCTGTCCTCTGTAAGGAAGACCCGTCACTCAATGATGACCAGACCCCAGATTCTCAGCGAAGTGCCTCTTTAAGCCAACAAGGGCCAGTACCAATTGGTACTGCTGTGGATTCCTGGAAATGAAGCAAAAATGGAGCTCAATGTCTATGATGGGAAGAAATCTATAGGCACAAATGTCTTTTCCTCTTTCTGTGCTTTTACTCATCACCCACAACAGCTTCTATTTCTAACCCTGTGTTTAAAAAAACACAAAACAAACCCCTGAAAGTCAATATTTATTTTTCAGGCTCCCTCTCCCCTGCTGTTCATCTCTGAATTTAATGCTTTTGAAAGGTGAATGATTGACGATTTACTGAAAATGAAGTTAAAATATAAATAATTCCATGATTCAGCTTCTGTATTAAGCAGGCATATGAGAAAAGCCCAGAAGACCAAGGTTGGCTTTTATTATTAACAAGGAAAAAAAATTAAATTTAAATAAATGTAATATTTATTAAAATTTCCTTTCACGCTGTTACCTGAGGTTCATAAAACTTTTGAGCTGTGTCAGCTTTGCACTCCCCAGTATATTGAACTCCAGGGAAAACTATAAGCAAATTCTTAAGATCAATGCAAACTACTTCTCCATTACTCAAAAAAGGGAATTTTAACTATTTTTGAAAGCCCCAGGACTCCACTAATCCAGATATAAAGACTTTTTTCACCTTCAAACTTCACAGTTCCAACTCCCCTTTCACCTTCTCTCCTCCCATCACCACCCCAAGATACACAGCCCTTTACACACTGAGGAAAGTGAATATACATCCTTTAGCTCATTTTCCATCTTTCCCATGTGTTATGGGTTTGTGTGGCGCAGTTTTCTTTGGTAGTGGGGGAGGGGACTGCAGAGGTGGCTCCTTTAAGAAGCTGCTAGAAGCTTCCCTGGCTCCAA
>VYZV01035288.1:5142-18329 GCA_013401275.1 Pandion haliaetus | reverse complement strand
CCATGTTGGAGAAGTTGGTGAAGGACTGTCTCTTGTGGGAGGGACCCCACGGTGGAGCAAGGGACGAATGAGGAATCTTCCCCCTGAGGAAAGGAGCAGCAAAGACGATGTGTGGCGAGCTGACTCAACCCTCATCCCTTGTTCCCCTGCGCCGCCGGGGGGAGGAGGTAGAAAGCACCGGGAATGGAGCTGAGCCGGGAAGGTGCTAGGGGTGGGGGGGAAGGGGGTTCTGATGTTTGGTTTTCCTTCCTAAGATCCTGTTTTGATTTGATTTGTAGTAGATTAAATTGATTTTGTTTCTTCTCCAAGTTGAGCCTGTCTTTTGCCCATGACCATAAGTGGGGAGTGATCCCTCCCAGTCCTTGTCTCGACCCATGAGCCTGCCTTTGTATTTTCTCCTCATCCCAACATGGCCAGGGGCAGGGGTGGGGGGGGTGAGTGAATAGCCGACTTCGTGGTGCTTTGTTACTGGCTGGGCTGAAACCGAAAACACGACACCATGCCAGTTGCCAATTGGAGTTTGTTAAAAGGTGGAGAGATCTCCGTCAAGGCTGCTCCTGTGCCCAGGCTGTCCCCACGGCAGTGCCAGTGCCACGGAGAGGAGATGTAAGGCTCTAACAGGTGAGGATGGCAGGAGGAGAAACCTGTGTTCCTGGGGTGAACACACCAGAGTGACAAAGCCAAGTCATGCGCTGTAAGCAGGACAGAGGAGAACGGTTTGGGCATGAAGGCTCTTTTACCATCCAGCTGGGACCCAGGTTTGGATTTAAAAGACAGTGAAAAGATTCTGTAGTTCTTGCCTTGATGTTTTTAATGATAACAACACACTAGGAAAGCAGACCTGTATGAAGCCCTTTTGTCTGGAATACAGTCGCAGATCAGCGCTGGGCTTCAAAAATCATCCTACCTGTGCTATGCAAACACATTCATGTTTCTAGAGCTTGATGGAGCATGGCTGAGCTCTTCCTCAAAATGGAAGAAATAAGGAAGAGGAAGAGTAGTTTTAATAGCAGATACTCAGCTTTGAGGGCATGGGACTAGAGGCTTACACCTGTCCTTGGGTCCAAGTTTGCCTTCACATCTTCTGTGTAGACACATGTTCCTAGAGTAACTGTCACCTGAGGAAGCCTGAAGACCACATGGGAAGGAAGCACATTGTTACAACACCTTCAGCACTCACTCAGCCATGCCCTGGCTTGTGCATAGGCTGAGTGTGCTGTGCTGGGTCAGGAAACTGGTCTGGAAGGACTTGAGCATTGCTTGCCATTATGGCAGAGGGGACCTGCAGGTTACCCGAGCTCAGGCTGTCTATAGGGCAGTGTGGTGGCCAGAGGATCAGGCCTTAGGCATCTCTCTAGTGATAACACCACAGAGCTAGACCACTTGTTTGTCTGGGCTGGGCATCCTGAGTGCAGCCTACAAATGTAATCTGGTGTGCACCTGTGGTTTGGTTGGGGAGGGAGGGAAAATGCATGGAGGGGACAGTCATCAAAATTTAGCCCAGGCACAGTGGAGTCTGCAGGAGTATCAAAACCAAATGCTCTGTCTCAGAGGAATTCACCTAGGTGTAAATGTTCTTTGTCCCTACATTAGGACAACGATACTGCCCAGACTTTGAAGGAGATTTCATGCACAGAGACAAGTTTTGGTCCTGGTGAAGTTGCTGGGTGTGGAGAGTACTGGTAGGTTTGGACTTCGCAAGAGTGGATCCAGAGGAAAAAACTGAGCTGTGTGAGAATGTGCTTTGATGTTGATAAATGTGCCTTGTGGAGGTGTTAGAAAAAAGAAAAAGAGAGAGAAAGAAGGATGTTGAAAAGGATGATAAAGCAAGAAAAAGATGCTTAGGATTTGGAAGCATTTGAAGTAACCTTTTTATAAAGCTGTGCTAGGCACGTCCCATCAAATCTCTCCTGCTGTGAGGAATTTTCATGTTACTTTGCAGATAAACTTGTTGAGAGTGCACTGTTTGCCTCCATGGTGACCGAATGGCGTCTCAAAGGAAACGGCCCTGCATCATCATTTCTCCTTCAGTTCCAGGCAGCATCTGTCACTGCAGAGCTGGGCTGTGAGCTGCAAATTAGACCCATGTCCTCCCTGGCCTGGGGAAGCTAAGCGAAGCTGCATTTTGTTCATTGCAGGCTGACTTTGTCAGGATTTCCTTTGGTCTTGGTTGGGCAGAGTATCACTTGTTCATGAAGGACTTGTTGCTTAGGTCTCTGTTCCAGAAACTGTCTCCTGATAACCTTTTTAACTGCTGTTTTCTGTCTCAGGTGTCTTTTGGAGGGGCAAAGAGGAATGGAGAAAGAGGTGAGGCTGATGGAGGGTGTAAGATAACCCAGGTCTGGAGGCCGCCAGGCAGGATGCATGAACTGACTGTCAGGCAGACGGAGGAGGGGATGTGTGTCACCAAGTTCTGGCTTCTTAAGGATGGAAGGGTTAATGCAATTGTACTGCATATGCTAGTCTGCTGCTTGGTGTGCCTCTCATGTTAACTTTTAACCCCCTTTGAAGAAGTTTTAGGTAGAGGAGAAAGAATCTCAAAATTACTAAGCTTCTGCGTGTTTTGTGAAGACAGGCATCTGCATGGAGGAAAAGTGTCCTCTAAACTGTGACTGATGTTCACAAGTATTATCGCCTCTGTCTCGTCCTGCTGATGGATAGGTCACGGTAAGCGCAGAATTCCTGTAAGACAATGAAAGACACACACAAACACACACACACACAAAAGGACTTTGCTTTGAGTCATGGGGAATCAGTCTTCATTCTCCAGTTCACAGAAAATCTTATTTTTGGTGGTTCAGAGGAAAATGACGAGACACAGGAATAGGGAAAAATGAAAGAGAGAAGGAAGGAATGTATAACCGCACCAGAAACTGATCCAAGTGAGGTGAATATTTTGGATATTGGAGTAGAAAAAATGTTTTTCCTTGGAAGCGACTGACAGCAGTAGGCTTTTCCTGCTTGTTCTCAGCTTACACAGAGATACATTCACCTTTTCCTAATGAGACCAGCAATCATGGCAGTTCTCCATGGCCTTTTGTTACAGGAGATGAAGATGCTTGGCTTTACCAAGGAGCAGTGCAAGTCAACTGGACGCTTGTCTGGGAGGAGAGGGCAGCTCACATCTCCCCTATCTGCCTGTTTCCTGCTACATCCTCATCTACGTCACTGGCACTGCACTGCCTTGAAAGGTCACAGACCATTTCTTGGTTCAATCTTTTCTTAAGACCCCACTGAAGACTGTGCCAGGTAACTTTGAGTTACCTGCATGGCATCAGTCAAGGCATAACTGGCTGGGAGGCAGCTATTTGTTTTCAAACAGTGCTCTACCCTTGGGTTGTTCTCCCATATTGGCTGCTGTATGTGTGGGATCTTGTTATTGCATCTCCACCCCATTACTTGTTACACTCAGCTCTTCCCAAAATGAGACCTTAGCTCTATAAGCCAAAGATTGCTTATTGTGTCTTTGCACAGCATCTAGCACGGGGGATGTGAGCTAGGGCATCAGTTGGTTGTTGAAAGGCAAGTAACACTGACAGTCCTGGCTGAAGTGTATCCCCTGAAAATATTTCTCTGCAGAAAATAGACTTTTTCTTTACATGGAATCTGTCTATAAAACATTACCGGCTCTGTAGAAATTTTCCATCTTTTATTTAATAAAAAGGTGCTTAAATTTTTTGTTTTCTTTCCTCTGTTGGTATTTTGAAAATGATTTATGTTGTTCAGTTTAAAACAGGAAAAATCCTACAAAAATGTCTAGCTGACAGAAGTTTTTCCACTTTTTTCTTACTTTGGGTTGGTAAATAGTGAATTGGTCTCTGTTGCCCCCAGAATAACACGCCACAAAGATGAACTCATCTTCATCTAGTGAATGTCATGCGCTCAGAGTAAATGGATGAAACCACTAGTTCAATAGGGCTCTGTGATTTTAAGGGGATTTGTTTTTGAATTTGTAGGCTCAAATCCTCCTTTGGACTGCAAGGCATCTGAGCTTTGCATTTCTTCTCAGTTTGAATCAGTACCCTGAAAAGGAGGAAGGNAGGGGAGGGGGAAGGGGAGGGAAGGGAAAAAGAAGAAAGTGGGGAGAAAAAAATCCATTGCTGGTTTCATGATTCCTCCAGCTTTCTGACTTTTAAGGGATCAAGTCTTCCAATTCTTGCAGGATAGTCCCTGAGGCCATGTTAAGTCACCCTTGTAATTACTGTCTTTAAAAAGAAAATTTGGAGTGCTTTAAAAGCAGATTCCCTTGTATTAAGAGACGGTACAAGTATGAAGCAGTGTGCTCCAGTGAGCTGGAGTTAACTCCCCATTTTTCCACCTCTGTGCTTCTGGTACCAATCTCTGGTAATTTTGCTTTAGCAGCTTGGTTGCGGAGTGTTAACTTCTGCTCTGTGTGGTGAGAATACAGGTGATATCACTGCGGACCATTGTGCTGCACTCTCTTGCAGATATGCTTGGCTGGGAGGGACTGCAACTCTCCCTGCATGTTGCACAGAAGTATTTCAGGTGAAGCCTTTATGATAAATTAGGGAATGTGGTCAGCCAGAAACAGCCAGAGTGCTGTTTTATTAATCTGCGGGTGGATAACAATAAAAATGATGAAAGATCTAATCAATCAGCTGCATTATTAGCTATAGGTTGGTGGGGCCAGGAGAGAAAAGGGATGGGTGGGTGATGTGGGTGCTGTGGAGGGTTCAGAGATGGGGAGAGACAAGAGCATTTTCTGCAACCACTCTCAGCCAGTAAAATTGACAGATGAAAACATTGCTGGAGGTGATACTTTCAAAATTTCAATCTTCAGCACCCCTTTCTCATTTGCCATTTCCTTTGACAGCTTAAATCTGGGATCACCCACGTTTTCAGTGGACAAGTTGCCCATCAGTGCCTGATGCTCCCTGTCTCAGCTGCACCTTCCTCCAGTCCCCAGTGCCTCCTGTGGCAAGGCCACACCAGGACACCAAAAAGATGTTCCCTTCCTGTCTTGCAGAAAATAGGGAGATGCTTCTTTTTGGACTGCATTGAGGGGTGAGCTACTGTGCTTTCTACTGGTGTGTCTTTAACTTTTTCAGCAATACCTAGGAGACTGCTGATAGGAAATGAGGGAGGTGAACAACTCAGGGCACTTTGGCTTTCAGTGTTAGCTGGTGTGGTGTTGTCCATGGTGGTAGATAAAGGCTTCTGTGTATTCCCTGTGCCCTTTTTCAATCTAGGTCCTTTTCTCTTTCTTTTGGCTTAGTAAGGTACACAATACAATACAGGAGAGCCCTGTCAAAGTACCTGGATATGGAAGAACTGAAAGGCTCCAAGTCTCCATTAAAGCCTTGATTTGGCAACATCACAAAGTCCTGCAGTCAACACACCTGTATGCAAATGCATTATGGACAGCTAAAGAGCCTCTGTTCTTCTCTTCCTCTGTCATATTTTGCAATGCATATTATTTGCTTACAGTTGAGGTGTCTCTCATAGTCTCTGTGTAAGAGCGTATTGAGGAAAGTCATCTCCTTTCCCAGCAATTTTCTCAGCTTCTCTTGATCATTAACATTCTGGAAATCACTTGACAGAAACACTGCAATTTTTTAAGGGATTTTATTCTTTATTCATCAAGGTTAAGGACCCTGAAAAACTGCTGTCTAAATCTTTTAGCACTTACTTCTTTCAAATCTCATATACAGTATAGTCCTAAATCTGGAGTTCTCTTTCACTATGAGGTTTTCTCTGGCTGTATCTTTTGTTGCAGTCTTAATGTACAATAAACCCCTTTAAAATTAGTTATACTGCTACAGTTGTCAGGAGAACTCAAGTGATCTGATGAATTTAGTAAGAATTCCAGGCTGTGAAACAGACACAATGAAATTCTTTCCCTCAGCCTACTTGCCTCATTATTAAAACTCCAGTTTATAGTGTGCAGACAGTTGTGTGCTATAATTGAGGTTGAATTGCCAGTCTCATTATAAATCCCCTTTTCTTGCATGCTCATAACTTCAGCCAAGACATGGGCTGAAACTGTGTTCACTCACTTTTAGCCCACAGTAGGATATTTAACGCCATGATCTATGGGCCTTAGCTCTGCTGCCCCATATATTTCACCATAAGAGGAGCTTCTAGTGAGGTTAAAATACAAAAGCTTAGTATTACACAAGTCTGCCTGGCTTAGGCACCAGGCTTGCATCTGTATTTTAGGTAGCTAGTGAAGCCATTGCCGTTGTTGAGGCATTGACATTTGCTAGCCAGCCATCTGAGGGGGTGTTTTTTTCAAGATCCTCTCTGCCAACTTAAGTAGCAGAAGTCTCTCTTGAAGCCTTGGAAAACACCTGTCCATCCCCATTGACTAGTCAGGAAATTTAGGCATTTCCTTCATTCACTGTGCAGAACTTAGGCACAGGTGAGTCCCAGCAAAGCCTTTCCTCTGCTTCCTTCCTCTGCACCAGTGAGGTCTGTAGGTTCAGTCTGAATTTCAATACGGGATTTAAAACTGTTGACTGGATCCACTTGGTCCCCGAGCAGTTCTGTTAAGCCCTTGGTGCCAGGGGCAAGGACCTCCTTTTCTCTCCATGTATGTTGTACTTGTTCTGCCTCTCCTCTGCTTTACTGCCAGCTCTAGCATGTGGAAGGAAGTGCTTGGATGCAGACTTACACAGACTTAGATGGACCAACTTGCTGTCAAATCCCATGAGAAAGGGTCAGTTCAGATGGACAGTTTAACATTGCATCTCAGCCTACAGCTAAGAAGAGCAGAAAGGAGCAGCCTCATGGCTGCAGCACTCAAGGAAGATGTGATGGTTTGGGGTTTGGAGCTTGGTTCTGCTCTTTGCCACAGGTTTTGTGCGTGCCTGTCGTGGTTCCAGGTCAGCTCAGTCGGTAACAAAGCACCACGAAGCCGCTCGCTCACCCCCCACCCCCTCGCCTGGCCACGTTGGGATGAGGAGAAAATACAAAGGCAGGCTTGTGGGTCGAGACAAGGACTGGGAGGGATCACTCCCCACTTATGGTCATGGGCAAAAGACAGGCTCAACTTGGGAAAAAAAACAAAATCAATTTAATTTACTACAAATCAAAACAAAACCAAAACACAAGGGCATTAGGAAGGGAAACTAAACATCAGAACAACCCTCCCCCCACCCCTCCCGCCTTCCCGGCTCAGTTCCACTACCGGTGCTTTCTACCTCCTCCCCCCGGCGGCGCAGGGGAATCGGGGATGGGGGTTGAGTCAGCTCGTCACACATCGTCGTTGCCGCTTCTTTCCTCAGGGGGAAGATTCCTCTCTCGTTCCCTGCTCCAACGTGGTTCCTTTCCGCGGGCTGCAGTTCCTCACAAACTTCCCTGGTGCGGATCCTTTCCGCGGGCTTCAGTTCTTCCCGAACTCCCCTGGCGCGGGTCCTTTCCGCGGGCTGCTCTCCCGTCTCACACTGCTTCAGCGCGGTTTTTACCATGGGGTTACGGCCACCTTCGGGAGCTTCCGCTCCACCGTTCACCCCCCTGGGCTGCAGGGCCATCAGCCTCCTCAGGCGCCTCCTCCTCCCCCTCCACTTCCATGATTCCAGTATCGGCAGCGATGTTCCTCTCAGGTTTCCCACCCCACACTACCGGTTCCCCTTCTTAAATATGTTTCCCAGAGGCGCTACCAGCGTCACTCCCCGCCTAGAGGCAGGTCCGACATTTTGGCGCGCGGGTCCGACATTTTGGGGCAGCGAATTCTTCCAGCAACTTCTTAAAGGGGCCGCCTCTGCAGCCCCCCTCCCCTGCCACCAAGGAAAACCGCGCCACACAAACCCATAACAGTGCCATTGGATAAGGCAGCTAGGTCTGTTGACTAAAGCTCTGCTGACCCAAATACTGGTGTAGAACTCAGGTTTAGATGTAGGCATTGGAAGCTATATGGGACGATTTCCACCATAAATATGCTTGGAGGGATGCATGCAATGGAGGAAAACAGAGAGACAGACTATGCTGCAGTGTCCTGAGCAGATGCCCACTCCCTGTCCTAATGCACTTGTCACAGGAAGAGGAAGAGTTCCCCTGTCCTAGCTTCAGCACAGTGACTTCCACAGAGGTGCTTCATAAAGAGAACTTGAGAGCTGAGAGTTTGCAGAAACTCTTGCTGAGAGTTTGTGGAGAGGAGAGAGGTGTGAGGGATAAAGAAAAATTAGCACATATTTGTCAGGAAACCCAAGCCAAAAGGATTTATGCTGAGAGATTGGGGGTTTTTTTGGCAGTTTTCAGAGATCACATAAAAAATAAGAAACACATACTCATATATTTATAATGGGGAGAAGGAGGTGGAGGAAAGAGATTTGTGCTAAAAAGAAATTGTTGAGTTGGGAAGTATGAGGTAGAGAAATAAATGACATCTTACAACTAGCAAACCACAGACCAAGACCAGTCCTGTCTGGAGACAACTGGCGTAGGGGAGTGTTTTTGATGCATGCTGTCAGAGAGCCCATAGCTGTTCACTAAATCCTTCTCTCTGCCCTCACTGTCATGGTCCAACAGCTGCTCATGGAGTAGACAGCAGCAGTGATGGAAGGTGCTGCTATTTATCCCCAGCAGTTTATTACCAAACCTTCATTTCTGCAGCAGAGAGGGAAACCAATTTGCCTTGGTCAGCACTCCAGAACTCTCCTCCACCACCCCTGATGTGTGAGGGACCGCATGGCAGGGGCTGAGGATACAGGAGCACGTGGCATGACCTGAGGGTTCCATGGCAATGTTTGCAGAGCTCATCTGTCAGTGCCCCAAATCCCTCTTCTCCTCCACATATACGGCTCAGCTTTCTCACACCTCTCCCTCACTTTCTTTGCTCTCCAAGTGCTACTTGTAGGAATGGAAAGTGAAGTGACAGAGCCTGAGGGAAAGGGGAAAATACAGTCTGTGTGTCTTAAAATTTAAAAGCGACCCTCCTGCCTACTTTGTTCCTCTCCTGATACTTGCCTCTGTCCCCAGCTGAACTGCTGTGACCAATTGCTCTGAGAATTTTGCTCCACAAGTGCAGCAGAGATGAGGAAAAAGCTAAAGAGACGGAGGGACAGTGCCTCCTATGCTGCTAGCATGGGGGATCTTGTTTCACGTAACCTTTATTTCAGGTGACAAGGCTTAACATCTTCCTTAATGCCATTTCCTGCATTTCAGGTCCACCCATCAAAGCCTGCACTCTCTGGAAGCTGGTGGTGTTTCCCTGCGTGGTACATGCATGTTTATGAATATGTCAGGGATCCTGGCACTAAGGCAAAGCACTTTCTAGTGCTATTTTCCTCCATCATAATGGCAGGAGTGGCTGGGCATGAGCTCTCCAGGCTGCCCTGTATCAGTAACCTTAATAACTCCTTTCAAATCCTTTTCCTAAGAAGTACTTCTGCCAATCACTGTCCACATGTGCCTGGACTGGACAGTTTTAGGAAGTAGATTGACTGGAATAAGGTAGCTCTGAGCTTTGTTGACAGACTTATCCCTAGGAACCCTGTGAATAGTTTCTGCAGCCACCAGAGCTGTTCCCAATTTGCTATGGATTTGAAAATCATGCCTCAAGCACAGTCTACTCTAGAGACAGTGTTTAATGAAGAGTCAACTCCAGCTAAGACCAGGCCCAGCAAATGAATATAGGGCACTTAGACTTACCCAAAGTTCTCTGTTTAAACATTGTCACTAAGAAAATTCTGCAGCTCTTCAGTTTTGACCATCTGCAAGAAGGCTACACCCAAGACTATTAAGGACACACATTTTAAGCTAAGTCATTGTTCTGTTTCCAGAGATTGACCAGATACTGGATTTGTATATAAATTTGTAGGTGCAGGGATATAAGAAATACATGAAGATAACATGTAGACCCAGGAAGACAAGTCCTGTGGAATTTTGCTCATCCATCTCTACCTTGTAATTCTGTTCATCTGATTCATCCTTCCTATAATAAACTGTCATGGTTTCAGCTCAGCCGGTAACAAAGCACCACGAAGCCGCTCACTCACCCCCCACCCCCTCGCCTGGCCACGTTGGGATGAGGAGAAAATACAAAGGCAGGCTCGTGGGTTGAGACAAGGACTGGGAGGGATAACTCCCCACTTATGGGCATAGGCAAAAGACAGGCTCAACTTGGGGAAGAAACAAAAACAATTTAATTTACTACCAATCAAATCAAAAAACCCCAAGGATATTAGGAAGGGAAACCAAACATCAGAACACCTCCCCCCACACCTCCCGCCTTCCCGGCTCAGCTCCATTCCCGGTGCTTTCTACCTCCTCCACCCGGCGGCGCAGGGGAACAGGGGATGGGGGATTGAGGTCAGCTCGCCACACCTTGTCTCTGCCGCTCCTTTCCTCAGGGGNTCACAAACTTCCCTGGCGCGGGTCCTTTCCGCGGGCTTCAGTTCTTCCCGAACTTCCCTGGTGCGGGTCCCTTCCATGGGCTGCTCTCCAGTCACACACTGCTCCAGCGCGGATTTTACCATGGGGTTACGGCCATCTTCGGGAGCCTCCGCTCCACCATGGACCTCCCTGGGCTGCAGGGGGACAGCCTGCCGTCTCACCACGGGCTGCAGGGCCATCAGCCTCCTCAGGCACCCCTCCTTCTTCACTGACTCCAGTATTGGCAGAGATGTTCCTCTCACATTCCAACCCCCACACTGCCGGTTCCCCTTCTTAAATATGTTCTCCCAGAGGCGCTACCACCGTCACTCCCTGTCTGGGCTGCAGAGGGGGGTCCGACTCTTTGGAGCCGGCGGAGCTTCTAGCAGCTTCTTAAAGGAGCCACCTCTGCAGCCCCCTCCCCCACTACCAAAGAAAACCGTGCCACACAAACCCATAACATAAACTAACCATCCTCTGTAGAAATGTGGTAGCAAACAGGTGGACAGGTATTGCATCTCTTGTTTGTCAGGCACTGCCATATGTTTTTTGCTCTGTTGACCTGAATAGTTAGTATCAATTGGTTTTGTTGTTGTTCCTCAGTTAGTTTTTAAGCTTTGTGTGTCAGGCACCATCATTTGGTCTGTGTTCTTGCAGTGAAGGGTTTTAGGCACCCATATAGTGTGACAAGTCAAATTATGGCAACTGGAGAAGGACAAATATTTCCTGGTGAAATATTTTCCAAAAAGAAAAGTCAGTCTTGACTCCTCCTCCATCCTTCACCTCCTTGGTAATTACTAATAAGAAAAAAATTTTCATTTTGAGTCTGCTGGACTTAAAGGACTTCCTTATTGGTTGCATGTGTCAGGGTCCATGTGATTTACTGTACTACCTGACAGGAGACTCAGTTTGCACAAGTGCTTCCATCCTCTGCCACTGGTCCTTCTTCACTGAACGTTATTTCCCATGAAATACTGAAATATCTTGCTAGTTGGCAACTTCTCTGCTAAGTTTTACTGCTTGTGAATCAACAGTTTTCCCCATTAAAAGTTTCTATATTTTGAATGTTTTGGCCCCATCTGGGCTGAAAAAAGTACATTTTTCAGGCTGGAATTCAATTTTTTTTTCCAGTGAGGTCTGCTAGGGAGACGTGTGGAAGATTTGTCTCCCTCCTTCTTTCCCCACAAAGTTCAAGTAGGTCAAACACCACCATTGATGGTATAAGTTTAGCTTACTCCTTCAGATCCCCACCGGTCTCCTGGACTTGACTTTACAAGTCCTTTCATGTCAGTTCACACTGTAGTGGGAGGAAGTGAAAATTACGGGCCACAGGCAGGGTTCCAAAAAGTGCTCTCTCTTTCTCAGAAAAGGGCTGGCATCTTTCCACAGGCCTTCATTGTATTTTATAGCCTTACTACAGTATTTAACAGCATAATTTAGTAAGTGTCAGTACTCCGTCGTGGAGTGTGGAGAAACCATCTTATTCAACCTCTGGCGACGTGTGCTGATTCAAATAACACACCGTGAGGTAACATTAATGTTTTCTGGAAATGAAATTGGAGTGAGAAAAGCCCTTATTGGCCATCAGCATAAATACTGGTGTCATCCTGATCAGCAAGCAGAATCCAAGACCTCTTGCCCTTAAAAGGTAACTCTCTCTCATGTTTTAATTCATTTCCCACCAAATTCACTACCCCAAGGTGCAGACATTCCACTGGTTTATACTTGACATAAAGACAGTTGGTTTTGTGCTGCTCTTCATGTCACACCTTTCCCAGCTTTTGAGCACTAGTAGATAATTTATTCTCTATTATTGGCTATGGTTGTACCTGAATTAGTTCTTTCCATTTACAAAATATATGAAATTATTAAAGAAAATCAAAGTCCTTGCTATGGATTAAAAATATTTCCTAAAGGTGTCTGCAGAAGCTACACTGCAACACAAAATCTGAGCAAACTGTTTCTCACCCTTCCAACTATGGTGCCTCTTTGTTCCTTGTGCGCTTTAAATGCTTGGGGGAAGATAGGTCTGACTGGGATCCTAGATTGCCATCTGATTTAGGGAGTTCTAAACATAGAGGGATGGGAAAACAGTGACTTTTCTGGGCTGTCACAGTGACCATTTCATGTTTACCTCAGCTGTGCAGCTACCGTCTGTGTCTTATTGGATTGTCAGGGAGGTCAGCTGTCAACTGGAGTAGGAGGAAGCAACATTTGCATGAGAAGCTGGTCAGATATCATCTTCTGAAGAGATTTTAATGTGTTCTCCAGCCCAGAAGGCTGCAATAGTCCATCATCATTTCTAGCAGCTGTACCAGACTTTGTACTCAGTGTAAAAAAAACATTGAATCCATGTAATATCATTCTTCACGCTTGCAGTCACAATGTTAGGCCCTTCCTACAGGACTGGTGCAGTTTGCTTTATGCTGTAGTGATTTTTGACCTGTAGCCAGGTCTAAGTTGAAGCTTCCTCTGCATATGACTGTTATGGGTTTGTGTGGCGCGATTTTCCTCGGTGACAGGGGAGGGGGGCTGCAGAGGCGGCCCCTTTAAGAAGTTGCTGGAAGAATTCGCTGCCCCAAAATGTCAGACCCGCGCGCCAAAATGTCGGACCTGCCTCTAGGCGGGGAGTGACGCTGGTAGCGCCTCTGGGAAACATATTTAAGAAGGGGAACCGGTAGTGTGGGGTGGGAAACCTGAGAGGAACATCGCTGCCGACACTGGAATCATGGAAGTGGAGGGGGAGGAGGAGGCGCCTGAGGAGGCTGATGGCCCTGCAGCCCATGGGGGTGAACAGTGGAGCGGAGGCTCCCGAAGGTGGCCGTAACCCCATGGTAAAAACCGCGCTGAAG
>VYZV01035285.1:135199-151899 GCA_013401275.1 Pandion haliaetus | reverse complement strand
GTTTAGACACATTAAAAAGATTCTTAATTAGCTTTGAAAAATCTGCAGTTGTTGACTTTAATGATCACACATGTAAAATAGCATACCTAGGTCTGACAAGATGTTATTTATCTTTATAGCTGAAAAATGCTTTTAGCCAGCCAGAGAATATATTGGGGGTTGATTTTTTGTGAGGGTTTGTGGTTTTTTTTCGGGAGGCAAGAAGTGACAATATATTTTAACAGAAATTTGTGAATATACACACTGACAAACAAACAAAAACCTCATTTTATTTTGTTTTAGAGATTATGTGTTGCTTGACATTTTAAAGTATTAAACTGCAAAATTATTGCTTGCAGCAACTATAAATATTTCTTGCCCACTATGTTTCCATGGCAACTGTGCTAATTTATTCAGAGACCTTTACATTTTTTTAATTTAAGAGAAACAATAGTATCTGTACTAAAACTGTTCCTAGATTTGACATTTTGATCCTTTTTGAAAATAAAATGTGCCATGAAGTATTTTTAGACATAAACTACATTATTATACAAAGGGCGGAGAAGATGTTTAAGATGTCTTTTGGTAGATTTATATTGCATAGGGTTTTTATATGTAGATATAGATACATAGACTATTGGCCCCAGAATAATGGTTCAGAAGTTGAGAAGGGACTTCTATTCTCAGCCAGTCATGACCTTTGAACTGAAATATCTCATGCTTAGTGTCATCTCAGAGATAAAACTTTTTGAACATTTTCAGTTATCCTATTGTTCTGCTTTAAAACAAGAAAAAGCCCCACCCTTTTTTTATATTTTCAGAGCAATCTAGTCTCTGTATCACTCTTGCCTCTGTTTTCAAGTCCCTAATATGCCCGATATATGAGACTGTTCAGACAGGACTAGCTCTTACATAACATTTGTTTAAGTATTTTAGAGCACATATGCAAAATTATAAAAATAAATTGTTTTACATGTGCTTTTCCTTAAGATCTGATCAACACCTGACACAGACAGAGGGAGAAAAGGTGTAGCACAAAGATATTTACTTCTCTCCTCTTTCCTTGTAAATGTTCACAGCATCAAAGACTGTCATAAGCAGTAGCTCGTGTCCAAAATGGAACACAGAACCAGATTCCCTTTCAGATACCTGTATCTTATAGCAAATGCCTTCTGTTCATGGTGTTCATCAAATGGAGTTTAAAAACAGTTTTCCCTTTGGTCAGATGTGCACCACATTAGGAGGGCGGTATTGCAAGCCTTGTGCAGCTGTTGCTCATTTCACGTATACTCTGGCTGTATAAAGGAGTTCAGCCTCCAAAGGTGTCAATTAAAAGCTTTGTGGGAGCAGCAAATTCCCTTTAAAAATTAGGCAGTTATCCTCTGAACATAAATAAGAATAAATTAATAGGTGTAAAGGAAATAACTTCTATTAATACCACTTTTTTATCCTGAGCTCAGAATCAAAGGGTTCAAAATTTCATTGCTTTTTTATAACTATTAGTGTAATGCTGTTTATTTCAGGTGTACGAAAAGGTGGATTTGATATTGAAAATCACTGATTGTTGAGAAACCTTTGTACCCATAGCTTTTGCTGCAGACAAGGATGTTTATGAAAGACAGACTAATTTTAATTGAAAATTCAATCTGCATGTCTAATCCCTGGAACAACTGGTTGCTGGTGGCAAATAACTAATCTAAAAGAGTACTGGAGTATTCAAAAACCTTTCTTTAAGAAACTATAATAAACCAGTTAACAGTTTACATATTCATACCACAAAATGATGCTATATGTTGTAAGGTTCATCTATTGAGTTTATATGCTCCTCACATGCACATCGGTAGCTGAAATTTAAAATCTGCATCAACTTACATAGATCAATTAGGAAATCACCTTATTACTCAAACTCTGCAAAAGAAACACCTTTTTTCATTTTAATTACTGTAACTATGCAAAAAAAGTTTCATTCAGCTAGCAAGTGAGATTACTTGATGTGTAATTTCTCGTGACTGCAGCAGTTTTAAAGACTGAATCTCCAAACATACTCCCAATGGGGTGTATGCCTATCTATGTGATATTAAACAATTATGAGAAATAAGCCCAGCTGCAGAATTAGACAGTAGCGTTCAACTCAGATGTTATCTGGCCATTTGCACTGATGATCACAGTAATATCTAGCAGTCCAGCAATGGCATTTCATCACATATGTTGTACATGCATATGTTAAAGGACTCTTTATCTTCCTTATTTAGCTGATAAACTTTTCAGAGCAAAGACTGAATATACAGGAAAGCACATATTGCTATGATCCTCAGTTTACTGCCAGATAATTGAAACACAAAGAGATTAAACAGCATGCCTAAGGTCATATAACGAGTTTGACTCCAGTTGCCCTAAATCTTACTTTTCTTAACCAGATGAGATTCCTTGCTGTCTAACACTTTATCTAGTAATTGCTTCGTTTATTGTTCAGGCTGAACACTGTCTATGGATATAGCATGTGGGAAATAATTACAATTTCAGCCAGCTGAATTAGCCTAGAAACACATTTCTGGTGATGATTTCTAAATCAAGGCTTTTGTAGTTTTTATATGGACAGCTATAAAAAAAACACTGGGGAACAAATAATATATAACTTTTCATCTGTCCAAGAAAAAGTTCCAGAGGTATAACTAAGTACTCGATTTGTGACCTGTAATTTTTTAACCATCTTCAAAAAGCCATGGTTTAAAGTGTGGATCCTTCTTGGGGATAGGTGCATGTCAAAAAAATTGAAAACCCTCTTCATTTTTGCTCTTAGACATTCAATTTATCTTAGAAGGAGGGACTTCATTTCCATGCTCTAGGATCAGCTTCATGCCTTCAGATTAAACAGCTGGGAGACTGTTCAGATAGATTATCTGCCATGAACCATACCCCAATACAAAATGATACAAATACGAACAGTATCCAGTTCAGAAATTCATATCATTGCTGCAGGCTCGGCTGGCAGACAAAATGCTGTATTAAACTGCTGAGTGTGATATATTTAGCTCCAGGGTACTTTCATATTCCTTTATGGGTACAAACTGTATTTTCAGCCTTGTGTGCCTTCAGCGATCAAAGGTAGAAAATGACATATATCTATCAAGCTGTTACAGTGTCTTGGGCTATAACTTTACATGAGACACCTCAGAGAGCTTCCAGCAAACATCACCATTGATGAACACAGGACCTATTGGTCTTTCCAGCTTCCAAGATCTGAGAGGTCCTTAGACTTCCATTTAAGCAGAATTGACAGGTGAGCTAAAAAAATTTCCAGTTTTATGTTTCCAGTAAAGACAAGTGGGCTTATAGGATCATGGGATAATTCAGGTTTAAAGGGATCATAGCAGGTGTCTAGTACAGCCTCCTGTTCAAAGCAGGGACAGCTTTGAGGTCCAGCCAAGTTGCTCAGGATGTGATCTAGTTGGGTATTGCTGATCTCGAAGGATGGAGATTGCTCAACCTCCCTGGGCATCCTGCTCCTCTGCTGGACAGTCCTCATGGGGTAAAAGCTTTTCTTTACATCCAGCCCAAACCTATTCAGTTTTACTTTATGACCCTTGTCTCATTCTCCCACCATGCACCACTGCAAGGAGCCTGGCTTTGTCACCTTGATCACACCACCATAGTTATAGGAGGATGCTGTTGGGTGTCCCAAAACCCAGGCTGAACAAGCTTCTGTCCCTCAGCTTCTTCTCACAGGGCAAGTGTTCCTGCCCAGACTAGCTTGGTGACCCTCTACCAAGTTTGCTCCAGTTTAGCTACATCTTTCTCGCATTGTAGGACCCAGCACTAGGTGCAGTATCTTGCTGTGGTCTGATCATCACTTCTCTCAACCTATTGCCTCTTGAGCTCAACCTGTTCAAGCAGTCCAGGCGTCTGTTGGCTTTCATTCCTTCTAGGGCACACAGTTCATATTCAGCATATGGAGGGTTAAGTTTCAATAAACTGGTTGGTTTCAAGAAACTTCAAAACCAGCAGAAATACTAGCAGTGTCTTTGGCTGAATTAGTTTACTCAATTATTTTTCATTTAGATTTGCACCATTGGCTTCTTTTGGCTCTGTTTCTCAGAAACCAGCTAGAAACAAGGCGGCCAGCAGGAGCTTAGCTTGTAGGGGGTAGCAAACTGTTTGGCTTCAGTTGCTGAAGAGTTAAAGCCCTTTCTGGGTAACAGTAGTACCATCAAATGCTGTGAAATTTCCCTTGTGGAAATCTGTCCAAAAAAAATTGCAATTTCCTATTTCAAATGTTAATCTATGCTTAGCCCTGGAGAAAACAATGTCTGTTAAATTTGCAGATATTTTTATATATATGTATTTCCTGTACACTGTCCCTTCATGATAGTTTGTTGCCTTTAACTGATTTCCTAGTTAACATTTTTTATATATTCCTCTCAGTTTTGCTCTTTTTTCTTCCTGCCTTCTTTTTTCCTTCCTGCCTTCTTTTTCCTTTCCCTTTTCCCTTTCTCTTTCTCTTTTCCTTTCCCTTTTGATCCAAAACAGACATTTGTCCACCAGGAAGTGAACTGAGAGCTAAGATATTTCATATAACACCATAAAATCATTGTGTAATAGAGTTTTTTAAACTAATTTGAGTTGTATTAGAGTCAGTGCTGAAAAACTCCACAACCCTGCACTACTCGATATTTTGTTTCACAAAATACTCATATTTTCTGTGCAGAAATTTAATTACATAGACACATTTTTCAACATTTTATTTTACCTCTGGCCAGCTTATATGTCAACTGGATAATTAATTTTAGCTACATTCTATATTGTGACATAGACATGTCCTGAAGGCACAGTTATGAAAAATTTCTCAGATGAATACTTGTTTCTCAGGTCTGTTCTTACTAGAAGACCCCAAAGAGGATGATATCTTTCTCTTGGACAAAGTAAAGTTGGAGGTGTAATAATTTTGCCACTGACAAATTTACATAATAGAAATTCTTCATAAAGTTACTCACATAAATATATTCAAGATTTATTAGAAAATTAAGTCACCAAGGAGGTGTGCTGAGACCTACAGCTATTTTGCAAGTAATTTACAGTACCAGAAAATGTTATGCTGTACTGTAACTGATTTTCAGAGGTTCTCCAGCACATATGTAAACCATTAGGGAGTGAGAGTTGTGCTTCTTTCCTTTAAAACACCTTATTTACACCACTATACTGTCACTCATTAATGAAGGTACTGTTAAACCGGTGTAACTGGAAATTACTCGGGCTCCATCAGTGCAACACAGAATAATGGAAAGATCTTAATTCTGTATTTTTGGTTTCATTGCTGAGCAAAATGAGTAAGAACTCAACTAAAATCCCACCATCCTGGGTACCAATCCATTTTATGTCATGACAGTTACTAAAAAATGCAGAGACGGGCACAGATTCTGCTCTCAGTCCTCTCAATGCTACTGTCACTCTCTGCAGCGGAGGGGAAGAGAAGACGCTCCCTTGGGATGATGACACTGGCTGGCAGCTGTCTTTCAAACAGCCAACAGAGATGTCACTCACAGGCTGCTTTGAACAGGAGGTGGTCTGGCCCATTTAAGAAAAGGTACTTTATAAATGCAAAGGCCTGTAAGTCATTCCTGACATAATGGGCTACACAAGTCAGTAATACCACTGGTAACAGCTGTGAAAGGGAAACATTGAAGAACATTTCATGTTTTACCAGCTCACATTTTGAAGATGTTTGCAACCAGTAACACTTCTTTTTTCCCCAGTTATGAAGACAAATTTAACTGCAACTTGGGGAGGACAAATATTCTTTTTTAACACCAACATTATAAGTGAGTAAGAGAGCATTGCTACAAAGAGTACATGCCTGCACTAAACCACCCCTACACTCTGAACTCTACTGTACCTTTACTGATCAGCATTAGACTTGCAGACACAGTCACTGAAAAGGCATGAGTGAGGGTATTTATTCCTGTGACAGTAGAAATTCTTCCTTGTGTGCCCATTAACATGTACTGGCTTTTTGCATATAAAAAAGATGTTTGAGAACAGTGAAAGAATTCAAAAAGTTTCCAGAATCATTGACATTTATGGTAAAAAATAATAACAAAAAGCCCATAAAAAGAGGAATGACCAAAAAATAGCAAATTAAGCACATCTAGGATGCTTTTTGGGGCTCATGCCATTCTACTACATGGTGCATGCACATGCTTCACTATTCAGAGGTTCCTGGTTTCCTGCAAGTATGCTGCTGGGAGCCAGGGGATGTCCAGGGAAGGTGCAAGGAATCAGATCCACATTCTCTTGCTGTAGACCCTCACCCGGTCCCAGAGCACTGCAAGATGCTGCACGGGTGGCAAGGAGCTTGTGCAATGCTGCAAGATAGGCAAATAGAGCACTTGTAAATCTGACTAATAGGCAGCTACTTGTGATTAGCTTTATAGCAAATTAATTTATAGTTTGATAACTATTAAATGTAGTGTGAATTTTTTCTTTGCTCTTTATACTGAAAGATATATATATGTGCAATTTGTGCATGTAAATAATTTTTTTGGAAGCAGAAAAGGACTGAAAACGTCAGTAACAAGTATGCTTGACATATTTTCTCTCCTAAAGCCTCTCACTAAAATATTTCCTCATCCTCCCTATCAAGTCAAAGTAGTGACATTATGTAGAAGTCAAAAAAAGTCACAACATAGCTGTGAAGAGGGAGTTTCCATTTCAGTATAGCCAGTCTTTACCTGGCTGTGCTGCACAACAAACCAAAAGCACTAGAGCAAATTCAGATAAGGGTGTTCGGGAGCATCACCTTTGAGTGTCTTTTACCTTTATTCTTCTAAAAGATTGTAAAATCTCCATCACTCTATCCAAATCCTATCCTATTAAACCCATTAAAGTTCTGACAGTCTTGTAAAGCCACAGTTATAGTACAGTACATGACCTACAAAATAATTTTTAAAAGATCTCTGCTTGTGTCTGTTAGACTTACTGCTGCCCCAAATACATGCTGCAGGCCAGAAAATTGTTTGTCAAAACAGAAAGCAAGCAATTTTTTACAAATGCTACTATGAGCAGACGCTTACCAGGCTTTAGGTAACCCTTGGTCTCAGTGTCAAACTGCAAGCAGATCTGACTTGAACTCTTAACTAATCCACTGAAAACAACAGAAAAAAATAGATTTCTTAATGCAATTATTCCAAAATAGGAAGCAATAGAGCTATACAGGGACTCTTGAACAAGTACCTACATTATTTTTTCCTCTCTCTACCTATACACATGGCTCTGTGTGCAAAGGGAGGGTGAAAAGTCACACACTAAGATTATCAGTTATTTTCAAATACTTGTAAAGCTGAGTGAGTGAAAGGGAAGGAGGAGAGGAGGGGAAAGAGAGAGAAGTATGGAGGGAAGAAGGAAATGGTGGAGAGAAAAAGAAAAGTTTGTACCTGGGCCAGTGGAATACAGAAAGCACAACAGAACAGAAAGAAAAATAACATATGACAGTATGGTAGTTGTGCATACTAGTTTATGACAAATTCTGGAGTGCAGAACTGTGGTTTTTGCAGGGGGTAGACAGATGTGTGAAAGAATCAAGGAGAAGAGGATGCAGGGGAAGAAAAAGATTTGCTATGGGTTTGTATAGGCCTAAAATAATTGATATCTCAGTGTAATGAGGGACCTTAATGTCAAGGGAAGCCTTACAAGTCCATAAAGCTAAACCTATACAAGCAATGTTACAAAATTGAAATAGCTCTCCAAGTCCCAGTGCCTAAATGAACCCCAAAAATTAGTTCATGTGCCTATATCCCATATATAACATTATAAGCCATGAAGAGTCACCTATCAGTGTACCTTTTTGACATTTAACAAAAGAAAGGGAAAAAACACAGTGAAATAAGTCATACTACAGCTCTTGGCAGGGAACAAAAGGAGATCCATTTCTAAAGGGCATGAAAGTAATTTTTCTAAATTCCAAAGTGGGCTAAGGATGAAACTTTAGAAATAAAAAAACCCAAAGGAGTTGCAGGGTATACTACTGAGAAGTTGCACTGAGAAATGTATTGTCCAAACCCTGTCATCACAGAACGTAAGACCAAGCTAGTTTCTCTAGTGCACAGACATGATATAAGCCTATGAATACTAAGACAGAGTAAATAGTAAATAAGCCCAATAGGCTAAGTAAATAAAGTACTTCCTATATAATAACTTGGGCTATCAACCACTGGTACCTAATGTTTTCCAGTGGAGTAAGGACATTGAAACCTTGAGGTTTTCCTGCACGTTTGCAAGGTTATTGGTAGTGAGTCCATTTAACTATTGTGCCAACTTTTCTTTTTAGTTCCAGACGTGAATATATTTCAATTGTAATATAAGTACATGTACTGATACTCTCTTTACTATACACTGTTTATTAAACTGCATATAAATGCATTCTAAAATGCCCATTTCAGTGCATAACCTCTTGTGCAAGATTAACTCAGGCAGTATTGGTAAGATGTTCAAAGAGGGTTGAAATCAATCCTAAGGTACCCAACTGATTTACAGAACTGTGGATCAGGTCCCAGATCAATCATTAATTATAAAAAAAAAAAAAAAAAAAAAAAAGGAAGTGCAAGAGACTTTTCAATTTGAAAGATAAAATAAATCCTCCAGTCTTTTCTGTGTATGCTTCTGAGCCCTGTCCATGTCCAACTTACATATTAGGGCATATATGTCACTCACATGCCTTGGTTTCCCCAGAAAAGAAATGATCACATGATCAAGGCTGAAACTACAGCTATATTTTAAAAAGTTTTTTTCTCTGGATTCCCAGGGAAATAGGATCACACACTACAATATATATACCTAAAATCAGGTTACACATAGTGTATACTATGAAAGTATGTTTTTCTTTTTTTAAATATAAAGTAAACTGAATGCTACATTACAATAGCCTTCTTTTAGTTCTGTACTAGTGTGCGTGTGAGATTTTTTCAGTAACATCAAGTATTTAAGTAGCTGCACCTCAACGGTTTTTCTTCAATGTTTAACTCCTTCCCCTATGCAGTTTTTTTTTAAAATTTCTGTGAATAAACCACATCCTTACCCTGTTCAGATCTTTTTTAAATATCCATTAATAAACCATGTTACCCAACACAGTACTTGATTCTGTACTCTGTAAGAAAGTCTTACAAGTATTAAAAGCAAGGCATCTATGCTCAGTTCAATCTAGCCAAGCAAGAAGGAGGTAATAAGGTCCAGAGAAGGTTTGACAAAGACCAGCATTAGCACATCCATCAGTCTGAAATGGACGGCCACTGTAACTTATAAATAATTCGATGAATCGGATGAAAAAGAAATGACCAGAAAAGGTGTAATGTCTTTTCACAGACATGCATAAAATACAGTTGGGTCTTTCTCCATCTTTGTGGTTAGGGCAGAGAATAGAAGATGCATCATCTGATAAAATTTTGTAATTGCTGAATGGGAAGCTAATGTTATACACTTGCTAGGCTGTTTGTTAATTAATTTTTTAACTACAAACTAGCAAAATAAAATTACTAGTTTGATAAATACTCTGTTTGGATGGAATATAATGTTTTATTGAGCGCATGGAATGTTACCTTACTCATTTTATCACTAACTTTTAGCTTTATCTGAAGAACAATATCTTGGATCAGAACACTTTGTTATTGTTAATAACAAAAAAGAAGTATTATTAATTTAACAAGGAGTAAACTGGTGTATGGTTTCACGTATCAAGTCCAAACACACAAGCACGTATCGTTTGTAAATAAAAACCTCTTGCAAGCAATTTCTGAAAAGCAGCTTTGGGACAAATTTATTGTAGTGAAATCGCTGTTAGATTTCTTACAGAAGCTCTGTATGTCCTGTGGCCTTGCCCTGACTGCAGGTCTGGGTGAGACGGGGGTATTCCCCTTCCCAGCTCATTCTGCTCCCTGCAGTCCTTGTGGGGCAGACCTAAGCAGGGCAGAAGGACTCACCCACTCCTCTCACACTTCTTCCCACCCCATCAGCAGTGTCACCAGGACCTCACAGGTGCTGCTGGACTCTGGCAGGAAACCACAAAGTCAAACAAACGAGATACAGATGGGCCCACTTAAAGTAATATAAATAATCCTATAGATAAACCTACTAACTACAAGTTTTCCAAAGCACTTAATGAATTTAGTACCTAGTACAGCAAGGAGGCCCCCTCATTTTCCCTTATGCCCTTGGCCCCAAATGGAATAGCAGGGCTGGAAACCTGCCATGACCAGGCAGGGAGACTTCCCAAGGCAGGCACAGCTCAAGAAGGAGTGATAACTTGTCCCAGGTGCTGTAGTCCCAGCTAGTGCCCGGAAAAGCTATGGTCAAGTTTAACTGTCTCTGCTAAATCTTGTACTTCTTCTGAGATAACACAACAATCTCTTGGAAGCAAGACAGAAAAGAAAGCAAAATAAATCTCAACCTCTAGAAATATTTCAAAATAAAATTAATTAAATAAAGATAATTGCAGCAGAGTAATAGGCCATACTCATAGGCTGAGTAACCAAATATGAACATTCAGAACAAGAAGTTCTCAATGGTGAATACCAGACTGTGTAAAATAGCTTCAAGGTATAAATAAATTATTCCCAAAATGCAGAAACCACAGTCTTTTAGACAGGTTTAATTACTTTAATTCATCAGACAGAGGATAAGTGAGGGACAAAAATGAGTTTGTTGATCCATAAGAGACTGGGAAAAGCTTACATGGTGGGAAACATTCTTCATTTAAAAACAAATTCTTGCCTCCAGATCAGTGACGGCAGTGTGGAGCTTTTGGAGAGCGTTTTTCCTCTTTGTTTCTTGGCTTTTGTATACAAATAAAGAGCAACATGAATGAGGAACATGGACTCCAGGAGTTTTGGGAGACTTTTTTTAGGTTTCTGGCAATGGCTGCATGTAAGCTACCTGTATTTATAGCCAGTGCCCTTCCAGTATCATTTCAGTGACTGGAAGCTCTACATGTCATGCTAATGCAAAGAACCCATGGTTCTTTTGCTTGAATTGTAAGTCACTTTTGAAGGAATAGTACTAGTAAAGGGTCATGACTAACAGGAAACATAAAAAGAGCAATATTTAATCCAAAATTAGTAGAATACATGAGGCAACAAGGAAACTAAGTCAAAGTTAGCAAAAGAGGGAAAACAGAGCTAATGTAAGTTTCTATTGTGGAATTCCTAGCAAATATTGTGTTTAAAAAATGAAACCAATTTACAGCAAGACAAAAAGTGGCAGAAACCTCCGGTGAAGACCTAGAAAAGAATAGTTTTTAAGAAGGACTTTGTAGGATAGTATGGATACAAGTCAGAGTAAAAAAAAAACAACCTACAGTGGAGGTGGGAGAAGTATCAACAGAAAACACAGAAACCATCTCTGCAGAGTCAGAGTGCCCGTAGCAGGTAGGCATACACTCAGAAAAGTATGGAGACAAAAGGCTTTTCTGGAATTAGGTACACTAAATCACCACCCTGAAAATACATAATTGCTGTTTCTCTCAGCCTCTCCATAGATTGCTTCGCTACTTTAATCTAAACTCTGAAAGGATAACCACACTCCAGTCAGCTGCTTCTACATACTTTTCAGCTCCATCAGTTCTTTATGAACCTACTTATCTTCAGAGTTTTTGAAGCGCATAGCTAGCGGTATTAAATTACATTTGGGAAGAAATACATATATATTTTCCTGTGCCATGTAGCCCTAAAGTGCTGATGGTACAGAGCTCTCAGTGAAAATCCAACTTGCAAAACTGACATATTTGTCTTAGAAACAACTTTTTCTCTATTTCAATCTTTCTAAGATGGTGGATGTACTAGAGGGTTACCCTATATCTTTAGTTCTTCTCCTGTTATTATAAACACTGCTGTCAAAAGCCTTCCTGTGGAAATATAAGTAGAACATAGTTAAGCAAAAACAAATGTCTTGGGCATTGTATGACAAAGACTAAACCAAAACCAAAACTCTAAACCAAAACACAACATATTGTCCTTTCTAATAACACACGATTTATTTACTGAGAACAGAATTTTCAAGAGAAAAAAGACGATTCAATTTGAAAAACTGGACATCACATAGCGGTGTTGCAAGTGTACTGGTATGTCTGTAAAAACTGTATCTGAAGGTTCATGACTGAAATGCAGTCACAAAAACGGAGAATAAACACCTGGGCAAACATCACAAATAAACAAGAAATTCAGGAATATTTTAGAAACCATCAAATACTAACTACTTAACATTCACTTTTGTTTCAGATCTCTGTAAACCGGATGCATTTAAAAATCAAGATAAATGAGTTCATCAATTCTTGATTATAAAGCAGAAAGACTTTTCTTTGTAAGTCACCAGATGGAAAAACATGCAATGTCATATATTCTATACCTCTGCATGAAGAAATCTGTTTTATTGTGTTTGATGGACTGAACTGCTAAATTTGCTTACTCTCTACAGCTGTTCTTCTCCGAAAGGAGGGCTGTTAAGTAATGATGGAAATAAGCTAAAGAGCATAGAATCAGAATAGCTAGTCAGCCTTATACATGGCTGAGTGAGTATGTGAGAGAGAGAAAGAGAAAATAAGAATGCATGTGTTTGTGCTTTATTGTTATAAGAAACAAAGTAAAGCATGATTTGTGTTAGGACTTTTGTACTTGATTTGACTGCATTTAAAACGTGATTCTGAGATCATGGCAACCTAAATATAGAGATGTTTACTAAAGATGAAAAGTTTTATCTTTAATCTGAAGCAAATCATGACAGGGTGGAATAAGTTTTAATTTACAGCATTCATAGAGCCAAGCTGCAGTGCATGTGGTGAAGATTAACACTTGAGTAAAAGCTCTTAAATTAATACCTTTGATAATACTCTCAAAATTACTATGAATCCAAATATTTGCACGAACTCCTTGATATTTGATATATCATTAAGACACAAAAGTCTTGATAACTTTTCTCAGGGGTGAATTCCAAGTATAAGATGGTTCTTAGGTTTACTGATAGAAAACACAACTTCAATTCATTCAACTGGGTAATGGATATTTATCAGTTCTTCTGGAAATGTCTTATTTGTCTGCAAGATCCAGATTTATGTGGATCTCCCTGAATGTACTAGTAGTGCCAGAACATGCCAGACTGCTACTGAGGAAACAGTAGGTAGTCCCAAAATTGGGCACTTCCCAATAGGCTTCTACCACCGCAGGGTAAACTGGGAATAACACAAGAGGTTTGGACTCCATTTAAAAACACCTGGACTTCATTGGATCGCTTGGATTCCTGTCAAAACCAATGCAGATTTAAGGGTCTGGAAACACAGTTCATCTTACCAGAGAGAAAATTAAATATCTGGTAAGATAAATCACACTTTAAAATTCATTTACTCTTCCGCATATATCCCCGCTGATTACAAATAGAGCTTGGTTAACTAGCTCAGCCAGAAATTGAAATTATAAACACCTGATAATAGGTAAGACTTAATGATACATCTTGTCAGCCCAATCAAAACACTAATTTCTGGCAACAAGAGTTTCTGGAAAGACATAGTCACAGTTTCTTCTATTTAGATAAGCCTGGCATCATGATCGCCATGGTCTTAAGTTTTGACAGATGCTAAAGGACCTAAGTACAGTCCATTTATTTTAGTTTCTCAGATGATCATTTTGAGTTGTACAAAGAGGTGTTGTTTGCTTAAAAACAGTGAGTTTAGTCAAAGAATACATGAACATCCCCAGCAACTTACCACAGATGGAGATGGAACCTGGTAAAACTAGGAAGGCTTTTAAGGATGCAGAAAAGATGCATTGACAGAACTCCTGACCCAGCAGCGGTGTGAGATCATGTGCCACCTCCTCTAAATTATTGCAGGAGGGGGTGGATGTTTAAGAAGTTCCCAAGGAGCCTTGTAAAGGTTGTGTAAGGGTTGTGGGCCATCAGATTCCTGAGCAAGCACACAGGGCTTCAGGGAGAAGCTTCGTAAGTCTCCTGAGTTTTGCAAGGATTGAGAAGAGCTCCAACATGCTTCTGGGGAGTATACATTTTATAGCTTTGTGTAACTGTTAAGATCTATGGAAAAAGGGGTGTAGCAACTTTCCTTTTTTTCCTCAAAAATTAGCAAGCAACAAATATATGGATTACAAAGAAATTTAACTTTTTTTGGTTTTAAGAATGACTGGTTTTCCTAATGTGTTCTTGTCCTGAATTCACTGCTGTGTATGACTAACGTTAACTTTGAGATGATTAAAGGCTTTTATTTTCTCCCTCTCTTCTGGTCAGGGATTTAACTATAAAAGACTGTGCCAGCTACTAACAGAGCAGTAGCAATGTTATCAAATGCGAAGAGCATCACTTTTTTTTCCTGTCATACTCATATCTCTTGCAAACTTAAGGCAGCCAAACCCTTACACTGTTTAAAGTTAAATTTTATGTGTGCTTATAGTGTAATATCTTACATTTGGTAAGTTTCTAAAGTGAGAAATGCCTCTCATCATTTCTGAAGACAGACAAGTCTTTGAAGAAACAGTTTTTTGAAGTCAGTGTTTAATAATCTGAAAAAATCATGAAAATGCTGTGAATTCAGCACAGGAACATTATACATAAAAGTTACTTCAATTTTTTAAAAACCTCTTTCTCAGCCTGAAATAAAAAGGTTCAAAAGTTCACTTCAGTGACAGTGTGTAATTAAAGACCCAAAAGTCTGGATGATTGAACACTCTGGGGTGCAAATTTGCAGAGAAACACTGGAAGACAGCCTTTACTGAGGTATTATAAAGACTGAATTTCTGCTCCTATATACAGAGGCAGGAATAACATGTTATAAGAACACACAATGAAACAAGGAAAGAGATTTCTTCATACTATATTTAATGCTCCAAAAATATCTGGTTCAGGGTCACCTCAAGTTTCAGCAAAGCATTTCTCTAAGAATATTCATATTATCACAGTTTTAGAGGACCCAGATCTGTTTTAGCACCCTACAAACCTTACAAAAAGAACGCAATCCCTCCCCAGAAGTGCTTCCAATCCAGTCCTGAAAAGAGAAAAACAGTGACTTGAAACGAATCCCTAGGGTCACTCCATTAGTCATCAGCAGTGCCAAGAATAGAAACCAGGTTTTCGCATTCCCTGCCTCAGTCCTAATTTGTTAGGCTATATTGCTTTCCTGTCAGAATGGTTGCAGTGACATTACGTAATAATATAAAACAGTTTTCCCTTTTCAGCCCCTTTGTCCTTCCCCAGAGTAAGCTTGCATACTTCAGTTCAGATCTTCAGTACTTAAAATGTAATTATTTCCATTTTACTTTAAAGATACCATCACAGTACTACTCTCATATTTGAAATGTTACACCAAGCTGCAAGAGTCCCTTTCCAGTACCTCCTGAGCTAAATAGGAAGAAAATTGCTATCCTCTTCACTTCAAGTCATATTTTCCTTTGATTTACTAATCCATTTTGTTTTATCAGCTACCTGAGTCCCCATTTGAAACCATTTTTACAAAGTAATTGTTTTCAGTGAGAAAAATACATTTCACAAATTCTAAGCCTTTCACAGAAATAGGGAAAAATTAAATTGGATAGGGTAGTCATGATTTTTGTCTAGAAAAAATAAAGATTGTTGCTGCTCAAAGGATCAGAGATCACAAACAAAAATGAAATCCTATGCTGAAGAAAGCTACATTTTAGTTTCAGAACACCAGTAAAAATCAAGGACGTAAATTAATTTCTGAAGAATTAACCAACCCTAACCACTTACTGTACACTATACAGTGGAAGCTATAATTCCTTAAGCTGCTGTAGTTCAGTAATGAAGTGTTGTAGTTGTCTGTATAAAAAAAAGTATGCTAACATGAAATGAAATTACTCAGCTGTTTGAATGCAAATAGTGTAATATTGCTCCTTACTTCTAAAGCAACATTCCTAACCAAATAAACTGGCCTTTATCTACTGAGAATTCCAACAAGCAAGGTGATTTTTTAAATAAGACCAGCCAGTTATAATGTTTTCTTAGCATTATCTTACACTTTCTCACTGAACAGTGAAGTCGGAGATGATGATTTTCTCTACTGGTGTTTGTATTGATCAAATTAAATTCTTCAGTGCACCTTATTATGTACACAAGTACTCGTGCTTTATCTGTATGTGGATTTTCTCCTTATAGAATTACTACATAGGAGCTCTACAGGGAGGATAAACAGTAATAATGGAGCTTGTGCTTTTTCCTAAACACACATAATGAACTTCAGCCAAAATTGTGTTGGGAATCAACAATCAGGCACCAGGCTACCCTTTCACAGCCTGCACCGAGCATGGCATTGACCCTATTCAAAGACCAATTGAAGAGACTGGGCAGCTGAAAATCCCCAAAAGAAAGAGGTGTTTCTGACAGGCTTTGCCTCTGCCAGGGTTGAAATATGTATGTTCTGATGGCAAAGCAACTCCTACAAAGCTTCGGGGTGGTCAGAATAATTTTACTGAATTCTATACAATGCAGGCTTAAGTTCTCCATAGGATTTACCTAAACAGCTAAAGAGGTTACATTTTGTAATATGAGTATATGTATTACAAGCAAAGTAAGTATAGCCTTTGAAATAGCTCTGGGCAAAATATCAATATCACTTGTTATGGGGCAAATACCACTTATGGGGCAAATTCAGTGAAGGGCCATATCAGGCATCTTTGCAGCAAGTTTGTATTCCTCCTTCTCTGACTTTCTGACACTCCCCTACCCCC
>VYZV01035285.1:106509-135185 GCA_013401275.1 Pandion haliaetus | reverse complement strand
TTCTGACACTCCCCTACCCCCTTTAAAACCTACTCACTCATACTCTACCCATATACGTCTACCATAATATGATTAACTTTCATCTGAGGGTATATATCAGAAGCAATCCTAAATCAGTGGTAGATAAGCAAATATTTGCTCCATTAACTCGTAATGATTGGAAGTGCTTGGGCATCAGGAGTCTTACTATTTTTGAGAAACAGGGATTTTTCAGTCCTTTAAAGGTCAAATTCAGTCTGACAGTGGAGAACACAAATTCCAAAGTTTGCAGAGAATGAATGCTCCCAATTTCCTGAACTTTGAATCTGTGAGCTGTTTAAGTACCACAGCTGATCTCAGTTTTATTTGCAGCCTGTAGGGAGAGGTGTGGGTTCCACCTATTGTTTTAAGCAGAGGGTATTGTACTTGACCCCCTCCCACTTACAGAAGAACATGAACTCATCAATTTTGAACAAAAAATTAATGAGTAACTCCTCCAGGTACCTATTGGTTGTAGTACCACTGTGTACATTGTGATAACTCTGGGTTTTGAAAATGGAATTATAAAACAGTTCATCAGAATATAAAACCCTTTTTCTCCTGTATGGTTATTGGGAAAAAAAAAGAAGTAAAATCTGTAGTCTGAAAACCTGACTGTATTTATCTGTTACACGTTAATTCCGTATTGCATTTATTGCCTTGGCCACAGGGATGTGTAGCTGCTAAACCAATTGGCACATTCAGTTTGCTGGGCCAATTGATTCCCCTTTTCAGAAAATGCATAGTGAATTACACTTGCAATGTAGCATAATTTTATTGCTGCTTTGGTGAGGCAGTTAAACATTTGTTTAATACCTATTCATGCCAAAATTCTATGGAATAGTTTGTAAAAGACTACAAAATACATAATACAGTTTAGGACTGCTACTGTACCTTTCATTTACTATTTATGTGCACATTATTTTGAGTTTTTCTATTGGCCTTTCAATATTCAAAGGGCCCTTATAAGGAAGATGGGGATAGACTTTTTAGCAGGGCCTGTTGTGATAGGACAAGTGATAATGGTTTTAAACTAAAAGAGGGTAGATTTAGACTAGATATAAGGAAGAATTTTTTTATGATGAGGGTGGTGAAACATGGGAACAGGTTGCCCAGAGAGGTGGTAGATGCCCCATCCCTGGAAACATTCAAGGTCAGGTTGGACGGGGCTCTGAGCAACCTGATTTAGTTGAAGATGCCTCTGCTTATTGCAGGGGGGTTGGACTAAATGACCTTTAAAGGTCCCTTCCAACCCAAACTATTCAATAATTCTAAGATTCGATGATTCCATGATTTAGAACACAGCAGTGTTTTCTTCTTTCTTAATTTCCTGTTCTAATGACTCCATATTATTGTCTATATAGCACCAAAGAGTTGTGCATTTGCATTTCTTTGAAAGTGATCAGGTCAAAAACATCATGAAGAGCTTTTATAACATGTTAAAGGTAATTTTTACAATGCAAAACTGGGAATAGGTTGTCATTTTTACAGGTTTCACTAACCTAAACCATAACATTGTGGGTTATGAAAATGAACTTATACAGATCATGCACTAATGTGCATGTTTATATTCACTGATAACAACCTGATAAAGTAGAGGTGAAAGTTACACTTTCAAATATTCCCTTCCTCAGCAGTATTGAAGGACAGGTTGTACAAATGGGAACAAATATTTATGTTAAAGCTGCAATATGTGAGGATAAAATGAACTCCATTCATCTGTGAACTCACAATAAAGATGGATCATGTACAGAAGTGCCTCATACAGAAAGTGAATATATTAAAAGCTGTAATGGGAATACTGTGAGCTCATATGACTCTGCTGTAAAATATTTATGATAAAGTTATATTTCTAACATTTTATTGGACTTCTAAGACCAATTTAAAATTTGTCTCAAATTTTCTCTCCATGTTTTAAGACATGAGCTCTGGGCAGAGAAGATATAATCTCAACTGTGTTGGAATAAATTTAGTTTCTATGCTAAAGATCCAGCTTTATTAAACCACAGGCCTACCAAATCAATTAAATTGACAAAATGGAAACAAGGCATTATACCGTATATATATATATATATATATTTATGTTTGCATGTGTATATGTACTTATATACAAACATATTGCTATTAGCTCTTTTGAATGATGAAATATGAAATGCTGATATTGTTGATGTGGAAACAGCATATAGAAAGAAGAACACACAGAAACACATACTGGGGGACAGGATGCCTCAGTGCAGTGAAACACAGGACTACTTCCCACACAGCAACCCTCACATTGCTCTGTGAGAAGTAACTTCGCTTCAAAATGCTGTTGAAGAAACAATGAGGCACACCACCAGTGAAGAAAAATTAATTATATCATTTACTTCTTCTATAATTCACTGGCTTTTTTTTTTTTTTTTTTTTTTTTTTTTTGACCTGTACAACCCCAGAAAAACAGCTAAGGATTTTGGTCTCCTTCTGTATCTTCCCCTCCAGCTTCTTCGTCTTCCTCTCTCTATCACACACACACACATGTGTACAGGTAGGGATCCTTCAGACATTTGCAGCGTTACGTGATTAGATGTGACAACCTGTGAAAAGCTTAACCAGTTGCTCAGTAAGGGGTTGTAAAGAGGCACTGACCATACTATGCTGTAATAAACATTTATCTTACCGATGCAAGGCTCAGTCCTCCCAGAAGCTTTGAAGAAAGAAACTAAGGGTAGATACCTAGTGAAAGAGTATCAATGGAGAGGGTCACAGAAGGAGCGTGTTCCTCTCCTATCTGTCCTAGTGAGGTGGAAGAGCCTGGCCGTGCATGGAGAAAGGGGGCTGGGGATTGTGGGAAACACTGGTCACCCCAAACATCACACAGGAAGAACCTCTGACTTCTCCCCTCTCCAGAAATCCTCAGCCCAGACGTCTCTCCTACAGCTGGCTATGAAGTTGTAAGAGCGAATCATATAATAAAAAGCAGGAGATAGCGAGTCCTCTGCACCAGCCCATGACCTGGAAGTCTAGCCCAGAGTACCAGAAAATAAATTTACTGGAAAGAGAAGGTGTTCTGTAATTCACTGCACCGTAAGTGTGTATCTAAACACACTGATTCACCTCTCTTTAAACCAACTCAAAGCCCTGTGACACGTCACCTAAAAGCAGGCACTCTAGTACATTGACCATGATTGCAGTGGTTCTCCAAAGACCCTTTTTAAAGAAGTGGTCCACAAGTTGTGATTGTGCTTCAGCTGCTGTAGGAGCATGCTCGCGCTCAGGAAGATCGGCTCTGGTGTAAGTAAGGCTGCGTTCTGCACAGCTCAGCCCAAGAAACCTCTGCAGCTCCAGGGCATAGCTTGACTGATTTTAAACCAGAGATGTGCTGGCATGCAAGTCCTGTTCATGCTGGACTGTCTGCTGCAAAAGCAGTTGATTTATTGTAAGCATTCTCCTGGCTGTGGTTTACATAAGTAAAGTATGAAGAACATTCATTACCCTGAATAGCCGTTCGCTTTCAAGTAAAGTGTTGTTTCCTAATACAAAAAGGGGAAACAACCTTTAGGAACTAAATAAAAATATACGGGCACCAAGTTACAGAATACTTCATACCTTTGTGCTTCAAATGATATGCATCAAAGAGGAATCCTCCAAAAAAAATGTGAGAAAGAGGTTGCCTTGGAGAATGAAAGTCCTTTAAGGGTGACTCTGCCTGGTTCAGATGGGGTCTGGAGCGATTCTTCACACTGTGCTGCATAAATTGATGGCCACTGGTGGTTGCAGGCTGCTCTACTCCTGGTGACCCCTGAGCCATGAAGCTCTGCAGGTGTCAGCTACTGCAGAGTTATCATGAGAGACAGGAATTTTTAATGCTTTTTGTTTCACAGTTCTCTGGTATTTTTCCAGGATATTTTGCTTCAAATGAGTTGCTATTGTAAGGATGACCCTAATTCTACAGTATCAGAATAAAACTGGTGTATAGCTCATTGCTACTGTGATTATCAGGTTACAATTAGAGACAAGTAAAGTTTTGCAAAACAAGGTTATTTCTATCTGCCCTACACACAGCTACACATTTTTCATATTATATATTGTTTCCATATAAGCCTTCATTTTTAATTTGCTAGCAAGTTCTCTGTCATCAATTATTCTCCAAGCACAGGTACTTGATGGCATGACCTGGACCCAAGAGTTCATGCTCAAGACATTTTGACCTTTTTTTCTTCTTCTTTTTTTCTCTTTCCCCCTAAAACTCAGCCTTCATCTTCAGCAGCTGCAGGCCAATTATCTCTACTGGCATTGCAAGGTGCTTATTAGACCTCAGGTCTGACAGTCTCTGAAGGGCTCAATTAGTCGTTCTATTCAATCTCATTTGCTTCACAGCTTCTCCAAGCAGGAGCATCCAAATGTAAACTTCTCAGAGCATAATAAGTAGTAGGTGTTGATTTTTCACAAAAAAATTGTCAAAATCAACTATGAGAACAGCACCTGGTTCCCAAATGCTTCTATTGATAATAGCTAGACAGTTCAGCCTCCTTTTCCAAGTACCAAGAAAACAAGAAGCTTCATTCCCTACTTGCAGGGTTGCAATTATTTTGGTGTATGAGAAGGTACAAGATCCTGCTAAAGCTTTTCCAGCAGTGGAGACATTTATATTTGTCACTGCTGTGGGTTTGCCAGTATCTAATTAGCTACACACTTAGAGTCGCCATTCCCTTCATCCAGGTGCTCACAGATTCTCCCTCCTCTCCTCACCTGCTTACTTTTACAACGCTTGTAAGAATTTAATTATTTTTGAAAGCTCTGTCCACCTATCAAATTTGGATCGCAATCAGTCAGTGAATTCAAATGTTATCAAAGGGGAAGAAAGAGATGCTGACAATGTAATCACACAACATTTTTTTCATTGGCAATCAGCTTAAAAACCTTAAAGAAAAATCATGGAACTGGGAAGGCACGTGTCAGTTAAAGTAGAATAAATGCCTGATAGTTAATTGGCATGCAAAGGTGAATTTGTTATCAGAAGCCAAATACTACAAAGCCCAGTGTTAACTGCATTCCTAACCTTTGAAATTCCCATTCTTTTGGTCTACTGCGAGACAGCTGAGAATACTTCAAACTCACTCTTGAGTTACGCAAATGATACGATTAATGCTCCAATAGTTTCTAAAACAGATAAAAAAAGATACAGGTAATAATGACTGATATCTGTCTCCATGTAGGTATTATCTTGTTATTTAACAGTAATTTGGCTATAACAGGTCATGTCCCTAGATTGTTGATTGCTTTGACCATTTGTTCATGAAAAACTGCACAATTCCTCCATGTATTTTAAATCAAAACTTCCAGATGGCTCATAAATAGCTAAAGATAGAAACTTCAAGTGGCTTTTTAAGAGATTAATATAACAGTACCTTTAAAGATATTGTTTATACATATATATATTAAAATATATATATATATAAAATAATATATGTAAAGATATACTATGCATCTATATATAGTTTCTGTGCATGACTACATACATATATATCTTTTGCAATTCCTATTACCCAAGGGCAATGGTAGAATGTGCAATCAACATTGCAATGGTAGTCCTGGATCAAACTGATGCATACAGGCTTATGCATCATATGCGGGCTGAAATCTGTATTACTTATGGACCCAAGATACATTACACAACATAAGGAAGGGATTTAGGACTCAGATGCTCTACGTATTAAGGAACCAGAACTGCTTAAATTCTCATTTATAAGTGTGAAGGAATATTATTAAATGCTGTTCAGGTGAATTATATGAGCATGGTGGATTGGGGGGACCCTCTGCAAGAAGCTTGCACTAACTGCTAAGTAAACATTTTCCATAAACATTTTTCTGAGTGTCTTGCTATGATATAAAATAACAGTAATCAGACCATAGATTGTGTTCAGCTATAGACATATTTGAAGTGCTAGCAATGGCTTTTGCCCAGAAATCATTGTTACAGTAAGTTACAGACACTTTGTAAAATCCATCATCATTTCTAATATCTTGGAATAAGATAGCATGTAAATCACTTCAGAAATTACCTAAGCAAACATTTTTCCATTTCCTGAAAAGAATGCAACATTGCCTGTTTTTCTCTTTTCCTGAAATAGTACATTGCACTTTTCAAACTTGCTTCCAAGTCTGGAGAAAGGTGAGCTTAGGCAGGCTTCAGCTCTGATTATTCTGCAAAAAGATAGTTCAGTATCACCTTTTATGAAATGTGAATTATGGGTTCAAAAATTCAATTTGCAGCTATCTTCAGCAGATAATGGGAACCATCTGGACTGATTGGTATGGAAATCAAAACTAATTGATCCTGCCATTTTAGAGCCTTTTACAGAATATGAAAATAGACAAGATTAATATTATGCTTTCTAGAGTTAATCAAAACTGTACTTCAATTTACTCAGTGATGGGTTATTGAAAATGTTGACATTATATTTTACACAGTTAAAAAATCTAGATTTACAAGGCATTATATTTTACAGTTAAAAAATCTAGATTTACAAAGCCCAAAGAAATTCTGTTTCTTAAGTAATGGAGTCTGTTGCCAAAGGGTGACAAAATAACTCTAAGAGACAGTAAAAATAAAATGCCTGTACATTTTTTTCTCTCCAGGTACTTTCTCTCTAGTTTTTTCCTCTCCATCTCTCTTTGCCTAGATCTCTTCCATATCTTCCTGGTCAACAGCTCTTCACTGAGAACGGAAGAGAGATCTGCTGTCCTACACAGAAACTTTCTGACGGTGAGAGTCTGCATCCAAAGGTAGCAGTCAGCCTGTGAAGATCACCGTGTAGTTTCAGGGGTGCAGATCGCTGTCTCCTTGGAGAACTGACCACTCTGTATGTCCCCATCTGGGAAAGGAGAGCGCAGTGGGACTCCGCTCTGACAGCTTCATTCCATCAACACAACACCTGAAATGAATCAAACAGTAGAAGTTCTGGAAAAGAAATACATTGAGGTTGGAATAATAAGACCAGAAAGAAAAAGAGGTTTATGGTTGAATAAATGTTCCCTTATCCTGTTAAAAGGCAGGACTAACAGATACAGCTACAGATTTCTCAACCCCCTGAAAAATCATGTATGTGAGAAAATGTCTTTTTTTCCTGGGTGGTCCGTTTTTCAAGGAGGTAAATCATATCAGAAATGATAGACCATCTTACTCAAGATAAACTGGGAAATCACTGCTTTGAGTTTGATTATGACACATAAAATCATTTATCTCTTTGATAATTAAGCAGGCAGTGGTGCTAATCCTAAAACCTTCATGCATATACTCAAGATGAGAAATTTAAAAACCTAACATTTCATCATGTCTCTTCACCTGCTGAAGAATGGCATTTGGGTGGAGGACCCAGGCCAGAATGAGGCAAATTATTATGTATTTATGATTGCCAGTACATTGTTGTAAGGAGTATCTGAAATCCAGGCAGGATTTCTTCTTTATATTGTCCTTTGTTCCTGAAACAATTTTTTCTCATTTTGATCAGTTAATAATTTTAAAGATATCTGAATGCACATACTTAGCTCCCCAAACCACAGAAGATATTTTCTAATGTTATTTATGCAAGTATGTGACTTGCATTTTACCTTTGACATTGCTTACAACAACTCCTAGTTACTTTAATAAGCTTGCTATGACACTACAAAAGTTCATTCATCAGTAATCTGCAGAGCTTGGGAAAAACAGTGCATTTCAGTATTGCATATAAATGAGAGAATATATAACCATGAAAAGCTAATAATCCTCAAAAGCCGAGCAATTAATCCTGATTTTTAAAAGTGGAAATGTATGGAGAACTAAAATTCAGGCAATGCATATGAAGATTCCAAACTGTTGACATTTCTGCAAGGGCAGAAATATTTTTTTTTTTTTTAAATCATTTCAAATACCTAACATGCTCTTGAAGGCTTTAGGTGGAAAAAATGGCTTTTAAAAAAAAAGATTTAGTCATTATTAGTCAATCAAGGAATTAAAAATGTGTTTTGAGAGAAGATATAATACAATGGGAAACAGATTCTGAAAGATGAAGATGGGAATTTAATATCGAATTCAAAACGCAGGTGGAAGCCAAGAGATAACCACACAAATGTCTGTATTTTAAAAATTTTTACTGAATACAGTTGACATCTGAGCATTTTAAATGTCATGTAGCCAGGTAGTTAGTGTTTGTAAACTATCATAATTAGCAATACTTTTTGTTCCTTCAGTTTTGGAACAGGTTTATTTTACTGGTAACTAGAATTTCCTAGTTTTTTTCATTTCAAGGCAGTCTGGAAAATCCAAATACAGCTTGTACTTGCAAATCCTATTTGGCTCAGGGAATACTGTGAAGCAGATATTCAGATGTTATTTGTTTAACAAAAAAAAAAGGAAACATGCACTACAAAAAATTACAAATGGAAATCTCCACAGCAAAAAGTATGGGCACAGGTACTAACGTTCTCAAATTCAAGTATTTTTATACATTTCAAAACCATTTGTGACACTTGTGTTATTGGACATATATGCTTTTGGGATACCATTATATAGGCATGAATATTATATAGGCATTCAGGGTCTGAATGTTACAAAAATGTCATTAATACATTGTTGATTTCTTCTATCATGAAGAGGGAAGAGTTTAGAGTTTATTAAGAGTTTAGACTCACAGATAGATATATTTTTAACAGATATTAGGAGGAAGCACTGAAAAGCCCTCAGTTAAAGATTTGTGTTTTCTATATCTTCACAGACATCTGTAAGGGGAAATATTCCTCAAACATTTAAGCACATCTTGCCCCAGACTGTCAGGTCACATAAGGAATCCCACAGAAGGTAATCAGAGTTCTAAAATGGAAATAAAGACAAGATGTATTTATACAAAACTTTAAAAGACATTATTTAGCCAAAATCAGCACCATTGTAAAATTCATAATGCGTTTGCAACTAAAATGGTGCAGATTTGCTTCTGCAGCTCTGATTACCCAGTATATTTACTGGATGGTATGTCAGGTTTTCTTAAATGGCTAAAGTGACAATGGAGTGCCTCACAGCTACAGCTATGCCCAAACTGTTAAGAATGCTTAATTGACAGAAAATCTTAGGATAATGTGTCCTAATGAATAAGGAACATGGAAAATACCTCAATGAGAAGCCAGTCTTGAACTGTTAAGTCAGACCTGATAGAAAATATCCACCAAATAACATATTCTTTTTTTCCCAGCTGGTGAAGACAAAACCTGTGTGTGTAAAAAGCTAATCAGAACCAAGCTAAAATAGTTTTTTAAATCCTACTAGGGATGAAAGGTCTGTGTGTGACTTTCCTTTAGTGTCTTTTCTGGATATCTGTAGCATTCAAATCAGCAAATCTCTTGTTCCAGTAGTTGGTCAGGTTTAGGCACCACCAAAGTCGTTTCTACTCTTTCTCTTTCAGTTCAACAGAAGATCAGAGTAATGATTTCAGCTCCTCTCTGGCTTAAGAAAAAAATAATGGTTTGAAATGAATTTCCACCTGGGTTTTGGCTAGTTCTCTGACTGAATGTCTTTGTGCATATCTAATCCTGTCCAGAACAGCTCTGTGTTCTCAAAGGAAAATCATCTCATGTTATCCCATTAAACTCCCCACTTTTAAATTATATCATCATTTCAGTGACCGATCAGCTGATTAAAAGGAAATGTCAAACTGGAAATAAGACTGCACTGTTATAGAAAGACAAACACAGGAAACTTAGGAGATTCAAGAGTCCTAGGGCTCTAGCACTGGTCTTCATCTGCATTTCAGTGATGTTCATTTAATGCATATTCTTGCAAAAGAACGAGTGTAAGCATAATTGAGAGAACACACTGAAAAAAGCCCTGTGCTTTGGATGGCAATTAACTTTGTTATTTGATCTTTATTTAAATAAGTGAAAGTCTAAAGCATAGATCATGATCAAATGACTAATTTACAAATAACAACACGAGAAGGAGGTTTGGTAGTGTGATGTTAGCCTTTTTCCCCCTCCTGATTAGGATGATGTTAAAATCATACAATGGGTGATGAATATAATGTATTATAATAAATACGATTAAACTATCTCCAAGCTAAAACATTAAAAAATCTTTCCCTCCTTCCTTCCAGCATAAATCTTGATTAAAATTCAGAAGTTTCTCTTGTGCAGTTTTCTGAAGAGAAAGAAAGTAAATGGTGCTGCTCTATATTAATTGGTGACCTAGAACTCTGCTGACTGGGGAAACTGTCCTGATTTGTGGAAAGCATAAGGTCATTTACTTGATATTATTAGTTTCTAGTTTCATTTCTGTCCACCTCTGTCAGTGAACCAGGATTTTCAATGGAGCTTTAAAAAAAAAAAACCACCCTAACCAAAACAAAACTTATTAAGTTATCCCTTCCAAGAAAGCTGCCAAGTTAGATAATGCATGACCAATTTCTGTCAACTAGCACAACTCACTGTTTTCACTCTTTCACAGATTTATGATGCTTTAGGTTTCTCTGTGTTTGGGAAATCATGCAAAGCTCAGAAGCCCCTGATTTGATAAGAGGTTTTGAACAATATTTTGCTAACTTTTGACAAGATAGTTCAGGGCTAGATCCAATAAAAATACATTATGCTTTTTCATTGTGAAGCTCTGAAAACTTGATTTTTATATTGGATTGGACCATTGGCTTGTTAAAGAAACTTAACTTGATAACAACACCCTTTATCCCCTTAGGAGGTGTCACTCCATGTTAGGACTGAACAGTGCAGCATGTATAAGGAACATTATCTCGCCTTGTGGGGTGAAGGAGTTATCTTGCAGCGCAGCCTGAGTCACAGGGTTGCGCACTGGAATAAGAAAGCAGGGCAGAGGGTTCCTCAGGGGACAAAAGAGAAGAAAAGAAATCTTTTCCCATTCTAGGATATAAAGTGATAGCAGAGCTGTTCAGTAGCCATTTACAAGGCTAATATTCCTGTTTCCAGAGGCCTATTTATAAAGCCACATTTCTTTCATTATTTTCAATTGCCAGGGATGCATAAAATAAATATGGACAGGGATGAGCCCCTCTGATGTAGCTCACTACGTCCCTCTCTTCAGTTTGGTAGTCAATATTTGTTATAGCTCTCTGCTCAGACCACTTGAGTTCTCTTAATCCACTTGAAAAGGCTTGTTTGCTTTATGTTATGCTGAGATCACCATTTCAGAGAACACTGTTCCCGGTCCAAACCCGCACATAAGTAATACAGTTTTAAATCCGTAATTATGTTCTCATCAAGGTTTCTCCACCTTTCTTCCAGACTGATGTGTTTTAATGTAATTTCTCAACATCTATTTCCTTGAAATTTGATTCCCTTGAAATGCACATTCCAAGGGAAGTGTAATGGTAAGAAACAGTGGGAAGAGTCACATATTTGGTGTCCTAAAATCAGAAGTAAAAACAGGATGAATGATTCCATTTTAGCTTATGAATAGCTTTGAGATCAACTGTCTAAAACAGTGTTCAATGTATTTATTATCCACAGGGTATTTCTACAGTTAAAATCACTGACGAATGGGGTATCCCCTTGCTTTGATGTATTCATGGCACAGTGAGGAGATATGAAGAGGTATCTCTGCTTTTTCTCTCTCTGAGCAGCCTGGCCAACCCAACTATAGATGGAAAAAATGGGCTTCTGATAGTTAAATCCCTTCTCAGCTTTAGAAAACATGGTATGTTTGAACTTTCCTGGGGAGGCGGGGGTGTAGGCAAAGAAGAGTTGCCCTAGGCATAAACTGCATTTACATACTTGATTTTTAGAACAGGCATTTTAAGATTATACATGAGGCAACCCTCTGAAATGCATATGTAAAGGATTTAAATTATTTCCAGTAGTATAACTAACAAACATACTACAACACAAGATATTCTACTTCTCAGTTTTAAATGCGGTTTACTATTAATTTTCAAATGACTAAGTGTGGAAAATTTCTTTGTTCCTCAGTACTGGAGCAATGCAGCCGGCTAAATAGCAGAACATGGGAGGATCAAACTTCAGCAAAGTGTCTCCTGCCTCTGTCACTATTTGCTATAGTACAGAAAGAGAAGGAAATTACCCCTGCTTGCCTGACTGTCAGGGATGCTGCAGCTTTTCCTGGCCGGATGGTCTGTTATACATAGTTCTTAATGCAATGACTGTCAGGCAGGATGGGTCCAAGCAAGGAAGAGGGCACAGACGTGCCTCTTAAGCACCTGGTTACCACCAACAAGAGTATAGACATGGACATGCTTTGCCCTGCAGGATGAAGAGAGCAACGAGAGCCGGATGCCTAACGCATGTGAATATGGCTGCTGCTGCTCCTGTGTAGCTGCTCTGCTGGGGCCTAAAAGCCAAGGCATTTAATGGGGAAAAAAAAAAAAAAGCAAGCAAGCAAGTCTTGGATACACAGACGCAAACCCTTGCAAATTTAAATGACTAAAATCAGTGGAACAGTATCAGTTGTTCCAATTTGATTTGAATCCTACCTGCTTTGCATGCATTCTGTGTTTTGAGTATGCAGGGAATGCATTACGCTGTATGTAAATTCACACAGATCATGCAAGGCAGGAGTACAATGTTGTTTTTGAAGAAATTAAACTGTCATTACAGTTAATTTTAAACTCATACACTAAAATGAATTTATATTTTATGCTAAATTAAGAGAAAGGGTTTTTCTATTTCTTTTGAGACTAGTGGTGATCTTGCTTCAATTCAGTTGCTGCAGAAACACTGTTTCATGTTCAGTGTAATTCCATCAAATATACTATACTTGGGTATAATAGCTGGCAGGGTGTGAGGAAACCACTCATGAATCTTTAGTAAATTAGCTTTACCCTTTTTCTCAGAGCTACATGGATCTTGCCTGCCCTCAGCTGGATTTATGGAGGGTTCATTGAAAAGTGGTGGCGAGAAATCTATTTGAAAACCAACAATATATCATGTTATATAAGAAATTATCTTTTCAACCCGGCCAATGACATTATGTTATAACTAACAGAGAGCAGAGTCCTTCAGGGATTTCTGGGAGGGAAAAAACAAAGCAATAGGAGAAAGAATGAAAATGAAGAAAGGTCAAACAAAAAATAGGACTAAACAACCCAGTAAAAGAATGGGCTTTCTGGCCTTAGCTGTGCACAGGACAAAAAATACCCTTATTTCAATAGAGTCAAATGCCATATATTTTGCTATCTTCTGGATATATTCAGTGCCCTTCAGCCCCTGAGAAGTAAAAGGAAAATCTCTATAGAAATAACGGAGCACTTTGCGAAGCAGCAGTGGTCAGAGGCAATCTACTGAAAAGTGCATTCACTGGGCAGCATCCGGAAAAGTAATCAAAGTCTATATACTTTTCTGTGTTAAATATGTTTCTAAAAGATCTGAAAATAAATGGATAAAAAGCCCAGCTAAACTGTAGTGATAATTGTCCATTTTGTTAATGAAAAGTACCAGCTGCTGAGATGGTCAAATTTGGCATTTAAAAATGGAAAAGTCAGGCTTGTACTCCTTTCTCTCCTTCCCAAATCTCCTTTCCTTGTTATCCTATGGAGAAGTTATTTATTGATGAAGAGTGGAATTAGGAGAGAAAAACAACAAATAAATCCAATGCCAGTTATAGGATTTATCAATTCCTTTTAGATTACTCACCCTCCACCTCCAGTACTGGGTATGCTTCTGAAATCATTCTCCAAGCTATGTAAAAGATGATGTGTTGCTATTCCTCTTACTAAGTCTCCCCCTGAGGTTTCCTAGTGAAATAAAGTGCTTTGCAAAACAGAGAACTTAGCTCAAAGACTTTTGAGATCCTACACCCTCAAAACCTTTTTCAGTGATTTTGGATGTTATTTATCTTACTAAAGGTGTCACCAAAGGTCAGGCTGCTGTGTGAGCAAATAATGAAATTATGAAAACCATAATTAAATAAATCAATTTAAATTAATAATTCCACTATCTCTCCCCTCTTCCTTTCTCTCCTGTCCATTGAGATGAGACAATGATATCCTCATAACTCCATCTTTCCCCTGCAATATTTGGAAACATGATCACCTTCTGCAACTTACCTCAGGCATCAATACCTGCTCACTTGCAAAACCCCCATGATATTTCATCACTACAGCTCCTCACTGTTCCCCAAGGCGTGCATGATGGATCGCATGTCAGGTAAGCAAGAACGTCATCTAAGAACTCTTTAGGTCCATCAGAAAGACATCAAGCTGGCTGACTTAAGAATAAAGAAAATCATATGCTATTAAAGTCTTGGTTAAATCAAATCTCAAACAGCTTAATTTATCTCTTAGTATACTCTTACATAGAAGGAGCAAAAAGAGCAGAAGAATATAACTAAGAGCTACCATGCAAGCGATGCCACCATGCTTCTGTATTTCATCATCAGATTTTGTGGGGCCATCAGCTTTTTATCCTGTCAAATTATATTTAAATTACCTCTTATCCTCCAGAGGTTATGTTGTTATCAGGATTCCAACATTCTGGATAAACAGAATGATGCTTTTATTTTCTCTGCCTTCCTGCAAAGACAAGATGAAGATTTTTTTCTTTCTGCTTATGTAAATTCCATGATATCTACACTATAAATATTAATAGCTACTTTTCTGACATTCCAATGGAGATTTTCAGGAGAAGGCTATAAAGTAGATTTCAATTATATGAACAGCAATTGAAACACACTAAGGAAACCATTTAAACAAGGAAATAGCAAATCTAGCCTCAGAAAGTGCTTTTTCTGATCCCTCACACTCAAAAGAAGGAGCATCCAGACTACCTGATGGTCTTCTTACAATAGTGGAATAAGAAGCCAAAATCAAGAGAACATTACACCCCAGTCTGATTGATTCCTCTGATGTCAGCTATAAAATTTCCTAGATAAAGAAATCTTCGAAGACCGTGAGGACCCCATTAGTACAAAATCACAGATACTTCTTCTCATGAAAAAAGCTGCATCATTGCAGCCACACAAAGAAGTAAAGGTGCAATTTTGACAGAGTGGTGTTTAGTTGTTTGTAATAAGCACACAGCATTATCTAAAATTTCCACTGTTGCCTACATATGGACATCGTTAACATCTTTATGGACATCTGTTTAACATCTTTGTCAGCAATATGGACAGTGGCATTGAGTGCACCCTCAAGAAGTTTGCTGATGACACCAAGCTCTGTAGTACAGTCGACACTCTGGAGGGAAGGGATGTCATCCACACGGACCTTGACAGGCTTGAGAGGTTGGCCCGGGTGAACAAAATGAAGTTCAACAAGGCCAAGTGCAAAGTCCTGCACATGCGTCAGGCCAATCCCAAGCACAGATAGAGGCTGGGTGGAGAATGGATTGAGACCAGCCCTGAGCAGAAGGACTTGGGGGTGTTCATTGATGAGCAGCTCAACATGACCTGGCAATGTGCGCTTGCAACCCAGAAAGCCAACTGTATCCTGGGCTGCCTCAAAAGAAGCGTCAAGGCAGGTGATTCTCCCCCTTTATTCCGCTCTCGTGAGACTCCACCTGGAGTACTGTGTTCAGGTCTGGGGCCCCCAACATAAGAATGACATGGACCTGTTGGAGAAAGTCCAGAGGAGGGCTGCAAAGCTGATCAGGGGGCTGGAGCACCTCTCCTATGAAGACAGGTTGAGAGAGTTGGGGTTATTCAGCCTGGAGAAGAGAAGGCTCCAGGGAGACCTTATAGCAGCCTTCCAGTACCTAAAGGGGCCTACAAGAAAGGTGGAGAGAGGCTTTTTACAAGGGCACATAGTGATAGGACAAAGGGTTAATAGCTTTAAACTGCAAGATGGTAGATTTAGATTAGATATAAGGAAGAAATTCTTCACTATGAGGGTGGTGAGACACTGGAACAGGTTGCCCAGAGAGGGTGTGGATGCCTCATCCCTGGAAGTGTTCAAGGCCAGGTTGGCTGGGGCTTCAAGCAACCTGGTGTAGTGGAAGGTGTCCTTGCCCATGGCAGTGGGGTTGGAAATAGATGATCTTTAATGTGCCTTCCAACCCAAACCATTCTATGATTCTCAAGCCAAGAGACACACACAGGGACAGAATGTAGGAACAAGGACAAATCCACGCCCAGCTTTCTTCTCAGAGGTGCTCAGCTGATATTTTCCTTTGAGAAGCCAATAGAGACAAATACAAAAACAATATGGATGAACCACTTGACACAAGATCAGGATATACCCCACAGGACAGCTACACATGCCCTCTAGTGACTTGAGGTGAACTATCCCACCAGTTACTCAAGAAGACTCATTTGTGGAGGTCAATTAAGCCTTACATCCATGAATGCAGAAATTATCACTGATTAAAAGATTTTATGGGTAACCAGTATAAAAAACAGAGACATTGAAAAACCCAGGCCTGGTGAGCTTTTCCTACTATTCTGCTAAACAACTTAAGTGCTAGCTGGCAGCCTAGAATGTACTATTCCTAAGTATGTCTGCTAACCAAGAGGTCTGTGGTCCTCTCAAGTTAATTTCTCCCTTCGTTCTTTAATTAGTTAATATTTGGAAGCCACTTTGAAGATTAAAAGCTCCATTTAAGTGCAATGGATTATTTATTATTATAACCTCAGCTCTTTGACTTAATCATTTAATCAGTACCAATCTGACTCATGAGGAAGCTATCACACAGAAATTGTTTGAGAAATGGAGAAAGCAAAAAAACACAATTTGCGAAAGGAAAAAGGATTGCAGGGAAGTTTTATCACTAAGTATTCCTAAATAGCTGCTATTAAGAACCTTGTAAATGTGCGTGTGGGGAGTGTTATTTTTGTGTAGTTTATGTTTACAAAAATCAAAGTTGCACAAATACTTTTTTCATGCATTGTGACATGCATTTGTAGGAAGAATTCCTATTTTGGGGCACATAAGTCTGCTTATTAATTTCAAGAAAACTTTGGACAGCATAGAATTTTTAATAATAGCAATAAAGTCTATATTTAATTAGCTGTGATTTAAGATAAGACGTAATGAAATAGATCCTTATCCTTTCCTGAAACACAGGAAAATTCTGAAATTACAGAAGAGAACATATTTATTCTGAAATATGTAATTGTTAAATTGTGGGCCTTTCTGAAACGAGATACTATCGAAAAAATTTATATTGCTAAGATTTTAAAAAAATTCAAAACATACATTTTTCAATAAGAAATCATATGGCTAAAAACCGTAAGAACAATATGTTCTGATAATTTCAAAATCAAATTATTTGATTTTTCCATTGAGAATGATATTTTCATTTGCCATTGAATTCAACTTTATAACTTTAATTAAGAATAATGTACAAAACATTATATTTTGAGCTAAAACCATGGAATTTTCTTTCTCAGAAAGAATTAGTCACAATGCTATAATAAAGGCAGTAGATAAGAAGGCAATAAATCCTCAAGCCTGGTTTTCAGGAAGATTACTTAGTACAAGTATTTGGAATTTACAAGCAACCCCCAACCTGCACACATTCAAGATGCAGAGACAGTTCTTAAACATATGTGGTCCTAGAAGTGGGAGGACACACTCACAGATCAACTACTGACAGTAGAGGTTATTCAGTTTCTGACTGAAGTCATCAGTTAGTTGGGAAACAGGATGTTTGTTTAGAAGCAAAATATTTTGCTTTGGGTTTTTTTTTTTTAAACTTTGATTCACTGAGGACAAGGTTCTGACTCTTACTAATTTTCAAACAAGTCTGGTATTTATACCCTTAATATGTTGCATTCAAGGTATTTGTGTGAACCAAACTATTATTGAAATACCTGAACACCACGATGATGTGGTCTTACTGATGTCTTTAAATGAAAATGGAGCAGCAAGTACTTTGCTTTTATGTTGCAGCATCAGCTGAAGAAAGAAAGCTTCACTTCTTAATTTCTGTGGCACTTCATTTCCTACCAAATGCAATGCCATCATCACAGAAGCATTAAATGTTTCACAGCAAGTTTTAGTGAAGCAGCTTGGATTACATTCAAATTACTCTTTAGTGGCTCACACTAAATCAGTAAAAGTCAGTTTAATACCAACAAACCCATACAATATACATGACCTATTCTTGCACTCTTTGGGAAAACTTGTTTGCTGAGTTTTGCAGAAAGTGACATCACAAAAAAATAATTGAAAGGCTTAAATACACACAAAAATCCATTGAAAATTATTGAACTCTTGATACCCAGGCTTGTGCAGTTGGTTATTCTATTGGGAGCCTTGTCGAAGACATTGTGTTTGAGGAAGTAGTGATCTTGGACACGCCACATCTGCTCTACTGGGCCTTGTTCTTTGGGTTTAAGAAGCCCATGCATTAGCATGAGTAGCCGCTGTAAGGGAACCTGCTGGAGTGCCCCATGTCAGCCCATGCTGCACGCTAGTCAGTGTTATGGCAGAGATAACATCTAGTCGGTCAGGAGAAGATATATGGGTCTGATTTTTACACAAGATAAAAGGCACCACAGCATGGGAGGGAGGAGGAACCCCTCCATGGTTGGCACCTGTGCAGCGTGCCGTGGGAAAATCCATCCAGGACCTGTCTGACGCTGCATGAATGCAAGGTTCCTAGCATCTGAAGAGATGGAAGATTTACTCTCTATCTGTATTCCTCTTTTTATTCTGTTTTATTAAAACAGCTATTTTATTAAGCCATTTGTTGTTGGGCCTTTCTCATAGAGATCCAGAAAGAATCCTCTCACCACCCCCAACACGTGTGCAGAACAGTTCTCTCTTCCATTTTGTGACATATCACCATTATGCAATAATGTTATGGTTCCATTATGCAATAATGTCATGGTCTATGGTGTGGAACCCTAAGATAAAAGCTTATTAGAAGGCATAAATATTATTCAATAATATATATCTGTGCAGGCCAGGAGGTATTAGGCAGCTATGTGAAGTCACTGTGACAGAGACTGATTACAGAAAGTCCTCATAGCTTCCAGATATCTAAAGGACAGTAGAAGTACATCTTGTCTGTACTACAGCCCTTGCAGGGGTGGTCACAACGTGTTGCAAGAGCCAGTACCTCCTAGAAACAGTCTAGCTTTGTTCATTGGGACCCTACCCCTCAATTCTCCTTAAATTCCTTGCTTTTGTTCATGCCTTTTTCTCCCACTGAGTGTCCAACTTCTGCCATTTAGCCTGCTGCATTGCTTGATCCTATGCTTCTGGGCCTAAAGTCATCGTCTTTCTGCATTGTCCTTCTGCACGTTCCACTGGCCACCAGACTTTCCTTCTCTAGTCTATGTCTTATAGAGTGCTCTTCAGCATCTGCAGCCCAGCAGTGGGCAGTTCCAAGTTAAACACCTTAGGGTTATTCATACTGCATTGTTTCTAACCTCGTAACAAACAACACAGGTGTTATTCTTACAGCTTTTTAGCTGACTTTAGTAGGATTTTTTAAGAGATTACATCCACAGTACTCTGTATGGTTCTACAACGTAAAAAAGCCTGCAATACATATGCCACAAAGAAACCTTTCTCAGGTTTAGCTCAGTGCTATTACATTAGTGTTAGATGAACACAAATGCATGGCTCCTTAAGTATAAATTAACACTATAATATTTTATTTAAACAGATACTAGTATGTTTAAATCTTCAAATAAGTTTAAGAAATGCAAACCTACTCTAGCAAATGACAATTACGTCCTATTTGAAAATCCCTGGCAAATTAATCACAGCAAGAGCATAAATAATGAGGAACTACTGTGGTTATATTCAGATGTAAATTTGGAAAAGTTGTTAAAATTATTGACCAGAAATGGTCATATCACAGCAGTCATATCTGATATTAGTCAGAATAAGAGTGTTAATGATAAAGATACCAGGTTTGAATTATGACATTTTACTGCACTTACATACTTATAAAATATAATCATATTTGACTGATTTGAAAATACTCCTTCATAGAGAGAGGGTCATGACTGACGGATGTCATGACCACCTCCAGTACTTGATTATTGTGGCTAGGTCAAGGCTCATTAAAAGTCTGATATAATTTTCCACTCTTTTGCTTTAATCATGCAGAGTTTCTTTCCTTTTTTTTTTTTTCTGTTGGCTTTCATACAGTTCTGTCACATTTGCTCCAGATGCATTGTAATTTGATGAGTAGTCCCAATGGCATCAGGGGGATGACTACCCAATAGGAAACAGGATTTCAGAACTTAGTCCATGGAAAAATTGTTGTTTAGACTATGGTCACTATGAAGCATTTTAGCAAATTAAATATTGACCGAAAATCCACTGAAGAATAAACTATCTTGTAACTCTCACCTCTGTTCATACTAATAGAACAGTATTTTGGCTTTACAACATATACCAGGCCTGCAGGACTTCCAAAGGACCAATCTCCTTTCCTCAAATCTGTTGTACTATTGTTAAACCTGAATTTTAATCTTAGAATCCAGAATATATGTAAGTTTTAATATATTTTCTGGTTTATTTGCTCATTGCATATTGATTTGAAGTAATGAGGCATAATATATCCGTGTCACAATAGCACCACGATTTTCAATAAATGACATATCAGCTGCTACCAAAACTATTGGTACTGACGTTACCACTGCATCATGGTGTTCACAACACTTATTTTGTGCCTCACTGGACTGTCTTGCACTTCTTTCTAGTCCCACTCCTCTATGATGAGGAAGGAGGAGTTTCAGTCCTTGTCTTGCCTTGTCTCTCCTTATCCAGGCGTTTAGTCCAAGCCCTTGGAGATATCAGATCAGTGTGGAGGGATTAGGAGGATGGAAGGGAGGAGAGACCCACATTTCTATGCCCATTCACAACCTCTCAGCATCACCTGACCCTTTACCTGAATGTATTAATGCTACCTCAATACTTGCTAGTAAAATTACAGTTTGCCACTAATTTGAAACAATATCTTATCTGATACTTCTAAGGGAACCATTCTCCATTGCATTATACAAAACCATAAAAAATACAAAAAAATGACACGAGCCTCAACAGAGAAAAAGGAGTGCTGAGCAATCCAGATGTCTGGACGAGGATAAGATCTGGCTGGGCTCGAAATCAGGTGCTTGTAGATTCCAGAGGGAAAAACGATGTCTTTTCATGTCTACAGATAATTGACAAATAATGAAAAACACTCTGGCAAATCAACCTTAAAGCACATAATAATCTCAACAGGTGTAAATTGATTATTAGAACTGAGACAAATTTTTTATCTGCCTCAGGATGAAGACTGCACAGTTGTCTTTATTTGGCTGTGTGTTTTAATTCCTTGGAAGAAACAGGGGAGTTTTGTCTTAGAGTATTCACAGTGAAACTCCCAGAGCAAAAAGGAGGAAAGCAGAGCTTTCTTCATCACAGAATATCCAAGTGAACCAAGGATGTAATTTAAGTTCCCCATACCTGTGTCCTTTCTGTAGAATCCACATGATAAGAACAGAAAAAGGAAGACACATAATGTGGCCTCTTGAGGTCTCTTCCAGCTCTCTTTTCCCATGATTTCTGTGGCCTGTTTCTGAGAAATTGGAGGAAAGAAAAATAAGATCAAGGAGCAGTAACAATGGCATAAAATGAAATGGTAAAGAAGGGGCATTCAGAAGAGGAGTGAGCTAGAACAGAGTTCTGGTATAAAGCTGTCACTGCAGGCTGAACCACATCAGATCTATTTAGCATTCAAATGCAAAAGCAGTTGTTATAATGGCTATTGGGAAAACAGTTAATGTTTTAATAACTGCAGGACTAAACCATTAAATGATAAAGTCAATATCCCCACAGAGAGTAAATACACATCAACAGTAAATTTACTTTACCTGCTTAGCAGTCCTAAGTCCTATAATTATAGTTAAATTACTTCTTTCTTTAAATCTTGTTGAAGAAGGAAACAGTTCAATATTAGCTCTACATAAAGCAAGGAATTCTTAAAAAATTAAAATAATTTGATGATATTCCAACAAAAAAGAGCAGTGAAAAATCACTGTGCACTTCAAGCAAAAACACTATAGGTAATGCAAATGAAGAAAAACTATCATATTTAGACATAAAGGAAAAAAAGCCCTACTATTCTAATACATTAAGTAAACAAGAGGCCTGATTTCCCCTCGCAGCAATGCCACTGTAGAGATACCAACTAAGAAAATTTTTATTTCTACTGGTCTGAGATGAGAATCAGCCCCAGCTGGTCCTCGCAGAAAGAGGCAATACCATCTTCTTTGTTATACAAATACAACCTGAAACATGGATTTTGCTGCTTCCTAGGCAACTGTACTTAGGAGCAACTGCTAAGTGAAACTCTGTGGTGAACCTCAGCTTCTCTGACAGTTTTTCTCAGCTGATTCCCTTTAAAAATGGTAGCATAAAGATGTTGAAGAGTTTTTGGCATGCTAAATATTCCTTGACATAATAAAGTTGGTGCCTGATTTCTGTATAGAGCTGCTCTCTACTGGTATTTTTAATAATTTTCCTCCATAACTTGTAGCTTTTTTATTTTCTCTTTATTGCTTTCTACTCCTTCCCACTGAAGATACCTTCTTCCTTGGCCTCCTCATGCTCTGTATGTTTCAACTTTTAAAGACATTAAACTACTCAAATATTGCTGTAATGGTATTTTAAGATTTAGCTGTATAAAAGGAGGACATTTTGGTATTCCTGACTGTTAAAATCCCTCTGTTTTGGCAGACTTCCATCACATACACAAAGACATAGATGAAACTAGACAGAAGAGTGTAGAGCACATGGGTATAACCATGCAGATGAAAAAGGACTTATTTCAGGGATCTTCAGTAACCACTAGTGCTTCATCTCTCCCTGAGTAGAGTCACACTGAAAGTAATGGTCTTGTAAAGCATCCCCAGCAAATGCCAATTTCAACTGCATTTACTACTTTACTATGGAGTGCTTTGCTGGACATAACAATACAACACCAAGTATTTAACATGGAGTTTTCTGGAGATTACCTTAGTCAAATATTGCCTTTACACTTCTGTTTGAAATAGAGATCCATAGACTTTGAAATAAAAAAGGAAAGAAAACAGGATAGTAATCTAAATGAAGCATGTTTAACCTCTGAGCTCTTGTAGCCAAGAAAAATTATTTTGTGTGTGTGTTTCCATAGCATTCATTTATAGCTAAGGTGCCTGACAAGATGAGTTTTTTAAAATTATATTGGTTCCTTTCTTTACCAGCATTTCTTTGAAATTCAGTCCTTCAAAATAATGTGACTTGCATCCATTGACTACAAAACAAGTGTCAAACATTAATTCCAAATTACCTTGGAAGTGTCACAAAAGTAAAAGGGAAATTTCTAAAAGCTGTATTTTGAAGACAGTACCAACAAAACAATGACAGCTAGAATGAGCAACTAAAATCTTTTTGGTTTGATTTACTCAATGATTTTCAGACTGATGTCTGACAATGCTGTAAGACACATAACATATCATAAGAGGAAAGGCAGAGCTTTGTAGAAAAACAGCTTAGGATGTTTAAAACAAATGAAAAGAAAAAAACCTTACAAGTTTGAATTTACAGTCTAGGTCATATAGACTACTCATTTCAGCCAATTCTAGGATCTTGAATGTACTCATCTCCTATAATGACTCCAGTTACCAATATGTGATTTTAAAGTTCTCAACCATATTCTAACTTCTGGGATTGCTTTTTGACCAGTCAATGATATAAATTAAATTTGGAATATTAATCTGGTTTCTACCCATCATCTTCCCTTGCCAGAAATGCCTGCCTACTAACCAGGCAGTTACTCCTTTTATAAAATCATCTGAATTAGATCATTAACATTACCTGTCTAGCCAAGTTTATCTAGTGAAGATGAGCTTTCTTCCTTAGACTGAGATAGGCACTACACTCCTCAATCAACGATGCTTTGTTGGTATCCAACACTGCTGGTGTTATAGTTCCTTAAGTAACTCAGATTCAACTATTTACTGAGTGCGAAGGCCTCAGGCTGTCACATATCTTGCAAAGGGTTTTGATCCTATTTGAAGCAGTAGATACCCTGGGTGATCAGATTCTTAAAATAGACCTCTTCTCTACTGCCCTGTTTCACTCAGGTGAAAAATGTTTCGTAAGCACATTTTTCTCCATCTAGAGAATACCTAATGCAAATAGGCATGAGTTGGCTGCAGCTGACAGGCCAGCGGTAGAGGTTCAACTGGGATATAAGAGCTGCAGGTTCACACCACTCTTTCAATGCTTGATTAATTATTTATATAAAGTGGAAAAGTTCCAATAGGAGACAAAACAGGTGCTCATGCTAAAACACTCAATCATTTAATGATGGGTATTCCAGGAGGATATAGATTGCAATTCCTGAACTGAATCCAGCAGAATGGGAATTTGAATTCAGGCCAATGGGCTAATTACTAAGATAATGCATTTCTAGGAGAAGAGAAGCTTTCTTTTATTATTTTTATTCACATACAGAAATTAAACATCTAATTGTATGAAGAGTTTCTTTCCATAGGACCACAAGCTAAAAGAGATTCTTATCTCTGTCAGTGGGCTATTGCCCTGGGACAGTTTAGATATTTTTAAATTAGTATTATTTTTTTCAAGACTACTAGCAGCAATCCTAATTTTGGGAATCATCAGCACAAGCTTCCTATCCAGTCACTTTGATAACCCCTTCATCATGTGAGTAACCCTGCCCATGCATTTTATGGGAAGGCAGCTAACCAAAGGCTGGAGATTCCCCTAAAGCACTTTGGGGTGTTTGAATGGGACCTGAGGACCAGTAACTATAGCATAGCATAGCATAGCACAGAATATTTCAATTGGAAGGGACCTACAATGGTCACTAGTCCAACTGCCTAACTACTTCAGGGCTGACCAAAAGTTAATTATATTATTAAGGGCATTGTCCAAATGCCTCTTAAACACTGACAGGCTTGGGGCATTGACCACCTCTCTAGGAAGCCTGTTCCAGTGCTTGACCACCCCCTCTGTAAAGAAATGCTTCCTAATGTCCTCCCCTGGAGCAGCTTTGAACCATTTCCACGTGTCCTATCACTGGATACCAAGGAGAAAAGATCAGTGATTATGTTCACACCAAGGTTGCCCCTGCAGTCTCTCAGTTCGAGTGTGATAAAGGAGTCAGACCCTGGCATCTTATGCCATCAGGGTATTTGCACAATCCTTTGAGGATGATCTTGCTTTATTTGTTTGCAGATAGTTGGGGCACGGGTCTTTAGACAATTTTTCCATTATTTTCAAGAGTGTCATATACCTACAGGAGCAGACAAATGCACACAACACAGTCCAGTTAATTGCAGTACACTTCATATTCCAGCTAATTCCATAGTTAAGATTAAAAGTAACACTGAGTGCCTTGATTTCTCTGCTAGCAAATAGCATTTCTTTGTTAAGACTATAACTGATGTGGTGATCACCTCATAATAGTTATACCCTAAATGAATGTCCACCATTATTTTAATCTGGAGCATTACTTAGAGATCTCTAGATTTATGCAATGGGGATGGAAAATGTAATTTTAAATTTTAAAAAAAAGTCTTTGGGAATGCCATATTTGCTCTTGAAGTCATGGTTGGCAATAACACCATCAACATCTAACACTCCTTCAGGGAAAGGGGCAGCTAGCTAGATATGAAATTTGTGAAAAATTCATAATAATGTCAATGACACCAATATGTTCTGACAAGAATTTAGACAACTATATGAACATCTCAGAAGAAATGTCAATCATCTCAGGAAAAAGTCAAGAAATTAAAACTACAGTTTCTGGCTTTATGCATTTTTTTATAAATAATAGCTAATATTCTATAAATGTACTTTAAAACCATTAATTAAAACATTCCCACCCCCCAGTTAAAACAAGTACACTAGATTCAGTAGGCAAAACTACTCTTTTTACATGGATCAGAAAAAAAGCATCTCAGCTCTACCAGAGATGCTCGTTACTGATGGTGCAAGTCTTAGATACATTCACAATAGCATCTCCTAAGGGAATTTGAATATGTATTTCTAATTTGATATTTATAGTTATAGATTTACATATATTAGTTGAGTGCCAGGATCATGTACAACAAGTGAATAACAAGTATCTGTATTTCCACACTTTCAAATTCAGTGTGTCATGATGGATAAGGCCCAGGAAAAGATTCTGAAGAGCCAGGATACTGTTAAAGACTTGATCACTGTACTGTTGGGTGCCAAGTTGTTTTTTGTAATTCATGGTACTGTTTCCTCATATAAAAATAAGTAAAATAATATTTACCTTCTAACCTTCTTTACGAAAGACCTGTGTTGAAAAGTTACATGTAACAACAGAGTATTTTAAAAGCAGACAGAGAGCTGAGGAGATGAAACAGCACAGAGGAAAATGCATTCAGTTGGGTCTCCAGGCAAACCTGACTCCAGTTGTGAACAATTCTATCACCTTTTCTTCCCTTCACTGAAGTAACAAGTACCAGAATTTATTTTACATAGCTGTTGTCAAAGGTCTTTTTGTATTGATGCGCAATTTCTGAGACATTTAAAAGGCATATGCAGATGCCATGAGGATACGCTCACTGAGATGTTCTTAGCAGAACCTGTTATTTCAAAAGCAGAACTCTTCTAAGGTAAACATTCAATGGGAAGCAGAGTCTGGACTGATCTAACGATGTTCTGATGCTAAAGAGGAAAGTTAGATATAATTAATTTAAAAATGAAATATTACTTGCAATATTGTAAGGCATATGCATTCTACAGTGTCTATAAGACAGAAACACAGAGAGACAATGCAATACTCATTTAAATAAATGACAGATTTACATCATCGAGGAAGGGTCTTAGGTACTTATCACCTGCATAAGAGTTACTGAATGATCCTAATCTGTTTGGCATTCTGACAACATACGGACTTCATACATTTTCATCTGAATGACCTTCCCATTTCAAAAGATTTCTTCTTTGGCAAGAGCTCTACTGCTTCTGCAAGCCATCTGCAGCTTTGTGACTCCCTTCAGCAGACACCTGACTCATTGCAGTGGTAAGCATCACAGTCAGTCTCTTAAACAGAACTTACCTTATGAATACTAGGCATTGGGGCAGTAGCAAGGAAGGAACTGCAGAGAAATTGCTGTCTACCATTTCTACTATGATCTCAGTAGACTCCTTGTCCTCCCTGAAGGCCACTTTGGTCTGCCATTGTAAAATTCAGCAAACACTTTGAGGACAACATACTTGAAAGAGATACTCTTTCTTTGGTGGCCAGTTCTAACTGCGTGACAGAGTGCAAAAATTTGCATCTGCAACTCAGACTTTCTCTGTGTCAAGCTCAATCACCAAAAAATACACTTCCTATTACCATGTCTTCCATTGTCACAGGAAATATTGATACTATACACAATGACAAACACCAAGAACTGATATATAATCAACTATTCTCAATCATCTCTGAGGTACTGCCAATTGGGCTTGCAGGTCTTCTATGAAATATCGGAGCTCCCTGGGCTGGGCTGAATGTCCATTGATTCCAGCACTGTTTTATCTCAGAATTCCATGATATTTTTATGGTTCCTCACTGAAAGAAAGCTCAAGGAAAACATTAAAAACTTTTATATTTCATCCCCTCTGGAAACTGAAGAAAAGATTACCTGTCCTCTCTCAGTGGATGCCCACCCAGGGTGACAAACTGCTGTGACTATAATATACTTTCATTTGTCATCATTCATATTTCTAACTACTGATTTTCATCACAAATGCATACTGTGTCTATTCTTGACCTGATCGCAGCTTCCAGGACCCCAATTCACATTTTTAAAGATTTATATGTCTCATTGTACTCTACAAAACTGCAGGACTATCATGTTTCTAAAATGAGAGAAATCCTACTTCTCAGATATTAGTCGAGCAATTAGTGTCATGCAGATCACAATATTGCTGTCTTTTGAAGAGGATACCATGATGGGCTAAAAATTAATTATGAATTAACAACTGAGGTCATGAATGTGCCACCAGCCAAATCAAGAGCTTTAAGTTTCATGACATTTCTTTTGAGGTTATTAATACTCTAATGCTTCATGTTCTACGTGCTTTTAGACTTTTTTCTTTACCTTTTGTATTTCATTATGGACTTCAATCCTCTATGCTTCTCACAAATGTTCTAAAGAGTCTATCCAATAATAATTCTGGTCTGCAAAGCATCTTTTTCATAAGCAAAAAAATAATAGTCACTGTATTTTGCATTTCCCATGAGACTTTTAGCAATGGTCACAAGTGGTTATGAGTCAGTATCAGCAAACACTGGCCTCTCATAAACAGTACACACATAAACTAAGCCAAAAACAACTGTTTCCTGAGTTTATTGATGTCTGGGCTTTTTTGTTGGTTGACATGATGCATATGTTGTTACAGAACTTCGGATTTTATTGCACTGCTGAGGGACTACTGGTCGCGTCCCAAAGTTGGAGCGACTCAGGTTTGTGGATTTCCTTTGTCAGAACTAAGGTGAAACGACACCAGGGGAGTTCAAACAACAATCAACATTTATTCAACCTAGCTAACCTTGCCCAAGTACAAGTGAATTTATAAGTATGAACCTTGCATCATGTCATTAAGCTACTGTTTGAAAAGAGAAGAGAGGTGTAGAAAAAGAAGTGGAAAAAGGAACATGAAACTTTGTCAGAGGGGGATCCCTCCCGTTGAGTCATGAGGTTCAGAGCAGACCCCCCCCCTTGCTTTCTGGACTCCTTCTCAAAGAGGAGCCCG
>VYZV01035285.1:93383-106416 GCA_013401275.1 Pandion haliaetus | reverse complement strand
TTCTTCCTTCTTTTATAGTGTGTTAGTCAGTGGTCTCGACATGCGCAGTTCACGTTCCTGGGGTTCTCTGGAATCAGTCAGTGAGCTTGTGGGGGGGGTGTTCATTGGGGAGTTGCCTCTCTCCCTGCTGGCATGACCACTTAAGATAGAAGCACAGTCCTATCCTCTGTGGGGCCCCCTCCTCCAGCCGCATACGCTGTGCTCCTTCTCATGGTCACTTAAGATAAGGAATTGCAGCTTTGAAGAAGTGCGGTCCCACCCTCCGTGGGGCCCTCTCCTCCAGCCACATTGTCCTGTTCACACAACTCAGCGTTTTTACAGAGGCATCTTTTCCCCCAATGTTCTTTAACGAATGTTTGAGACATTGACTATAATTTGTCAGACCGTCACACTACTGTACCAGGTCATTGGAGGTGTGCAAAAGCAGCTTTAATTTTTTATGCAGAATTAGGACCTTTTAACTAAATTCTCAATTTTTTTTAAGATCTTTCTCAAGTATTACATCCCATGTTTTTGTTCCATATTTCCATATTTGAGTAAGGTAATGCCTTAGTGGACTTATACACAAGAAAAATGAAGGATTTTTTTAGACACACAATAATGCACATATAGTAAATTAACCATTGTTATAAAAAAATTAATCATATTTCCAAATGAAATCATATTTCCCACCTCCATCCCATGAAAATCTGCTTGGTGTTGAAAGTATCTCAAGGCTAGAAGCCACACAAACATCAGGCACCAGAAAGCCAGTCTTCAGACTGTCTCAGTAATCAATATATGAAGTTGGAGGCGATTCAGAATACCTTAATTAGACCTCTTCCCTGAAATTAAGGAATGGCATGGGAAAGAATATTTAATTCCTCCTTTCAATGCAGAGACAGATGACAAGTCAAGCAATTCTCCATGGGGTTGGTTGTAATAATTTCCTCTTGGATCAAGGTGGTCATTATTAGCTATGTGCACTGACAAATAAATATTCCTTGTATTACAATATGAAACTGAGGAAAGAAAGCCCCCAGGCTGGTATAATTTTCTGCCTGTTGAAGACATTAATTCCATCAAGCTCACTTCCGAAAAAATTCACAAAAAAATAAAATTTTCCTGAGCAGGCTAGAATATTTCTTCCCACAGTACTATGGCAGATCAATAACATTCTCTCTCTCTCTCCCCCAGTCCTTTTCTTTTCAAACAATATGCAAAGCATATGCAATGAAAAAATGCATTAAGGTAACAAAATGATCATCAGAATGAAACAGGCATTTTAATGTAACCAAATAACATACATCCTGGTAAACAAATTTTCCTACAAGTTTTTACATTAATCTTCTAATAAAGCATTAAAGAAATGTAGTTTTCACATCTCCACTACCAAAAATCACGCTAAACACAAAACTCTCTAAGGTTTTAACACATTTTAAAAGAAAATATATTTTATATTAAAAACTTTGATGAGTCTAGCCCATTCCACTTAAGAACTCCAGTGCTTACTAGGATAAAACTAAACCTCGATTACATATAAATTAAAATTAGAATCTCAACTTTTCAATTCAATCTCTTTTTAATTCTCATGTTCTCTAAATATTCTCTAATGATTTTGAAGTAAGTATAGGACACACAGTCTTGGTAAAATGTGAGAAAAGATCAGGTCTAATTATTTTTTTCTGTTAAAGGGAACTGTTAAATATCAAGACTTGTTACACTGCCTTATGTAGCCAGTAGTTTACGGTAATGAGGGTAATGTTCTCTTGTATTAGTGTTGTGAGGATAAACTAAATAACTTCTGCATGTATGCAATACTTTGTGCAGTTACATAATATATGGCTCTTAACATCGTTACTACATCTCTAAGAGGATTTGGCAAATATACATACTTGTATGGTTTTTTCCTAGTTCCTTTCACTCACCTCTTCATAAAGGTGGCAAGCTGAGGAACTATGTAGTAGTTTAAAGGATTTACCACATTTGGTTTTTAATCATGGTCAAAGTGAACATTTCAAACCCATGTTCTATAAAGACATACATGCCATCCGTTGCTCTAAACATGGTAAAAGTGAATTACAACTTCCCAGCAATAAAACATCATCAAATAATTCCTGACTAATCTTTATTACTACTATTATTCACCTGTGTGAGCAATACCAAGAAGAATATTTTTAGACTCATTATATTAAAATGTTTTCAAACCAGGGTCACCTGCCAAAAAATAAAGTTTATGTAAATGTAAATGACATCTTGAATTGAGTACAAATATGCTGGTTTTCACCACTTTTGGGAATGATGCTTGTATTACCATATCATAAAGCAACCTTACTCCCATTTCCTGGCTTGCTTTTGTCCTGTTACTACCAGAAACTCAGGTGTCTCAAAGTGGAAGAAAACTTCTTCTTTGTCTGCACCTCCTCCTGGGCTGTAGCTGCCGTGTTGCGTCCTGCAGGATCAAGTCTTGATTACCCATTCTTTAGCTGGCCCATCCTCTTCATGCATTCCAAGTGTAATTGGGAAACAAACAAACAAAAAAACCAAAGAAATGTTTTGTTATACTTCTGTGTTACTGAAGATCCCACAGATTCAGAGAGAGGGTGTTGCTATTCTGTTGCCCTTGTCTCATCAGCAAAATCACGCGTGGGACACAACATCAGGAGATAACGAGAAAACTGGCACAATGTAGGTGCCATCTTGAGGATAGCTCTGCATTCAGTAGAAACCTGCCTCAGTTCATCAGAAGACCTGCATTTATCACACTTTTCTTTGCAAATTTTTGTCAACGCTGTTGAGAGGCAAGAAAGAAAGTATCCAGTAACAGAGTTGCAGTATCCCCCAGAGTCCCTTGCCTGGGTACAGGTACAATTTCATGGTTTACTGCATGTGCAAAGTGCATTTTAATTCATACTTCATACCATCAACATATATTATAAATCAAGCCTGAGGGTAAGCAAGCAAACAAAAGCAAAAAGAAGTTTGAGTGAAAATTAGGTTGGTTTGTATTGTTCCTGCCTGTGGAATACAAAAATCTGCCAAATCCATGAAAAATTCTGGGCACACCAGTGACTCTGTTAATAACAGATGTTTTGGAAAGTATATTATGTTTTCTGACTAGCAAGGATATTTTTTAAATGAAAGAGGGCAAAGGGTTAAGCTCAGTCACCCTTCTTGCCACAAGACTATACCATGGGAAGAATGTCTATGCTATTGGAAATGGTAAATGTGTGTTTTAACATTCAGGGTCAATGCTTATAGTCAGACATCTGGGATGTAACACGCTTGTTACAAAGTAACAACAACATATACCATCTGCTGCAGGTGTACACTTTAAAAAATTGCTCTAATATACACCTACACTCATACATACATTTTGTAAATATTCATGTCTTAAGCTGAGCCCCATTTTCATTCTACCTAGCACAGCAAAGTACATTTTAGTACAACAATTTTAGACTATTTTTCATTATTTGAAAGACACAACAAAAGGCCTTTAGGGATAATTGCTCCATAACTCTTAGCTATGTAGGGAAATATCTCTTTTATGTAGAAACAGCATGCAAAGCTACCTACGTTATTCTGGTAACTCAGCGTATTTCACCACTGCCTCATCTAATGTACTAGAAAAGATCACCAAACAGGTGATTACAATATGGATTTAGTCTCATCTGTGTAATTATTTTTTGTAGCATTAGCTTCACCATTTCCTTAGAAATTGTCACAGTTCAGGAGGATCAGGGCTGACTACTAGGTGACAGCAGCTGCAGAAATTCATATCATAGATCAGAGGAACTCACCCAAGTGCCAGGACAGCCATGTAGGATAATTCTACTAGGTTTATTACTAGAGATAGTCCCAAGTGTTTAATTCTGCCAGACAATAAGATCTCCTGAACAGGGTCATGACACATTCTAAATATGGCACTAATTTTTCATCAGACTATCATTAATAACCTCAGACTCAGTAGTGATGGTTTTACCTTGAAATTCCTCCCCGGAAAAAGTCAATAAACCCACTACAGCCAGCTACCTAAATGCCATAGCAAGATGTAAGCGTATCAGAAGACAGACAGGTGGTTCCTGGTTCACTGGCAGCATCCATAGATAATCATTGTACCATGGATTAGATCTGGAATTGCACAGACAGACAATTCGGTGTGTAAGGTCTGCATGTTCACGTTCTCCTATGGATTTTTAGACATTTCAGGCCTGATTCTCAGAGGAAGCCTACATTAGTCTTTGCAAATATGCACCTAGCATGCACCAGCCAAGGACTCAATGAGACTAGTTTTATGATGCCTCACCTGTCCAGATAGAGTTTGCAAGAGAAAAAGACCAAACACATTTTGGGACATTTATTGTATCACTCAATCAATTTCAAATGGTGTGGTTTTATTAACTATCAAGTTGTGAACTCCATAGTTAGGATTTTCAAACTTGTCCCAAGACAGTCAATTTCTTTAGCAAATGTGAATCAATTAAAGAAGACTCCGTGAACTAAATGTTATTCTTGACTTCAAATATTTACAAAATGCCTCCCAGCAGTGACGCACTTTAATTTATCTTCTTGATGCAAAAAAAAGAATATTCAGAATCAGAGAAACCTTGTCATTTCCTTAGATGCTTATTTATACTGAGGATATATTTCATTAGCATGCTATAGTTTCATAAGTCTTAATTCATAAATGCATGTCAAGTGCTTTGAGGTTGTAATGCTGATGTTGCAATAGAAACAGCAAACATTTTTCCTGTTTTGCTGTTGTTTATGAGTACTATCTATTTTAACAGTATTGACATTTTCTGGTTTGCAACAACTGAATGTGTCAAGTCTATGTCTCTTCTTCATTTGCAAAAAAAATCATTAATTGATGAGCCTAAGAAAACTGAGATAAAAGAGCTTAATAACCCACAGACATTTAGGAAGGCATGAATAAACACCAAATTTTAAAAAACTTAGCTAAAATAAAATAAAATAAAAGCATTTCCTAATAGAAAAGAGTATGTGGGAGTCTATGAAGTGCAATTAGTCAACTAAAAGGGTGCATAAATGATTTTTCCTTTTAATTGCTAAATAATAACATTAAAAGTATTCTGAAACTTTTAATTTTGATTGATTTCTAAAAGGGAAAGATTTTTGTGTTTATGAGAACTAGTCATGATTAGAAAATACTAATATTTTCAGAGACAAAAATGGAGATTGAATAAGATTTAGATTCTTCTTTCTAATGCTTATTTGAAAATCCCTAGGAAGAGTTTAAGTAATAATATAGGGGAGTTTTTTAATATTTGGTCTATTACATAAAATGGTATTATACAAAAAAGCCTGCGAAGCACTAAAATCTGACTGAAAAATGAATGACAAAATTCCAACCTTAAGACTGTGTTGAACTCTTTTAAGAATGATCCTTCCTTGACAGTGACACATTTTTCGTGTACTAGCTGGATTTCATTGCCACAGGAAAACTGTCTACCTCAAAGGCAAATTCAAGGATGAGTCATTCAGATCTTTAACAAGAAATACAGATGGAAAAATGCCACAGCTGCACAGAGCTGGAAGCAGAAAAGTGCATGACCTTAATGAATATGCTTTTACATTTGACAGATTCCATCAGAGAACTTGCAGTAGCTTCAGACTCCTGTGGCACCATACAAACCTTTCTACATTGTTTTATCCAACCATTGCATGAAAAATGTGGGATTTGAAATATAACATGGAAACTGCTTTTTTTCCCCTGTTGCCTAGATCTGATATGTTCCTAAAATGAAAACGCAATATAAAAGCACAACAGCCACAAAAAGTATGTTTGTTTTTTCATTTCCTTTTCATCCATATTTTTTTTATCTTCCTTGACTTTTGCCTTCCAAAATATTTTCTTTTATCTCTTCTTTGTTTTCTTTCTCCAGCTTTGTTTTTTGCATATTTTTTTCTCATCTTCCTCTTAATCTCCACTCTTTCTTTGACACTTCTACTGAAGTTCTACAAGGGCAAACCCAAAGTTTCGCATCTGGGATGTAATAACCCCGTGCAACAATTGATGCCAGAGGATTATTAGAAAGAAAGCAGTTTTTCAGGAAAGGATCTAGTGTGTATAGGACCCATGGCCAGTATGAAGTCTCCAGCCCTTATGTATCACAGGGCAAGAACAATGTCTGAGAGCGCCTCATCCTCAGAGAGGACAACTGCTGCATGAACATCCTGGACACACATCTTAAGAGATGGGCTGGCTGTAAGCAGGGAGAAGCTGTTACTTCAGTGAAGGCCACAACACCTCCGTTCAGATTCCTACTTATTAGTTGTACTCACAAATGCTCACAGCCCATTACTAAAGAAAGCATTTAATGCCCAATATCACTCCCTTCTGTTAAACCAAGACCAGTAACACTCCCTTCCTTCAATGCACAATGTATTGCAATGAGCAGAATCAGGGAAAAATAGTGGGTGCAGAATTCACCCTGCAGATGCTTTTGTCCACCCACACAAAACAAAAGACAGAATTCCCTGTGCATAGACAGGAGTAGAGAGCAGTAAATGTTTGATTGGACACTGCTTGAGAATGATCTAAACATGAAAGAGGAAGGGCAAAAAAGATATTATACACCCTCTGAGTAGTCTTCTTAGAGTTCAGGGACTGAAAACTTAAATGTGGTTACATAGAAAAGACTCTTCAAGTCTAACCTTTTCTTTCTAACATCGGTTGTTCTGCACTCAATTAGGCAAAGATGTTCTAAAGAATTATTTGCCCTGTTCAATAATACAGCTATCTTATATCCAGAAGAAATATTAGCCACAAGTATTAATATATCTCCTTTATTCTGAGGGACACAGCCATATATCACTTACAGGAATATCAGAGCTGATGATCCTGAGTAAGCCAAGCCAAATGCTGAAAGCTCTGCTGTCTGAATTGAAAAATAAGATTAATATATACTGTGGGTCCGTTTTGGCAGAGAAAAGATCCTGTAATGTTCCATCCCTTCTATTTCCTTACCAAAATACTTTTATTTCATTCTCCCTGGTTAGTCATTATTCTTTTTTCAATCCCCAACTTGCTTCTCTGATGTCCTGCTGTTTAAACAGCCTTGATTTTGCATAGCTTCTCATGCTAAATCAATGTTTAAAGCTCTTTGATCCCTATCTCTGATCATAACCAGCAAGGAACATCCAGAAGCTATTTCTGTTGCAATGTAACACAGTTTAGAGATCCTAATGGAGCTATTACTTAAAGCTGCTATTTGTTTATGATCTGATCTAAGTAAGGTTTCTCTAATAAAAATTGCTAAAATAGAATATTGTGGAGGAAAAGATACAGAGCCATAATGTAAAAAATATTTACATAGGATCAAATGTACTTGTAATGCAACACTGAAATCAGTAGTTTACACCACATGATGAACTCACTCCTGACATAAGCTATTAATAAGGAAAGTTTTCACGGCGACATAACGTTGAGATATAATTCTATAGTTTTACTATAAGTTTTCTATTCACTAGAAAGGCCAGGAGGGGGTAGGTCTCTTGTAACGGAAGCTAAAATATCATGGATTTCCAGATTACAGCCATGATTCTAAGTATTTTTGAAAATCAAATAAGAGCATAAGAGAATTTTCACTCTTCAAACTCTATGGGCATTCCCAGTTTTTGCCTGAAATGCAGTGAGGTTGACCCAGTGGAAGCCTTCTTAGAGAACAGACCCAGACCTAATGATTCTGGAGGGCCTCCAGCGTGCTGGGTCTCCAGTGGCCTTTCCCTGATGCTGACTCTGTCATCTCTCTGATGCAGAGTATCTAACATTTTCTGGTCTGAAGCATGAGAGTTAAAATCAGCTCCTGAATCTGCTGCAGGTCTCCATGGTTACAGTACAGTCAGTTGCTCCTTTGTACACAGGAATAGATGGGATTTTTAAAAACTCAGGCTGCATTTGCAGAATGACAATCTGAGTGTGACTTTTTCCCCCCAACACACAGAGAACATACAAATCAATTTTCGCAAGACAGGGTAAATGTAAAGGTAATGCCTATTATCTCAACTCATACTGACAAACTGCTCAGGAGCAGAACTGCTCATCAGATAAAGAAGTTCAGAGTGCAGGAGTTACAGAAGGAGACATCTGTTTAAAGGTTTTGAGAAAGAAGTCTTGTATGAGCTATGTAACATCCATTTGTGCAGACTGTTTTTCTTCCCAAAGCATCGTCTTTGCAGTCTAGACCTTTGTTTACTTAAATCTCAATAAAATTCCTGATTCATATGAATTGCTCTGCATTAGCCTAAGTGTATAAATCCAATATTAACATTAATTAAGTGCAGCTATGCACTGCCAGTGCATAGATCACATTCAAATGTCTTTAGGAGCATGTGTTCAGCTCATTTCACATTAAGTAAAAATGAAGAAAATCACAAATAGATTTCCCTATTATTATACATCTTTGTAAAAATATCACTGGATTGTGTTTCAACAGCTGCAAGGGACCAGGATGCCAGCGCTACATTTTGAAACACCATCATCAAAATGCCCTCTAGCAATACTGACTTAGCAGAGAGGATGCCACCTACTAAAATATTAATCACTTGCTTCAGGACACTTTCCTTCATCACTAATTGTCAAAGCAGAATTGACAGTGTTACCTAGAGAGCTGCTAAATTTAAACTGTATCACTACTGTTCTCAAAAGAGATGAGGGACCTCTCCCTCTCATCTCTCCTTATGATGATAGCAGGGGAAGACCACAAGCTATTTCCAGACAAAAAACAACAACAACAACAAAACCCTGATAATGTAAGTGTTTGCCTTCATTTTCTCTTGAGTTTTTTTGTTTGTTTGTTTTCTCCTTCATAACTGGAGCAAGAAACCCTTTCATTTCTCTTCTGCAGCTTTTTTCCTACCTTAGAAGAGGCTGGATGAACATATAATATACAAAAGAATAAAATCATTGTTATTCACTGCAGAATATGAATAACTTAGGTTTCCTCTCTGGGACTAGTAACATTGGTGAAAGATAGTGGGTCATAAAGGAAAAAAGGACCACTGAACACACATATCCTTCTAGCAGAAACTCCCTCCTAAGATCTGATTTTTTGTAACTTTTCTTGTACTGTCAAAAGAGCTTGTTTCAAAAGCTTTAACTTTTAAAATAGGATGAGAGCTGACTTATATAACAGTATTTAAAAGACACTGACTGCATAAAGGCAGCTCAGGGAACTGAGTAAAGTTTTAGCTATGTCAGGATTTTTGCTCTATTTTAAATAAGCCATTCTACAAAACACTAGTCAGCAGCATAATCCTTCAATTCTTCATGTGGGAGGAATCCCCAGAAAGTTTTCTTATCCATTAATGCACTTTTATCTCTTACTGATCAATAATTTTCCACCAAAACAGGAAATGAATGTTGTTTAGCCAGACAAAAACAGATATACACAAAGATTTAAAATAATGCTAGGCATTTTGAAACATTCATGAATGACAATATAAAGAGATTTTGCCTTCCTTTCCCTTTGTAAGTCAGTCTGGTGTCCTTCTGAAGTAAAATAAATAGCTAAAGAAATGTTGCAGTCCTGTATGATCTAACAGGGTCCAGTTTGATATGAAATATTAGTTCATGCCCACCTCAGAAAGAATAACATCCAGACAGAAAAGTACATGTTAATGTACTGTAAGACCACTACCATTCCTTTCCTTGACTTCAGGGGTGCTACAGTGTTCATGTATGGAGTATATTTATAAGACCACTTCACTTAGGTTTAATGTTTGATGGCTGATCTAGCATGCCTTCCAGCGAAACAGAAAGGCTCTTCACGCCAGCACGCTCCTCATCACTCCTAACACCACGCTCGCCCCATGAGTGAACTCTCAGGAACATGTGCCATGCAAATAGTCTCTGCAAACGCTGGCTTGACCAGCCTGCTTGCAAAACATGGCGCTAATGTGAGAGGCTGATGTCATACCCACATTTCAGTTTTATGATGTCACATTCAGAACATTATTTCCTCACCGTGCGCCATCTTCTAAATGATGCACAGTAAAGATGCATGATAGATGGTAACAGGCTCTCTGCCTGCCTGTGACTGGTATGGTCAGTATTGCAAACGTACAAAGGAATCAAAAGTGAATCCTTTCTCTGCAGAGCAAGAACATGAAAGGCCATCCACAACAGTTATTCAGTGGTTGAACTTCATTTAATTTGCAGTTTTATTTTGCTTTTTAAATAGTTAAAGCAAGCATTAAAGTAATGGAAATTGGGAGACTGGTCAGAGGAACTTCACTTTTTCAAGTGACTGTGAATCACAATTTGGCTTACAATCAGCCAGCACAAATCTGCAGGCAAATGAACAGAAGATTACTGAGAAAGAGCAAAGTGCTGTGACCACTTTGTTGGACAAGGATTTTGATAGGCCAAAATGACAAAGACATAAGTGGTGCACAACAAATGTTCTCATTTTCCTTAATTTTGTGTGTTGTTCACTTAAATGAATAAACTGAAACACCAAAGCTACGTACAAAATTGCTGACATGCACAAATCTCTGAACACTGAGTATTTCCTGAATTTGTCACAAAAGGGAGAAAAAGGCAGTGCACATTTTTCCTTCTCCTCATGATTTTAAATGAGTTAATTATTGCCAGCCATAGAGATTGGATATGTGCAATTGCAGATGGCCACCATGATCTGATAGAAACTCTAAGTATTTTCTTTTTTTATATAAAGCATTTATACACAAATAATTTACCCAAACTGAAGTCATCCATTTGACACAAGCAGTCAGAAGGGATCGAATGAAGAGTACCATACACAGATTTAAGTCTAGCAGCTGAGAGCATGATTTATGTGGCATATGCATACTTATACATATGTAATGTAAAGGTAATTAGAGCTCAAAGATTGGGATTTTTCTTCAGGGCTGTATTAGTCTACCTTTTAATTTAAATTCAATTTTAAAAGGCAGGGTTATTTTGCTGTCCATTTACTTTTACTTGCTTGTCTTATGCAGTGCTATATAAATGGAGCCTCTGTAAAATGAAGCAGTGTTGCTGGTGGCATTGATAAATAAAGAACAAGATACTATAAATATTTTATGTAGTTCCTAAAGGCTACATTCACTTTCAGATCCTTCTGCATCAGAAATAGATTCACTGTGTGTTAGTTCATTCTAGACTTGGTCTCTTCACTCTGTTTCATTATATTCACATAAAATGGCAGTAGCTGATCTTTTTTTCCATAGTGCTGTTACAAAAACCCTACACAACAACTGCAATAGTGATTATAGCAGAGCAAGTTGATGTTGCCCTACTTACAAACAATAGCAGAGAATGGTTTCAATAACAACTGGTGTTCATGGCTATGTTATGTTATGTTATGTTATGTTATGTTATGTTATGTTATGTTATGTTATGTTATGTTATGTTATGTTATGTTATGTTATGTTATGTTATGTAGAAGCTGCTGAATAAGTATAGCCATGGGAACAGCGGGTAGTTCTGTGTATGACTTTCAATGCATAAGGCTGCTGGTTCTTGTGACACAGAGCTGCCTAGCCAGATGGATATGCCCCTGGCTTGTGCATGCAGACATTGGTCAAAGCAGAACTAGCTTTATGAGCTTTAACCAGTCTGACACTCTTTTGAGCTCAGCATTTGTATAAGTCACACCCCCTGCCAGCTGTAGGATGGTGATTTTATTTGGTATGTTGCTTTGCTATTCAAGTTGTTTTAAGTATCATTTTACTAAATTATGATTACAGTTGTTGAAATGAAAACCATTAGGAAGCTAACTGTTGTGGTTTAACCCCAGCCAGCAACTAAGCACCACCCAGCCGCTTGCTTGCTCCCCCACAGTGGGGTGAGGCAGAGAATTGGAACAGTAAAAGTAAGAAAACTCATGGGTTGAGGTAAGAACAATTTAATAATTGAAATAAAATGAAATAAAATAAGAATAAGAATTGTAATAAAAAGGAAAATAACAAAAAGAGAGAGAAATAAAACCCAAGAAAAACAAGTGATGCAAATGAAAAAACAATTGCTCACCACCAACTGACCGATGCACAGCCTGTTCCTGAGCAGCAGCCGCCAGACAGCTTTCCCCCTAGTTTATATACTGAGCATGACATCACGTGGTATGGTAAATCCCTTTGGTTCATTTGGATCAGCTGTCCTGCCTGTGCCCCCTCCTAACTTCTTGTGCACCCCCAGCCTACTCACTGGCAGGACAGCATGAGAGGCTGAAAACTCTTTCACTTAGTAGAAGCACTGCTTGGCAACGACTAAAACATCAGTGTGTTATCAACATTATTCTCATCCTAAATCCAAAACACAGCACTATACCAGCTACTAAGAAAAAATTAACTCTATCCCAGCTGAAGCCAGGACACTAATGAAGGACCTATCCAAATATCCACTGCTTGGCATTCCCATGTTTTTAGTGAGAAGGGTTTGATTTGTTTCTAAGGAACATATTATTATCGAGAATTTGCTTTCAGCGAGGAATATACCACCCACTCATTTATCCCTATCCACAAGGGAATGAGTGATCCAACTGTTAACAGTTAGCAGTCTTTTCATGAAAGAGGACCAGTCTTTTTTGTTGTTTGTTTTTTTAACTAACTCAACATTATTTGCTTTTAGACTGCATAGTGCCACTTCAGTCCCAAAAAGCAGGTGTAGTTGCCCTACTACAGTCATAAATTCAGTGAAAATTTATTTTCATTAACAGAATTCTTAGCCCTTCAGTTACATTTGAAGACTGTCAACAAAGAACCTTATAGAGAGTTTGGACAGAAAACCATAGAATCATAGAATCATTTAGGTTGGAGAAGACCTTTAAGATCATCGAGTCCAACCATCAACCATGCCCACTAAACCATGTCATGAAGTGCCTTGTCTACACGCTTTTAAATACCTCCAGGGATGATGACTCAAACATTTCGCTGGGCAGCCTATGCCAATGTCTGGCAACTCTTTCAGTAAAGAAATTTTTTTCCTAATATCCAGTATAAACCTCCCCTGCCACAACTTGAGGCCATTTCCTCTCGTCCTATCACCAGCCACCTGACAGAAGAGACCAGC
>VYZV01035285.1:80593-93200 GCA_013401275.1 Pandion haliaetus | reverse complement strand
CTGCTGGCTCATATTTAGCTGGCTGTCAACCAGCACCCCCAGGTTGTTTTCTGCTGGGCAGCTTTCCAGCCACTCTTCCCCAAGCCTGTAGCGTTGCATGGGGTTGTTGTGACCCAAGTGCAAGACCCAGCACTTGGCCTTGTTGAACCTCATACAATTGGCCTCGGCCCAATGATCCAGCCTGCCCAGATCCCTCTGCAGAGCCTTCCTTCTTTCGAGCAGATCAACCCTCCCTCCCAACTTGGTGTTGTCCGCAAACTTACTGAGGGTGCACTCAATCCCTTCATCCAGATCATTGATAAAGATATTAAAGAGAATTGGCCCCAGTACTGAGCCCTGGGGAACACCACTTGTGACCCGCTGCCAACTGGATTTAACTCCATTCACCACAACCGTCTGGGCTTGTCCACCCAGCCAGTTTTTTACCCAATGAAGAGTACACTTGTCTAAGCCATGTGCCAGCAGCTTCTCAAGAAGTATGCCGTGAGACACAATGTCAAAGGCCTTACTGAAGTCCAGGCAGACAACAACCACAGCCTTCCCCTCATCCACTAGGTGGATCACCTGGTCATAGAAGGAAATGAGGTTTGTCAACCGGAATTATTCTATTTTCAAACTTCAGTGATTTATTTTGTAACACAGTTTTGCTAAGAAGCTTTCATTCCCTCTTTTAAAGGGCCTGTTGAAACTGTAACTGTTTGCACCTCCTGTTAACCTCAGGGCTAACCCTGAGCTTTCTGCTTCACTTGTCTCCATTTCTGCTTCTGGACAAAGCTTCTGCTTTGCAACTGTTAATACATATTCACACTTTTCTCATCCTGTGCTCCCAAACATGATGTAAATTTTCATGAGGGGCCTCCATTAAATGAACCAGCTAAAAGCTTTCATACATGAAGGTATATTTAGAGGTAACACCCCTTTCTGGCATAAATTTAAAAAAGACAGATATGAAAAATATCCTAGTTGACTGCTTACAGTCAAGTTTTTCTAGCTCTACACTTTCAAAAGTAACAGGATTCAAAGTCCTAAGGCTACCTTTAAAAGAAAAAAAAAAAAGGAAGTTGTCTGTGATAGTCCATTTGGGCAGTTTTTATCTGCCTTCTAGGTTCTGAATCTTTGTGGAAGGAGCAGAAGGAAAGGCATGGGAAGCAAAAACAAGAACATGTAGAAAGGAGAACAAAATAGAAGGTCCAGAGGCAGTGCCCATGCTGTAATACCTAGGAGGGGTGACAATATCCAACTGCAGCTGTCTGTGCACCCACTGCAGGTATCCTACTCCTTTATAATTAGTCATACCTCCTTCAGCTATCTAACTAGTATCAGAGCAATGGAGGTTTAAATTTCTTTTCCACTTCACCAAGGAACAAAAAATATAGCACATTAACACTGACTGGAAAAAATAAATGTGCTTTCCTTCAAACAACACAGCCAAGAGCTTCTATTGCACCCAAGGGTAAACATGTCACTCACCCAACACCCCTGTTCCACTTAGAAACCTCTTAAACCGATATCTGCTGCTCTGGGTAACTCTTCACCTTACTTGTGCCTTGCATTGGTTGCAGTCTTGCATGCACCATATAGTGACAAAGCACAATAGAACATGTAAATTTTATCTGTTAATTTATTTATGAAATCAACCCCCCATCCTCCCCTGTAACCCTCCAAATTAGAAAAAGGTATGTATATATGGTACAGTATGCCTGATGGAGTAATGCTGCAGTGGCTATATTACCAAAAAAAAGAAGAAAAATCCATAGAAGACTAAAAGGATAACAACATTGATCACTCAGCAATCAAATTCCTCTAGCTCTAAATGATATGCAGTTTCATAATATTAAAAAAAAAAAAAAAGATAAAAGAACACCTGTTGTCTGGAAAGTATCTTTGATAAAACTGCCAACAATATTTTAAGTGTTCATAGGTTTGGATTTTTTTTTTTCTTTTACCTGTTTCACACAGCAGCTGAGGCTCTCCATCTGGTCTGAGCTGAGATTATAGAGTGTAGCCAAGCTGGTCAGAATCACGATGTTTTGCCAACACTCTGAGCACTAGAAAATTCTTGGGGAAAACTAGAAATAAATGTGGACATCATATATCAGAACTCTGAAAAGAAAGTGAGGCGTTGAAAACAGCACAAGGGCCATTCAAGGGAATTAACATGTATGAATGATTGTTTCTATTGCCATTATTTCTTTGAGAGAATTATTGAGTAATCAAAACACTGTTGATTACCTTTCAGATCTACTCCAAATTTTCAACCCAATACTTCATATTCTTTTGGGCCAACTTATAAAATGACTAAACATTTGTTTCATCAGTCTCAACAGTTGAAGCATATGCCTCTCTAAGCCTTTTTCTATGCTAATTATCTTTTTTTCTCAAAAAGACATTTCAAGCTAACCATATCTCAAAAGAGTGCTTTAAAAAGCCATCAGAAATGAAGTTGCAAGAATAATCTGAGGCCTCTTTAACAGTGATATTTCATTATGATCGCAGAGATGACCCAATTCATAGTCATTTGGAGTTTCTACTTGACTGAATTTCATGATACTCACAAGTGTTCAATATCTCCTTGACTTCAGTGTTAAATCTCTGGCTTTTTTCTGATTCCTGCTGAGATGTGAATATTACATAGGCAATTAAATCTGAATGTCTGAAGACCAAACATCTTATTTAATGGAAAAGTATCGCTACATAAACTATACATGCACAGATACATACATACAGGGGAGAAGTACTCCACACTCAGATTTTTTCATAGGAAAATAAGCTAGAGCATTTAATGGTCAAATATTTTTAGTCCCCCCCAGCGTGCATTTTTGTCATGCTGCAACAGGTAGAAAAGCTTACATGTGGTAACATGCTTATAGCTATTATTACTGTACCCTCCTATGCTTATCTTGCACCTTTTTTTTTTAACTTGGTGTACTTTTCTAAGTTTAACTGACATCTATTGCAAGACCCTCAGGAAAGAACAGGTTTCCTCCACAAAATAGCTAGATACAATGAAACATAAACAATATGCTAGCTGCAAGCATGACCTGTATCTATAGTAATATGAACAATGTTTTTACACATGCGACTTGTGAACTGCCCTCCAGATATGTGGTGGTTTGATCCACCAAGGTTTCTATTTGAAAATCTGAAATATACTTTGAGTGAAGTATGCTGAAAGTTGCATATCATTTAAACATTTTGTCACTTACAATAATTATTAATACATATTAATAAATATTAATGATGTTTGTGGGTAGCTTGCACTCAAATGCACCACTGAGTTACTTCACTAATAGAGAAGGTTCCATTTCACAAAACCATAGATTGAACAAAATATTTACAAAAGTATACATTTGGACTCTACAAAAGAGAAGACTAAATCCCTACTTTTGTATGGGAGATATGCATGAATCATAAAATGTACAAGAAAAAAATAATCTTCTTTGCAAATATAGCATATATTAAATTAGATGAAACATACTGAAAATAGTTTTGGTGTTCAGAATTAGGACAAAATTGTTTTGAGAAAACTACTCCTAGCAAAAGAAAAACATTTATTTTTATCTCATTCTAAAACAGGGGTTAGGTATGAGGAGAGATAACTGTTTTGTTCCCACTAGGAAAGAAATTTCACATGCTGTGACAGACTCATTATTCTTCAGGGAAGGAGAGTTTGTGATCCATCCACTACAAACAACTACCCAGTAGAGAGCAGTTTTGTCAATGAGAAGGCCTATTTATGCCCCCACACACACGTCTCCTGATGCTCTTTTGACCATATATTGTTTTGATACTTTGGGGAATATTTTAGCTGTACTCCGCCAGATTGATGTCTCTCTGACAGCATAATAAACTAAGACACATTACACCACGAGTCCTATAGTGTCCTACATGACTTTTTAATGATGTTGATCCTAACCTTTTTGGTTTATCAATATTATTTCACTAGTTCATTACATATTGCTGTACTGACTAATTCTTCGTATGTTCTTACACAACAATATATAACTTGGTCCAAATTTCAGATGTGTAGAATTTTAGCAAGGACTGCAGCACTGATGTTTGAAGATGCGTTTACATTCAGTATCATAAAAGTGAAAAGAAAAGGTTCTTTTCTTCTTTTGTTTCTTCTGTAAATATTGACTGTATATTTGAATATTATGGCTCTTTGTTTATACCTGGATAAAATAATGTAGCCTGGACTGCAACTGAATCTTTTTTATTCAATTTTTATGTTTATGCCATAATTATACCCCAATATTCATGTAGCCACTTCCTACACAATTGGAAGCATTTTATTATAGTTGTTATTTAACTTGTGTTTTGAACATATGAAACTCTATGCACAAGTTGACACATGGGTCTAGGTGTGATATGGAAAACCCTGACCTGCCACTCTGGGAGCAGGAGCAGCAGGGCAAATTTAGTGCTTGCTTCAAACTAAACCCTGTTTTTTTCCAGCTACAAGTTAATAACATGCTGCTTTAGGTCAGCATTACCAAGTCCTGTATTTACTCATTTAGCAGAGTCAGTGATCTCTTGGGCTTTGGATAGCCACAGCAACTTGTAATATTTGACGGTATTAACAAAGAGAAAAAGGATTCGGGAGAACATAGCTTATATGACTCTCAAGGAATTAAATGCTCAGGTCCTGTTGCCAGAAAAAGGCAGTTGAGAACTGTTTATCTTCAAGTCCACTGGCAGGCCTCTGTGACACACAGGCAGTAAGGTCTCACCACCACGAGATGGCCAGGTGAGGGGGTGCATTGGAGAGGGACTTCAATAGCCTGCCTCTTCAGTAACCTTTTCACATGACAAAATGAGCACATATAGACTGAGTGCTGTATGCAGTACCTGGACTGAATCAGTGGTTCCTGGCCTGCTCTGCAGCTGCATTAACTCCTATATTCTCTATTATTTATGCTCTGTTCTGTGAATAATGTGTATGAAGCTGCTTTAATAATATGGTCTTACTTGCCCTGACCTAAGTCCAGGAAAAATATTTCTCCACCGCAGGTTTTCCCTCTGGTTGCTAGACGTGGTTTTGTCATGTGTGCAAATATCTGTAAAGGTGAGTACACTTATTACTGTGCCTTTTGCTAGTGTTATTTAAAAAGAGGAATTTAACAACTTGTGGCATACAGAAATAGAATTAAATAGCTGGGATAGAGTCTAGAGCCTTTTTTTCATAGTTCTATTCTTTTCCCTAACCCGTGAGCATGAGATGTGCAGTGAATGGCTTTCTCAGTCCAGTTGTCTGTTTTTCTGTTGTTTTGTTAGTACTAGCTTTTGTTGTTTCAGTTTCTTCACTAAGGTATGAGGGCAGAAGGTACGCTCCTGACCCATTTGTGCCCAGCCCCGATGGCCTCAGCACAGGCTCTCGACTCCTAAAATATGACATTCTGGTCTGTCAGACACCTCAGGCCCGTTCTTCGTGATCCTGCCATAAAACACTGCCAAAGAAAGACATTACTAGAAATCAACAGAGCTTGAGAAGACATAGCAAATACATTGCCATGGCTGAAAGGTAGCATATTCTTTCTGGAGAAAGTATTTTTATTAATAGCTAACATCTGGGGAAGGACACGGCTAAGTTAGTGCCCCAAGCAAGATTAAATTACAGTGACTCCTGCTTGAGAAAAGATGGAGAAAAAATCAAATGCTTTAGGACTTTGTTTTGCCTCCAGAAAGGACGCCAGTATAGAATACATCTATATTTGTCATACTCTTTGAAGATAGTTACTGTTTTTAACTTTTACATTTTGTGGTGTGTCAGATTGCAGTTATTTCAGAAACATCAGGGAAAATACCTCACAGTGGCAGATGCAGTCCTTAAAATTTAGGAGATAGAAGAGAAGGAATGGATCACTTCTAGCTATGCATATGTACCTCTTGACATCTCAATAAAGTTTTTGTTTGGTTTAGGGGTTGCCTGCTGAGCCTACAGAAAAACTCTCCTAGAGAGGCTGCTCTCTGTAAAGCTGTGATATCTGACTGGTTAGCAGCGAACAGTGCTTTTGTTCTATACTGAGAACTGCAGAGCTCTCTCTGAAGGAGTGATTTTCCTTTCCTGTTGCATTCCCATTGGATTCCATAACAAGCTCCTACTGTTCCTTTACAGGTCTGAAAATTCACTGGCTCCTGGGCAATTGTTTCATTTGCAACAGGCGTTTGATGGCACTGGCAGACAGACATGAGGTAAGTGTTTAGATCAGTGGGGAAGCAACACAACACAAAAGAAACCACAGTATAAGGTTCATACAACCTGCTGTCAAAATAACCCCTAAAGTATTAGTAAGCCAGAAACTGTTTTGAAGAACGGGTAGGAAGATTACAATTAGATCCCTTTCCAGGTGTCGTATGCTTTACAGCGAAAGACTGATGAGGTGAGTCTTTGTCTATACTCACATTAAAGCTAAACCTCTCCTCAGTCGGTTTAAAAGAACAATTTCAGTGACTGTATCTGACAACATTTTAATGGGGAACTACCTTGATTGCGCTGCTGAGAGACACTTACAGGACCACAAGGCAAAAGCAAACAAACACTCCCTTTCAGTTAGAGAGAGAAACTTTACTTACCCCTGTGCAGAATGAACTACCCCTAAGTAACACCTTGTCGAACACCCAGATGTGTGACAGAACAGTTCCAGCACATTCATTTCAGTTTGCATATAATAAGTACATGTAACAATATGTAATTATGTAATAATAAAGGGATTAAGTAATACACCAGTGTCACTAAGACTCACACCCACTCGGGTTATGACTGTGCCTGTGTAACATAAAAATTTAATAGACCGGCAAGGAGTTCACATTGGGTTTTGGCTTCCAAATACCACTTATTTTAAAGCACTATGGCTTTTCAACGCTGTTAACTGAAAAGAGCCTCCCTCTAGTTTCATGCCATTTTGATGCAAAACTGAAACAAGTTTCTTCTAGAAGAGACAGGTATGACTGATGTGAATAAAGACACAAAAAGATTCCAGAATATGGCTAAATGCAGAGTCTCTGTCTGCAATTAACAATTACTGCCCTGGTGACAATATCTGCCTAAACTCCAGTGTATTCTGCTGTGGCCTTCCACAGCTTTGAATAGCCATGGTGCATTCAGAGCCCAAGACTGAGGAAGACAGGTTCCTTCCACATCCTCAGGCTTTCTAACAAATCCACAGGGAACCCAGGGTTTCACAAGCTCCGTTTCGCCACCTGCATGAGACGTAACCTTCAACACATGCCACCATACCCCAAACTACTGCCCACACTGCCACTCAGTTCAGGACCCCCAAAAGCGATCTTTTCACCTTAACACAGGCGCTACAATCTGCCAACAGGGAACATGCACAAATGTTTCAGGTATGAGCCTCCAGGATACTGAGCAACTACAGAAAAATGCATTCAGTTCTTGAGGTCCACAGGATACAGGAATATAAGGTTTTCTATGAGATAACATGAAATATGTCTTGAACCAGCTTGATGGAGACACTTTCAGACTACAGGAAAAGCACAGTGCTGTTGGCTTACTACGCTTGGCAGTTTCCAGGTTCACTTTTTCTCTGCTCAGTTGATGATGAAAGATCTGGCATTCCTTCAGTAAACTTTTTTTTTAATCAGTATCTGAACAGATTAAGATCATCCTAAGAAAAAGAAAAAACAAAAAAAATGGTTCTCCTTATTTTACTGACTAATTTAACTGGGCTTTTTCTTTCATGTGTACCTCTTAAATGTTACTGAGCAGTAACTGTTTCTCAGGAAATGGGTGGGGAACTGAACATACAAAAAAAGAGAGTTCTCCCAGACATATTCCATTGAAATAGCAAATAACTAGATTTTTATTCAGTATCTGAAATGTATGCAAATCTCTCCACAAGATATATTTGCAAATTAAGGACAAATTACTTTGACTTGGAGATACTAATTCTAGTAAGTGTAATACTTCAATTAATTTTCAAATTCTTGAATAAGATTTTTTTTTACAAAATTTTTTTATAACTTTTTTTTATATTCTCAGAGAGAAACTCGAACAGTAAAATCTTATTGCCAATTATTTAGTAATGTTTAGCTAAATTAATGAATTAATGTATTATCTTGATTTAAGCAACTATTCTTTCAGGTCTTCTAAGATCTTAAGACTGAAAAAACAGTCGTATTAGGTCAGACCGAAGGTCTGTCATCCAATAGATGCCTCCAAATCATGTCAAGTAGCACTTCCCTAGGGAATAGCACAAGAGTAGAAGGACATGCTGAAAATTCCTTAAACACTATTCCTGTTTCCACCTGTAAGTGACTCAGGGACTTCTCAAGATTGTATAATTGCATGCATTTTTAATAGATTTTCTTCTATGAACTTGTAGAGTCACTTTTAATTTATAGATCCTGCAGCAAGAAGCTACACAACTTATTTATATGCTATATCAAAAGCAACCTCCTTTTGTTTGTCTTGATCTTCCTCCTAATTTAATTTAATGACACATCAAATGAAAAGCACACCTGCATACTTTAGTATGTGTTTAATCAATGACCTTCTCTTCTGAAGGTCCCAGAACATCATTTCATTGACTCACAAGTGAGTGTGGCGCTGGCAACATTTCCTTTTTTCTTAAGATTACCCTCCTTTGAGGATCCTGCTGATTAGGAGGGGAGGAGCTCACACCTTGTCCTCCTCACACTGCCCAGACTCGTTACGAAGGTGGGGCTCATTCTGTGAAATTGACTCTTATCAGTGCAGAATTGAACTGAAATCACTTCTCCTGTATGGTCTTTAAAAACTGATCTGACAAGAGAGCAGGGTGGAACGTGCTGTTGACAAAATTATTTTAAAAATATCATAAGGTTGTCACAAATGTTTGTAGTTACTGGGCAGTTGATGTGAATGTGCAGACGTATAGATAGGAAAAGCTTCTGCTGGATGACAAGACACTGCTCTTAAAGATGGATTTCTAGAGACCAGTGAAAGCTGTACTATGGCATTGGCAGAAGAAAACCAGCAAATTAAATACTGCTATATCTTAGTCTCAAAAACCCACCAAAAAAAGGAAGTGAGATAAATTTTAAAGAATATGCATGAAATAAATGGAAATCATTAACTCACAGAGTACATGAGTTTGTGGAGTTACAGAGAAAAAAAAGGATATGTTCCAGTAATAATTTCAGTGAGAACATAATCTCAGAATAACCTCTAGCAGCTGCTCCATGACTGCTAGAAATAACAGAAAGGCTTGGCGTTACTCACATTTTTTCAGAACTGTGTTCTTTGAACATTTGATTCAGAGAGTTACAAAGTCAGCCCCCTAGCCCAGCCCAGCTGTGTGTATTCCTACAATTCTCTCTCTTTTTTCCAATAAAGTCTTTTGTCCTTTGGCCATTTTATGAATGGGATAGTAGGAATACACACAGCAGGGGTGGGCCAAGCTGCTGACTCTCTCTCTCTTTGTCAGGAAGACTAATGGGTGGTAGCCAATTACGCAGCTAGTGATTTCAGCTAGAAGTATTCAATATTAGGCAAGGCATCCTGACTGTGTTGGAGTCTTATTTAAATCTCATATACACACCCTGGGGTATGTTTACTTCTTGTACTGCATACAGAAAAAAAAAAATCAAACATAGTAATGTACTTCAACAGACTAATGAATGCATCTATTAAGAGTTTCAACTCCAACACTGAGGTTAGCACTTTGCATTTTGTGCTAAGCAACACGTTTCTGGATCCCAGCCCCGTACGAATTGTAAGTATTTACATCTGGCAGAGAAGGACCAAAAAGCCTGTGTGGTTTTTAATGGACTGATTAAATAGATTTATATGCAAGTAAATGTGATTAGCTGTGGAACAGTGTATTGTTTCTGTGCTCACCAGTAGGAGGATATATACTGTAACTTACTTGGGCAGTTTAATGGACAATTTACAAAACAATTAGGATCAGAAAATTAAAGGGGGGAGGAGGATGAGGAAATCACAGCACAACCACTCTCCTGGCAATCACTTAACATTTTCACTAAGTTTTTTCACAGAGATTCCACATCCTTTCATCTATGATTGTCAACAATTATGTTTTACTTGTTTAATAAAGATATATACATGCAAAATAACTATAGTAGAAGGTCTGAAATGTTGTTCTAAAGGTTGAAAAACAGGGTGAAGAAATCTTAAACAGAAAGAAGTGACTAATAGAGAATCAGCACAAGAGAGGAATCAAACTTATAACATCTTCATCCACTTTTAAAGATATTTGAAAATACCTTATATTCTGATCACTATAAGTGTGCTTCTTAGAATGAAACAAGTTGAAGATCCATTCAGGTTATTTTCTGAACTTGAAGAAATCAAGCTACTTCACAGCATTCTGTTCTAAGCTCTATAAAATTATTGATTGCAAATCATATTCCTCAATCACAGTAAAAATAAAAAACAAATGCTTCATAAAAGTAGACATTTCTGAGTTTTAAAATGAAGAGTATTCAGGATAATTATTGTGATTATTTGAGTGAATAAGTAAACCCTTAGCTATTAGAGAAAAGATTGTATTTTATCCATTCTTTTGCGTTGAGAGTAGCCAACCTTGAAGCTGCTCCACATCACACCCTGTGATCACAGGACTGTGGTGGATCACCTCTACATAGCTCAACCTTCTCATTAAGCATCCTCTACCTGCAGCCTTCACAACACATACCTATGTCAGTACCTAGCACACACGGAAATTCTGTCCTCATGGACTTGCTTTGCAAGGGAATATAACCAAGACACTTTGTTCAGTTAAGTGTAATTAACAATCAATTATATTCAAATTGGAGACCTTAGATTTGCAGCACTTGCCTCAGTTTACCTGATCTGGTAAATGATCCATTTGTGAGACTATTGTGTAGCAAAAGAAGGCTAGAAATATAATTACCAGTCCACTATAGAGTTGGCGTACAACTCTGAGAGACAGATATGTATATAAACTGAAGAAGATGACAGGGTGTCAGTAAAATGTGAAATGAATAGAAATGCTAATCTGTGACTGGAAAAGCTATTCTCTGGACTCCCTAGTATATAACTTCTTTTTAATTTTAAGAAACAGCATTAGGTAAATCAGTTGGCTTCAACTAGGATATATTTTACAAAGTCATTAGTTCCACACAAGAATGGCATTTCTTTTCCTCATCTCCAATATTGCTGTAAAATATTGTGGTTCAGCATTTTTTTCAGTTTTTTTTCTTCATAAGGACTTTCTAAATCTTACTTCCATTCAAAATATTCTAGCCAACTCTTTTCCACTCTTGTGACTGAAGAGAGACTAACAGCACATAATACATGTCAGTATTTTAAGAATGTAATGTGATTTTAGCTGTCAGTATAAAAACTGACAATGAGAGGTCTCTGTAGACAGCCAGATACTATTGGTTAGTTCAAAATAATCAGTTAGACTGTATTGCTCCTCTTATATTTGCACAAGGAGATCTCTCATTTTAGAAACAATGTTCATTTTTTTTCCTTCATTTTAGAGAGATTTTGACCCATCTCAATGCCACTACTACAGATCATAGGTCACAATCTTGCAAAGGTTTGTTCTTATAACTACGGAGCAAATCTGAAACAGAACAGGCTTAATATTAGCCAAGAATAATGAGCATATAGTGAATCTACACAGAAATTATGTTTTTAAGTTTATTGCAATTCACTTCAAGGCTGAAGAAAAATGTTGCTTGCCATTAATTTTGTCTTGCATTTTACAAATATTTTGTTTGCTACTCTAAAGGTAACAGTGAGGTTGTTCTCTTAAAAGTGCAGATTTTGTATGAGCCCAGAAGGTCTGCTGCTTAATGGATGCCCATCAATTGGCTAGTGAGTCATACAGAAGATACACAGTAGTCCAGATAAATAAACAGAATTTACAGGCTAGCCATATGTACATTTCATATCCTAAGAAATTAGTATCCCCAGCAGTCATGCAACTAACCTATTTACTTATTGTACTGAAATTGTAAATATCATTCTGCTATTCATAACAAACACACTCTGTCCTACTGCAGTTTTGTCTCCTTATTGCAATTAGTAGATGATTAGGGGAAAAACTGTAATGACCACAAAATTTGTAAGTAACTCAAGGACACTTTTATTTATATGAATAATAACTTATGTAAATTGGTTAAATGAGAGACTATGCTGTCACGGTTTTTCATATTACCCACTTCTCTGTTTACATGGCAGATGGTTCAGATTTACTATTAGCATATTAGTGGGAAGCTAGAAAGAAAGAAAGAAAATTTAAATAGCTGTGAATTCCCAGAAGGGAGCAATAGCAGTTTTTCAGAGAGTGCTTTTTGAGAATTTATAAACTGAACTAAAAAGAATTATAATGCAAGGATGGATTTTATTTTCATTTACAATGAGGATGATTTTTATCCAATTCCAAACACATCTAAGGGATCTTTAAAGTACCTAGTAAAGTAGCATTTCTATAGCTGAAACTAGACTTATTATCTTTGCACTTAAACTGTCTATTCTCACTCTAAAAAAATTGGGTTTTTCAGTTCACTGATTAAATTGAAGAAAATCAGGAAAATCATATTAAAAACTGTACCTCTTGCAAGCACACTCAAAATCATTGTGATTTAGATATGCTCCCAAGCATAC
>VYZV01035285.1:63118-80214 GCA_013401275.1 Pandion haliaetus | reverse complement strand
AAACCACTGATACGTACCTATGCTTCAGATCTATTTATTCGATGTGGTTGTCTATCTTTCTGGCAGTCCAAAGGCACTAGAACACACACACACCATTCAGAAACTCGCAACTGGTCTTTAGGCAAAACCCTAATTGTTGGCACTTCATTGCACCAAAAGTGATTGTGATTTGAGTATATGTGCATCTTTACATTCCCAAACTCTCCTTACTATTCTGTTCAGTGTCAGCCTTAACCTTGGGGATTTCCCATAGTTCATAAACTTGATCTGTTATCAGGGTATCAATTTGTAATCGTTGTCCAAGAGGACCTCTTCACCTGTGACTAATTTTACAAATGCTGAAGTCCTTTGGGCATTTTAAGGCAGAATATAATGCCTTTCTAGACAGTAACAAGAATGTGCTAATAACTGCCTCAGTTCTTAACTGAAAATAAAGTCTGTCTTTTTTTATTAAAGAATATGCTACTGAAGGAAATGGGTTAAGATTCCAACTACCGTGCATAACCTCTTTGTATGCTAAAAATCAGTTTTTGGTTTTTTTCCCATTGATTTTTTTCTTCTATGGAATTCAGTACTTTGTGGAGACAGCATTATTCCGCCATGGTTGGCCTGCTCTAATAAAGTTTAGGCAGGATATTCATATTACAGTATATTGATCCATATTATATCTGCCAAAAAAATATGCTTATTTACTGTTCACATAAATCAACTCTTAAACATATAACACAATTCCCTATGAGAAATAGGTCGAGGCAGTGAAAATTAGAATGCAGAATATATGGAATCATGCTCCGAACAATAGCAAGTAGGACATGAAAAACACTAGCTTTGGATAGATAGCAGCAAATGTTCTCTGAGGCTGCTAGGTACCAGGAGACCTTCAGGCTATAAACTGAAGATTTTATCCTTACAGTTCATGCAAGGAACTGCAAAGTTAGCAAGACTGAGTGGCACCAGTATGCAGTAATAACAATATAATACTGTCAGTTACTAATACACGGGCAATGTAAGATCCAGCAGTTACACTGGCTTCCTTACAGCCTCTGAAACTTTTCAAGAAGTTCGCTATAGTTTCTACATCTTCTGTTTTGGCAATTCTGCTACTGCAGATGAGAATAATAGGGGCACTTATATGCCTTACATGGAGCATCATGGGATCGGAGGCAGGATCTTCTCAGTTGTAAAGCCACAAATCTAAAATTCATTCACCTAACTAATGACTGGCATTAGTCATTCATGCTGATATTTGAGGCTACTATCAAAATCTTAAAAAAAGAAGAGAGAGATTCAGTAGAAGTTTGTAGTAGAAAAGAAGGAAAAGAAACTTTAGGTTAATTGTCTAAAGAAAATATTTTAATGAACAGGTGAAGATATGCATTTATGTTACACCTTCATTTTCAACAACATAACATTTTTTCAAGCAGGTTTTCATCAGATCTCTAATGTGGTCTTAAACTTAAAATGCCATAGGTGCTTTCTTAGTGCTTATATTAATTTCCCAAAATATAAAAATTACACAAGCTAATTAAGTTATAACAGGAAATATTAATTTGATTTTTTTGTAACTTAAGACAAAAAAATATGTTGTGAATTATCTGTGAGATAGATAGGATGAGTATCTCTCATCTTATGCAAAATGATTGCATAAGTCAGTGAGGGTGTAATCATCAAAAACCTTTCTGTAAAAAAAAGCAGTAATTTAAAAAAAAAAGCATTTCCATGAAAATAGTGTCAATGGACTTATTTTTGAGACAAAATTTCTTCTGTATGCAACTAGTATAGATAAAGTAAATTGCAAATTAGGATCATCCATTGGTTTTTTTTTCCCTATGATCTGCTAATTTCATTTTAATACGTATTTATTAAAAATAGCTATTTAACTTCCTCATCTATATTTAAAAAATATTTTTTAAAAGTGAGTAGATACATTGCTACTCTGGCAACAAAAGGAAATCTGAAAGTCTGGGGAACAGGCCTGGTCATTACAAATACATGCCATTAACATATGTCAACTGATTCATTTCATAAAGGAGGGTCAAAATCTTCCATGAAGGCTCTCAACTTTCAGCATGAAAAGATACAAGCAATGAGATAACACAGAATACCCCTACCCATTATGGATCCCAACAATACAGTGGTTAATATATGCGTGACCCATTCTTAGAGAAATGTTACTCACATTTAGGAAATTGAACCAGTTTTATCTCTGTCAAGCATGTGACTAGGTGTACCTAAGAGCTTTTGACAGTCACTGCAGGACTCCATATTTTTGTAAGATATATTAGTAAACTAGTAGATGGGCATGAGCAAAAGGAAATTCATCTTGCCCTTGAATTTTAATAACTATTGTTAATTTCCAAAGTAATTTTTTACAGCTTGTTTCTGTGCTAAAAAAGAAAAATGGGACTTCTCTGAGTAAGAAGTGCTCTGTTAGTAAGAAGAGACATCCTTTATATGCCTAAAAAGAGCATCATCAGTTGAAATCTTTCCCTGATTATTCAGGAGCCACAAGGGCTCTGCCTCAAGCCTTGTCATGCCTCTAGTAAACAAGTTCTCCTTTTTGCTTCAGTTATCCTTGGGAAGAAAAAAAACTTGAATAAAATAACAGAAAATCTAATCCAGATCTTTATAAAATGTTGGTATATTTGTTATGACCCTATAGTCCAAGTCCAATTACAAGAAAGGCTTACACAGATTATAGTAAAAGATAATATTATCTCCTCAACTTTTTCTTATTTTAGTTTAGATTGTAATATTTTAACTCTTTGTGGGTTTTCTTCATGACTGATCAGATAGTTTATGCTCAAACTAAGGTGTTTATAGCTCTTGAAGGCTCGACTTTTTCAGCCCCTCTTGGTCCTTCTCAACCTTCCCCAATTGTCAAAGTTTTGATGATATTAATTAAAAGTTACATGTATTCTCTGTGCTTCAAATGGGCTGTGAGTTACCTGAGGTCACTATACAATTTCTCTAGCAGATGGCCAGTGTCTCAGAGGTGATTGTTGGAGCAGAGATGGCTGGACCTACCAGCGTAAAAACAAATCAGCCGGAGGAGCCCTTGTGAATGCTGGGACATGCCTACCATGAGAAATTTTTTAAGTGGGCCATCACTGGAGGTGTTGGGTAAAAAGTGATCTGAAGAGTAAGGTTAGGGATAAGGTTAAGCTTAGACCTAAGGTTAGGAGAGACAGAAAGGTTAAAGCTCCAGTTGAAGTGGGGCTGGATAGGAGATGCCAAAGGGAGGGGTAAGCTGTAAAAACTTCTCCCCTGACAATTTTGTCATCTGGGCAAGAGTTCTGGATATTAATTTAGGATTCAGCAGAGACCTCATTTTAGGGTTAGGGTTCAGAAAACCACAAGACGTAGGGCTGCACTGGGCAGGGGCTGCCAAATGAAGTGGTGGGCTGGATAGAGTTTTCTTCCCTGACAACTTTGTCACCTGGACCAAGGCTGGGGCTCTTGGTTAAGTCTTAGCCAAGGGCCTAGGATTAGGATTAGGGATAAAGCTAGGAGGGAGCCAAAGCTAGAGCTTTAGCAGGAGTGGGGTTGTAGAGGAGCTGCCAGGGGAAGGAGTGAGCTGCAAAATGTTTTCTGCCTTGAGAACTTTTTCATGTGGAGGGTGGTACAATGTCTCAGGTTATAGCTCAGCTGAAGGCTCAGGATTTGGGTGAGGGTTAGGGCTGAGAGAAGCAAAGCCTGGAGTTTAAACTTCAGCAGAGTTTGAAAGGCACTGCCAAAAGGAAAGGTTATCTGAAAAAAGATTTGTCCCCTGAGAAGCATCTCATCGTTGTTGGCAGGCCACAGATGATGTTTACTTGATACTTATGGTTAGCTTCAGGGTTAGGGTTTAGAGAGAGACATAGCCTAGGAGAGGGGCTGGAAAGAAAATGAAAACCAGAAAATGAAGTGATGGAGTGGTGGGCTGGTAGTTTTCTTTCAAAAAACATTTTCTACTAATATTTAACATTTAAGGGAAAAAAATTTTAACTACTTTTTCTCATTGTATTTGTTCTCTCTGCTTGTTCTAGGAAGTGAGCTTGTTGTCAGGAATGCTTCCAGATCAATTGAACTGAAGCATATTTGTATGCAAAACTTCATTCTACTACTTATGCTCCTTTGGTTTAGCATACAATATACCACCAAGTAAAACAGCATGAATTTGGTACACAAAAAATTAATAAATAACAAAGATATATCAAACTAGGCATCATTTGTAGGAGTTATGGGCAAATAGTTTCACAAAGCTTAGAAAAATTGACAAACAGAAAACAGAAAAAAGACTCCTTGCTGAATGCATGACACAGTGAATTATTCTCCCAGTTATTTCAGTGACTGGTGCAAGTGAAGCAGTGCTCACAAAACAGCTCAGAGCTAAATCAAGAGCTAACCACAAATGCTGTATGGTGGCGGATGAGCAGCTACAAGAACTTCTACACATTCAACACGTTTGCAATGCAGGCTGCTGCTAAGGGAATTAATGCTTTTATACTGAGCTGTATTTTGACTAAAACATTCTCACTGCTTACAGAGGCAGACAACACTCTTTGAATGGGCGGTCTATTATAGGTAAGTTAGGCATTACAACCATTTCAGCAATGAAGTTGAAGGCAGCTTGCATGATTTGAACCAGCTGCTATGCAGTCTGCCAGGTTCTGGCTTCTTATACAGTCTCTGAGAAGAAGTAGTTGCAATATCTATGTTAGACGCTTGGCAGTGGATTAACTGCATATGTATGGACTGGCAATACTCCACATGTGCATATGGTCAAGTTCAGGAAGGTAGGCAATGGCTACCTCTGTGTTGTCTTCAGTAGATTTGCTAGGTAGTGCGTTATGATTTTCAGAGCTGTGTCCATCCCATGTGCAGTGTGTGTGTCTGAGGATTTGGTCAAAAACCTGAAGAATGCCAGCATATGGATTAAAGGCAATCCAGGAGGCTTTCTGTGATGGGAAGACTGGGCTCCTCTGCAGTAGGAAGCAATCTTCCTAACATAAACCCAATGACTTTTTGAACAACAAAGCAGGTAAAATCTTTCTACTGAAAAATACTACTACATATATATCATCTGTGCTACTCCTTCACTCTTAGCCTTGCTGCTTTCAATCCATCAGGCACGATATCCTTTTGTATAAATTCCTCAATAGTAAACAGCTGAAACAAATTTACCATCTTAGCCCTGAATTTTCAGCAACAGTTGTTTCTGAAAATGCCATTTAGTTCGTGACAAGGTTTTGAGTACATTTCTTGGCATTTTTGCCTTTAGAAATTTACAAAAAAATGACATGTGCTTCCCTAAAAAAGAACTTACATCAGGCTAGTTCTGACTTAATACAGTTGCCCAAAAACCTAGAAATGAAAAAAGCCACAAGTCTTTGTGTTTGGAAGTTTGAGATTGTTGTTTCTGCTTTGTAAGCTGCAGATATTTCAGAGTCTTGCTATAGATCAGGTGTATGAATAATTCAAGATTAAAACACAACAGGCTCCCTGACCTACACCCAGATATCAACAGTTATTCTGAGCCACTCTGACAACACCCACAGTTTGATGCTCTATTTAGTCAGCATTACTACTAGGTGACCTATGTAGGTGGTGGTTGAGTGGTTCAGACAAGGCATCATCTAGGACTGCCAAAAACTGACTCTTCATTGTTGATAACCAGACGTGAGCTCAGAACCAAGAGATTATAAGGAGAGTTTCACAGAAAACAGGCTTTACAGTAGCAGATCAAAAGGTACCTCATGTAAAATTGTAAATGCATGACACAGTGAAGTAATAGAGAATAATGTTACAAATAATGCATAAAGAATTTATGTATGAAACAAATACATATTTTGTTCATACCTGAAAGTAAGTAGAATCGTAGAATCATAGAATCATTTAGGTTGGAAAAGACCTTTAAGATCATTGAGTCCAACCATCAACCATGCCCACTAAAGTGGGCCTGAAGTGCCTTGTCTACACGCTTTTTTAATACCTCCAGGGATAATGACTCAACCACTTCCCTGGGCAGCCTGTTCTAATGTCCGACAACCCTTTCTGTCAAGAATTTTTTCCTAATATCCAATCTAAACCTCTCCTGGCGCAACCTGAGGCCATTTCCTCTCGTCCTATCACTAGTTACTTGACAGAAGAGACCAGCACCGACCACACTACAACCTCCTTTCAGGTAGTTGTAGAGAGCGATAAGGTCTCCCCTCAGCCTCCTTTTCTGCAGGCTAAACAACCCCAGCTCCCTCAGCCGCTCCTCATAAGACTTGTGCTCCAGGCCCCTCACCAGCTTCGTTGCCCTTCTCTGGACACGCTCCAGCACCTCAATGTCTTTCCTGTAGTGAGGGGCCCAGTAATTGCAATATAATTCTACACTAGAAATCACTAACAGATGGACAGCCCACTAAGGGAGAAATCCAGCCTTAGTTACCTTTTCCAGAAGCAGTCAAGGTTTCAGAGCATCTGCAAATAGGAAGCTTCAAATGTACACCAGTTCAGAAAAAGAAAAAGATCCCACCTCAGAGCAGAACTATTCATTTTGTACCTTACTGGTCGACATGAACCTGTAATTGTGAAAGGGAAAATAGATAGGCTTATTGTGTTACCTGCAGTCAAACTTACTTTCCCAGCTGTGCCCCTTGGAAGTCCCAATTCATCTGTCCCTTTCTCACTTTCGTGTCTTCTTGTTTTTTTGTTTACTAGTAGTTTCTTTCTATTTCCTTAGCCTAAACAATTTCAAGATAAAACCCAGGAGTTATGGTTTTCTTATATTCTCAAAAGCCTGCATCACTTGCAACTTTGTTTTACATTATCTTAAACACTGAGGCCAAAGCCCAAGGTTACAAACCAATCCACACTACACAACCAATGAAGAGAGCACCTACTGCTACTGTGGATATTTAACATCAGCACCTTAGGCAAACTCTCTTTTAGACACTGAACGCTATTTTACTGCACAGTGAAGGAGCTTAGGGCTTGACTCCTGTAATAAATCATATCTAATTATGCTAATACATAAGGCATGAAATTAGCTGCTCATCTCATGCCTGTGACATCTATTAATCTATATGTTGGTTTATTACTTGCATTCTGATGTTTACGAAGACAAGTCAGCTTTTCCCCACAGTAGTACTAAACAGCTGTTCCTTAATTCCCAAAGTCAAATCTTCCAAATTCCTTTATCAAAGGAGACTTTGGTGCCCCTTAGCAACTTCAGTGGGATCAGCAAATATCCAAGTCCAGGTGAGATGTTTACAGGGTCAATGTTCAAACAGCTCAAAATCAGGCAGGATAGGTACTGTATGGATTAAATGACTTTTCCTCAAGACAGTAGACGACTCACTATCAGCTTACAGCAAGCAACTCACTATTGCACTCAAGTGAACCTTCGTTTTTCAATGTTACTCTTCTCATGGATATATATTTACAGTTGTAGGATTCACTTTCATAAGTGACAAAAATTGCACAGTACTCATTGTCATCAAAAGCATCTACAAAGTGGCACCACCTCTCCCAGGTCTCCTATTCACCACTTTTATCAGATTATGTGCCCAGACTACATTTTATAGAACAATTATATACCAGATTAATAAGCAATGGTAGAGCTGGTAGCATACCAGTTATTAATGCATCTAAATTCTTCACTAGTTATTGATGCTTCAAATGTCAAAAATTCACATTTATGTAATATATATACTGGAATATATCTGGGCTCCCTGAAAGAACTGTAACAGTGGTGGTTGTAAATCTGCCTTTCCTACACCTCCTACAGCTGTCCCCCTGATTCCTCACTGCTCCATGACAGCCGAAGTCCAAGAGAAGACAAGGGACTTGGGCAGGGAAGCCCTACCAGTCAGACACACTGTGTGATGAAGCTGCATGAAGAAGGGAGGGGGGAAGATTCCTGGTATGAGTCACTGTTAAGAAACCATGAAAATCTTAATCACATGCAATGTATAATCTACAGCACACCAAACTTCTAATCTGTTTTAAGAAGTGGATCATGATTAATGCCACACACTTCGATTCAGCAAATGAATCAAGAACTTACTTCTGTGAAACATTTTAGCCTTTTTTGTGGATTAAAAGCTACTGAGAGCCTGACTACTCTGCTTGCACCTATAATATCTGAGGTTTATTTCAAGACAGCAGCAGAACATGGGCTGCAGGGGTGGCCTCTGTGAGGAGAGGACAGGGCTGCCCCATGCCAGACACAGTCAGTTCCAGCCAGCTCCAAGGGACCTACTGCACAGCACGGTTGAGCCCCTCAGCCAAGCTGGTGACACCTTTGGGAGGAGAAGAAGGTGCTCCATGGCAGAGCAGGTGCTCTCTGCAGCCCGTGGAGAGCCCACACTGGAGCAGAGGAAAAGCATGAGGAAGAAGGAGTGGCAGAGAGGAAGCTCTGTGTCCTCTTGGCAACCCCACCACCACCCCCCTCTGACACTTCTTGCCTGTCTGAAAGGACTGGGTGTGACCTGCAGTGACAGCAAGGGGCAAGGAGAGGCAACTGTAGTGAAGGATTGGGGTTTCATATGAGTTTTCTTGCTTCTGATCTTCCCATTTTCTCCCCTCCCTGTCCCACTCCCCTGGGAGAGGGGGAGTGATTGAGCGGCTGGGTGGGAGCTTGGCTGCCAGCTGAGGTCACCACAGTAGCTATGGTAATAGCTGAGGCTGCTGCTTCCAAATCACCTATAGCTGATCTAAAGGCCAAGTTGCCATCAGATTCACTGCCTTGCTGTGTACTCCTGCCCTTTTCCTTGGTCTGGGGCTAGGTGTCACTTGGGGGCAGAGAGGTGTCACTTGGTCCAGCTGGCAGCAGCCCTACAGAAGATCTGATGAGCTTTTTGCCGGATCAGCCGGCTGTGCCTGTGCAGGCGGGCAGGGAGGAATCAGTTTAACTGATTTATGGCAATGTCAGTGGAGGGTGCTGTTGATGGGTCTCATCCGCTCCCCTTCTATCCTGACTATCTGGTGTCATTTTTTTTTAATCAATATTTAAATGTTCTTAAGTATTTAATCAATATTTAAAACTAACCATTTACTACACCAAATATGACAAATATAAGCAAGGAATTTGCCTGTTTTTAAAAGTTTCAAACACATAGTGAATGTGTTTTCTATGTTACGGAGTTACATACAAAGGCTTAATTCAGAAATGCGGTTGAAATTGTAAGTTTTTTAAAGAATACATGACATTTAAATCTGAGGAGATATAGTGTCACACAAATCTTTTTTCCCTGCAATTCCTGTGAATAACAATAATTCATGTAAAATAAAGATGCAAATAGATATAGCTGAGAAAAACATGAGTGATAAATATGTAATAAACATTATCTACAGTTGTCTTCCCACTACTTCAAATAAACATTACAGCTCTCTTTCTGGTGTCTCCTACTATTCCCTGATCAAAGTAATAGAAATACTGCTCATTTTGTAATTTCTTTGATGATTTTCTGTAGCCTTAAGCTGTTCACCAGAGAAGATCGCAATATGCAGGCCCAAGTCACTAGAGAATTTAAGCACGTCCAATTTTATGAATTATCATATCACAACAGAGGAAGCTGAACACATGCTTTAAATTTCAAAAGCACTGTGGTTTTTAGTCTCACCTAAAATGTACCCAGAGAGGGTCACTAAAAAGAATGTAGCTTGCTCATTATCTGCGAATTTCAGAAGCTTCCTATTTCTTTAGTAAATAAATAAAAAAAAAATTACACTGTTTATGAACAACTGGTGCTCCTCAAGGCATCTGTGCCACGTGCTAGTATGAAAAAAAAGCAGTAACTAAGGTCCCATTGCTTGTCATTGTGGTTATCTATTCCCTTTGATATTAGCCACCAGAAAATAGTCTAATATATTACAGTAAAATCAATTTAATTTAACTATGCAAAATAATTTTTGCTGTTGATCCTGTGTATATTTTACATTTCTCCCCAGCCTTTCAGTTCCACTGAAGCATGAATGTTATTTTGCCTGTATAATTGAGAACTCTTATTCTAGAACAAAGTTCATTGAATTGGTACCCAAGTGTAAACGTAATTAGTAACACAACTTTTATAATGACAAGAACATCTGTGCAAAGTGCAAAATGTTTATTGATGCCATTTATTGCATTTTTAGTCTGTACATAATGTAATATGTACATAACTAAACATAATGCACTTGGCAAGGTTTTCTGTGTACTATTCATAGCATTCGAAATAGTGTTAACTCAAGACACTTCATTGCTACATCAAATCAACACTAATTATAATACACAAAAAAATACACAAAAATTAAGTCTGCCAGGGCAATCTCCAAGTCATATATTTTTTCATTTGATAATTTATAAAGGAGGTTTTTCTAATGGTAATTGCCTTGTTTCAAAGAAAGTAGGAGGTTCTGTTGAGTTATTAATCTGTGAAGGTTTCCTCAGAAGGTATTCTTTCCCACGTTAAGGCACAACCCAGAAAGATACCACTGAGAATTTATTTCACACCTGTGTATCATGCAGGGCAGCAAACCGTCAGACTATTTCTGCTGAGAGTACCCACAACAGCCTCTTGTAAATTGCTCAGATTAAAAGAGTAAAATGACCTTGTAGGAGGCTGATAGCACAAGTTGCAATATTATATGATTCTTCATTTCCTAATGATTGATAATTGCATGCTTCATGATAAACATTGAGGTTTCCTTATTTACTTCGTTACAAAATGAGAAAAGACCTGCCCCATCTCAGTAACTTTTTCCAAGGATCATTAAGTGCTGGAAAAAATTCTGGAAACCTTGTAAATCTTCATAATACTTCATAATACGCTATATAATCTTCATAATATGCTACAGCTCAGTGCTATGTATTCATTTTGTTGTTCAATAAACTAAACCACAAAGAAACTAAGTGATTTACTCATGGTCATAAAACAGTTTCAGTGGTCATAACCTCCAATTTTCTGTTCTGTAGTTCATGCTCAATCATAACAGACTTCATATATTCAAAGGTAATCTAAGGCATCACACGTATGTGAAGTTGACAGGATTGAGGCACATTTCATTAACCAGATGATGATGAATTTGGTACACAGCTCTATTTTTGCTTCAGTTATAAGAGACAGTCAGGATATCTGCATTTGATACAGATTTTTCTAGTTGTGACTCAGAAAGGAAACCTTTAAATTGTGGTAGCTCACTTGGTAGGACATTTGGGGGGATTGTTTGAGCATGTTCAGTTGGTTGGAATTTTTTGCCTTTTCCCTGTAAGACCATCATGTTTAAGATGGAGGTGTTGGCAGCACTTGAGCACCTACTTGCAATTTAAATGTTGCTCACAAATTAAAGTTTTGTACAAAAATACCTCCAAAACACGAAAAAGAGCAGAATTGTTTCAGTAATGCTATACATTTGGCCAGTTTGTATTTAAAAAACAACCACAGTTCAGCCTTTGACCTCTACATGTAGAATCTGAAAGTCACTTTACTGATACTCTGAGGAGAACAACCAGCAAGGAACATCTTTCCTGTCTTATAATCTGACCCAGAAGAGGCCAGCTCATACCGTATATGAGTTCAGAAGTAGTTTGACATTCTTCATGAGAGGTCACCAAAAATATAAGGCACTTTTGTAACCTGGTATTGGAAAACCCTGCACTGGTTCGAAAATAAAATTAATCTAAGTCTTGACACAGAGGATATTTTCTATGCACACCAAAGATGCTCACTAGCATTCTTATCCAAATACACCAATTAAGTCACTTATTATCATATTAAATATGTAGAAAATATGGTATACATTTTTCTGACATTTGTAAGTGGTTCATATCCAGGAAATGATTGGCAGTCATGACATGTGTGTGGTTTGTATCATAAGAAAACACAGCTGTTTATTTAAAAGTATATTTTAACCTGAAGGTATCACTTCGAGTACAGATTTTTAGACACCTAGTAAAAATTGGTGCCAATTATGATCACATTCAGAACTCAATGGATTTTTCAGTCTGAACTGAGTTCTTCTGTTGAGCAATTCTAGTAAATATTTATCTGGTAAAAATTAGATTTTTATTTTCACCAGGACACAATAACTGATTCTAATTATTAGAAGGGCTTATCCCTGAGGCTAATGAATTTTACATTTAATATACCTATACGGATCTGATCATACTAACACCACACGCAAATTCAGGCTAAATTCATGGAACGTTTTAACTGAAAACAAAATGCATAGGTAAAGGAGGTGACAGCCTCTTTAATGGATATAAAATGAAAGGCCCATTGTTTAATTCTGTCCTCTTTCAGAGTGGACTTGCACCCAGATTTACTAGAGAGAAACCTAGAGATCATGTTCAGATACTATGGTAAGGAATAAATCCAGCCTTATGTGGAACAAAGTTCCATTTTACACTAAATGGTGAAAAATATTGAAAGACAGAGTTTATTTACAGAACAGGAGAAAAAGAACATTTGGTGATTAGGGCATTTCACCAGAGAGATGGGACATCTATCCAGCTGCCCTAATTTAGATGATTCATACAGAAGGGAACAGTTTCAGTATGAAATAATCAACTTTTTAGAGAGAAAAAAAAAACAATGAAAAAGGCTAGTCAACGTGAATGGAATTTAATTTATTTTTGCCATGGTACAAGCTGAAATATCAGTTATTGCCTTATCCATAATTACATTCTTTAAAATTATGTCCTTTCTTTCTCTCTTATTGCTTAAGGATTATTCAGTTTAATGCCTTTAACAGCTCCTAGTGCCAGTCTCTCCTAACTTTTAATTCCTGAGAACAAGCAAAAGAAAAAAAATACACATTCATTTAAAATAATTTTTATGTCTGTCCATGAGCTGCTTAATGAATAAATGCAAGATTTACAAGTCCATCATCATTAAAACTCTCCTTCGGTTGTTCTCAGCATGCTCCTGATAAAAATGATATAACTGCTATACTCCACTGATCATAGCAAAATAGATATATAGCCCTGCACTGAAATTCTATCTGTGCTTCTGTCACTTGTGCAAGGGATCATAATTATATGCTGCAGAAAATGAATTAATGGAATAAATGAAGTATGCAGATATCTGTCAGCCCTGACAAACAACTTCGGTGTTCAATTAGCATAACTCCATCCTTTATTAAAGAACTGGGATTACTCATCACAGTTAAATGCTTTATTTATTTAAGATGCTCATTTATAAAACAGGCGTAGAGAAGTATCAATTTATTTCCCTGAAGCCTCTTAGTGACAGAAGTTGGCGTGGTTATGTACAGAAGACAGTTTGTACATGTTTTTAATACTGTGGGCCACATCTCTAATCCATACTCTTTTGTGAGCTGCCTCTTCACCCATTTATGTGATGTGGCATTCCCATGGCAACTACTGTAACTGCCAACATGGAAAAATACTAGTGGCATATTTAATGCTTTTTAACTTAGCAGTAAGCAAAGCACATCCTCCCTTTTAGGGGCAAAATGCAGGCGAAGTAGCTGTAGTTTGCAGTGAGGAGTCACAGAACATACCAGAATCTGCATGGAAGGAGCGGTCAGAAGCACCCTGTGACTCCTCAAAGTCTCCAAACTCACTGGCAGGTTTTTCTGAGTACTCTGTGCTGCAAAGCGATGTGAAATACCACTAGCAAATGGTTCCTAGAAAGAAGGACTTGAGGATAATTATAGGGTTGGTGTCGGTATTCACAGGGTTTTTGGTAGCGGCCGGGGAGCGCTGCTTTCTGACAGCGTGCGTGCAGTGCACAAGAGAGAGGGCTCCATGCTCAGAAACTCTTCCCAGCCTGGAAAACGCCTGTCCTTGCTGCTCTCCACGGAGCTGGATGCTGCTCCACACAAAGTGGGTTTGAAGTGCCAGTCCTCAAAGCACAGGACAGGCTGAATAGCTTACATTGACACCCCGAATAAAAAAAAAAAATTAAAAAAAAAAAAAAGTGAAGCCTTGGTCCCTCTAGGAAAGACAAGAGGTAAGATAAACATGGCCTGCAATAATTTCAGAATCAGAAGTTTAAAAGACTTCAGTACAACCATGATAATCTTGCCTCATTTCTGGTCTCCATTTGCACAGCCCTAGGACTGTGTTTTGTGCCTCTCGCTGCCAGTAGCAAGCACAGTAGAGAAAAAAAAAAAAAAATCTGCATTTTAGGTGATTTAAATAAGGACAAAAATCTACATCAACGTTTCAAGATAGATATATTGGCAGGGAAAAATTATTTCTGCCCACATTAGAAATCAATTTGATAGCATAAATTTTAAATAATTTGTAAGCATAAACCAAGAATATGAGACCATTATAAAAAGAAAAAAATAGAATTAACTCTTTAATACCAAAATAATTCTCAAAGACTCTCACTTCAGAAATGTACTGGACCATTCCCGTTATTTAACCTTATCCTCTGCCGCCATCTGGTGGCGATTTAATTCAAAAGCGTGTTAATAGTAAACCTATTTAGACATAAGAGCTAAAGAACCTGAAAAGTTGGGACCTTTAGCAAAAAGTAGACAAACAGCCAATCTTAGGGTGAAGCAGCATGTTTTCAGGCAAGGGATACTGACAGTAAATTAACACTTAGCAATTTTTTTAAAGTACACCTCTTTTAACAAACCACTGAAGAGTGGAGTATGACAGACCCGCGTCACGTGAAAGTTCGATGGTTCGGTTAAAACAGTTGTGGCATTTCCCCTCCTGAGGTAATGGGGAGGCAAAGGACAAACTGAGGCAGCTCCAAAGGCAAATCTTAAAAAGGGGTGTCTAAAGTAAATGGGATTAATCAGCACTTGGCTGTGCCTCACTCTCTCCGTTGCATACAAAGCAATCCTCTGGGCACCTAATATTTAGATAATGTCACTTAGAGAGCTCAGTTCCACCCTGAGTGACAAGCCAAAACAGCAGACCTTTATGGCACATCTGTATAAGCACATGCCTGGCACTCATTTAGTAATATGCAAATATCAGGGAAGAGGAGACTACTCATAATGCAAAATTATTAATATTATTTCAAGTTGCTAAAAGCATGACATTTCTTAGCAGCTGTCCAACTTCAGTTAGAAAAACTCTTCTAGCTCACTTTCAAAGGAGGGACAGTGCAAAAGTAGGTGTTCAGTTAAATCAAAGCATTAGTAGGAGTATCACCACAAGACACCAGGGCTCAGAACTCCAATAATGGAAGACAGCAAAGGCTGCTTCTCTCCAGCCTGCACTCATGGAAAGGGATCCTGCTGTACTCTGCCATATTTATGTACAAGATCACAGCTGCAAAAGAAAGAAGGGTGGTCAATTGTCACAGTTGCCCATATTTTTGGTTTAGTCTCATTGCTTTGCTGCTTTGACATTCAGGACTATCAAAAGTGGACAAAATCTTAAGAATGATTGGCTTCTCTCTGCCAAATGAGGATGCTGACCAGTTAAATGCATAGTGGAAAGACCTTTGTGTTTCCAGCTGTCAACCAAATTTTGTCCTCAATCACATAAAGGATATTTGTTTTCTTTCTTTACATATCTCTGTAAGTATGTATGTCAAAGAAGATAATGGTCAATGGAGGAACAACTACAAGTAGTCTTCCTGAGAGACAGAAAAGATTTCTACGCATAGAGTGGAGAGTCTTAGTTTGAACAAAATAATTTTGACATAGAAAAGCAGCTGGTGCTCCAGTAAATAATGACTTGAGGATTCATTCATGGGCAGCTTCTATCACCACAGATCCAGCAAGAAAAGATAATTAACCAAAAAAAGAGAAAAGGAGAGCAAATGCTAGAGAATCAGATTGGCACTTTACGCCTATAAAGAGAAGGAGAAAACTGGATCATTCCTACAGATAAAGAAACAGAATCAAAGAGATCTATGACACCTTTGGGTCAGGAAGCTTGGCTGAAGCTTATTTAGCTTAGAGAACACACCAGTATCAGCCATTCAGAATGGTGGCGGCGGAGGATGAGAAACCCAACTAGAACTGCATAACATACACAGTAATGAGTGTTCTGCACCGTTCACATCCCCAAACATGCCTGAAAGCCACCAGAGTTAGTTTCATTGGGATTCACTGATGACAAGACACTCAGTGAGTGACAGAAAACAAAACTGGTCTGGAGCATTGACAAGAAAAGTCACAAGTCACTACAAGCTTGGATGAGATGCTAAAGTTGATAGGCAAGGATCTCCTAGCTGAGTACGATTAATCTGGATTCAGATTAATAATAATACACAACAGGAAAATTGCTTTCATGATTTACTGGCATTCTAACAGATGGATGCACAAGAATCCTGCTCTGGTAGGAAACAGGAAATGTCCCCTACACAGTCAAGGGTAGAAATTTGCTTCATTTTCTTTACTCTTTAATTTTACTGCTAACTGGGTATAGGTCCTCCTTTTTTTCCTCCCCTGTGGTAAGTGCCAGTCTGCTTTCTGGTTCTTACTTTTGCCTATTCTTTCCTTGCTGGTTATTTTTCGTGTTCAATCTGTGATGGCACCATCTGGCTAGCAAGGAACTTCCCTTCCTCTCTCACACTGTGTAGGAGCAACTATCCTAATGTCTACCATTTAGGGAAACAAAGATTTAGCCTGGAGTTCCTCCAGAATGGTAAAGGGTTTTCTCAGTTATGTTCTGAAAAAAAGCATTCAATCTTGATGACCTTCTGCCCCTTACATTACTCCTAGTCACAGTTCTTCAGAGTGAATCCTAATCAAGAACAATCTGCCCACATGACTGATACCTATTTGCATTAGGCTGAACTGCCGTAGTCAGACACATCATCTGAAAAACTCTGATGTACTTGGAGCAGTTGCAAATGCTGATGTGGCAAAAAATATTTATTAAACTAAGAGGTAAGGAAACTTTTTCTTTGCACACTACTAGCTAAGGTTAATTTCTGCAATATGTAAAAAAATGCCAGTTCTTAGAGATCACACTCAATAAAATATACTTTTGTAATCTTGTTAGAACAGAAACTCAAATGTTAAACCTAGAATAAAAATGTTTTATTCTTCTTTGGGAGATATCTATTATTTAAAATATCTCAGGTATTTGAAATTTATTGTATTTTTAACACTCTTTTATATCATTTATCATACTAGAATCTTCTGGCATCTTCTGAGAATAAAATGTCTCAGCAGGTAAACTGAATTTATGTAACACT
>VYZV01035285.1:0-63104 GCA_013401275.1 Pandion haliaetus | reverse complement strand
ATATATATATATATATATATATCAATCAAAAGCAGTTACTAGAATGAAAAAAAAATACCACCAAAGAAAAACTCCCTGTAAAGCTTGGCCCAACCTCCCTCCCTTAATTTGGTTTCCATTATCTATTTGTATTATTGCCTTAAAAAATTGTGTGCATTAAAAATGCATTGTTTAATGTGCAGGCAATAGGTCTATGCAATCATTTTCTGCATTGAGGTCTTTGGTTTTGTGATGCCACACGATTTGTTTGAACAGCTTGCTTTACTGATAGTCACCATAGCAGCTGAGTGCCTCCTAATCATTGCATTGTTTGGATGCACAACTGCAAAGTAGGGAAATATTATTCTTCAGGTTTTAGACATGATGACAGAAGCAAAAAAGTAGTTACCCAAAGTTATCAAAGTCTCTTTTTTTCTATCACTACCCATCTTGCTGAATGTGCTGATTTTTCTGCTAACAGTACATTCCAAAGGGTATAGTAATCACAAAACCTACTTTGAATGAAAAATATGACTTAAATAACAAAGAAGTCATTCAAATATACACACACAAAAAGTCATTCCTGTTAGACAGTGGAGAGAGATTGAGAGATTGAGTTAATGTTCAAATTACTGATGGCTCAATATGCTAATATAATATTTTTGCTCATATGTATTCAGTTTAGGTGAAAGTATGCTATTAAAGCTGCAGGGCCCTGTACAATTACTAAAAAGAGACTAAGTAGGCCAAAGGAGAATTTGTAAATGTTTTTGAGCTAATACATAAAAGTTTTAATATAAGTCTAGAGGAATTAAAGCAGAGGGATCTATCTCAGTACAGATCTCACTGATACCAGCACTTTAAAAAATATTGTTAAAAATTCCAAATAATTCTGAAAAATATAATAGGTAACAGCATAGAGTACAAATCAGCTTTTTTAACTTCTACTGAATTGATCTATGTTCTTTAAAAGGCAAGAAAAAATTAGACTATAAGGGCCAAACCCAAACCAGAAATGCAGCTGGGAATTTAAAATTAGACTTGCATGGACTTTACAACCTTCCATGCTCAGCTGCTGTCTTACCCTAAGGGTCTTTCTCTTCTGTAAGCATTTCAGTCCATTTACCTTCCAGTTCTCCGGAATTTTTTCCAGTTGCACTTCAGTCTTCATACAGTTTCATGATTGCCTCATGCCTACACCAAAACAAGATATCCTCTCCTTGTTACCAGCCAAGGGGCTCCATCTGACCGGCAATCTCAGCACAGACTTGCCCTACAGATGTCTTCGTGAAAGACAGCAGCCAGGAAGGCTGGCACCTCTTTTCATGTTTGGTTTTTTTAACCATATCTTAGTCTTTAGAGCGTGATGTCAGAGAAAGTTCTGTCCGTTGCTTGGGAGCAGCCACGGGTAAGTGGCTTCTTGAACAGCCGTGGCAATTTGCGATTCCACTTCAAGGGACAACTGCCTTTAACGCTCCCTAACCCTTCTGGGGGTAAGTCTGTATCTGAAGACTTGATCTCAAACCGTGCTGCATCAAATTATTTGAAAAAGTTTCTCTGGTCTATTGTATTTTACAAAGGCTATAGGAGCACTTGCAAAAAAGTTTACTTATTAGCACTCTTACTGGGAAGGAAGGAACAGGCCAGACAGGTGTGTCTGCTCCTCTACCATCCTATTGGGCATACAGTATAATCAATATTGTAAGTCAAGTGCTGTTGCATAGTTGTCTTTTTTTTTTCAAGGAAGGAAAAGCACTCCCCTTCTCTCCACAATTAATGGCAAGAGACTAAAAATATCAGTTTCATATATTCACTAGTAAATAATTCACTTCTACAGTAACATCAGTCGTTGAGCAATCTGCAATTTCTCTGGAGCCTCTCAGGGAAAAAGAGTCTGCTCAGCTGGAGTGACTGCAGCAGGCAACTGTCTCGTATTGATCTGTATTGCCTCAATATCCAACTAAGAGCCTGTTATGGGTTTGAATGGGACAGGGGTTTTTTGGTAGCGGGAGAGGGAGCTGCAGAGGTGGCTCCTGTGAAATGCTGCTGGAAGCTTCCCCAGCTCCAAGTCAGACCCACCTCTGGCCCAGGCCGACCCCATCAGTGACAGTGGGAGCGCCTCTGGGAGGACAGGTTTAAGAAGGGGAAACTGCAGTGAGGGGGGGGAATTGGAACGTGAGAGGAATCCCTCTGCAGATACCAAGGTCAGTGAAGAAGGAGGGGGGGAGGGGCTCCTGAGGAGGCTGGTGGCCCTGCAGCCCATGGTGAGACAGCAGGCTGTCCCCCTGCAGCCCATGGGGGTGAACAGTGGAGCAGAGGCTCCCGAAGATGGCCGTGACTCCATGAGAAAACGTGCGCTGGAGCAGTGTGTGACTGGAGAGAAGCCCGCGGAAAGGACCCACGCTGGAGAAGTTGGTGAAGGACTCTCTCCCGTGGGAGGGACCCCACAGTGGAGCAGGGGACAAGTGAGGAATCTTCCCCCTGAGGAAAGGAGCGGCAGAGACAACGTGTGGCGAGCTGACCCAACCTCCATCCCCTGTTCCCCTGCACCGTCGGGGGGAGGAGGTGGAGAGAACCGGGAGTGGAGCTGAGCCGGGAAGGCGGGAGGGGTGGGGGAAGGTGTTCTGAGGTTTGGTTTTACTTGCTAATATCCTTGTTTTGATTTGATTTGTAGTCAATTAAATTGATTTTGTTTCTTCCCCAAGTTGAGCCTGTCTTTTGCCCGTGATCATAAGTGGGGAGTGATCCCTCCCAGTCCTTGTCTCGACCCACAAGCCTGCCTTTGTATTTTCTCCTCATCCCAAGGTGGTCAGGCGAGGGGGTGGGGGGTGAGTGAGAGGCTTCGTGATGCTTTGTTACCAGCTGGGCTGAAACCACGACAGAGCATCACGGCACTATTTTTATTCCTTGTGCTTTGAGGGTATTGCAGCAATGTCACTATTTCAACAGATATAGTGATAGTGGTGCATTCAAATTTAGGACAGTTAACTGGAAGAGGTCTACGGTCTCCTTTGTAAAATGTGTGTAGTAACTGGAAATGAGGTACCTGAAGATTATGTTGCTGTAACTGCATTAAATTCAGTCACAGGACGGAAGGGATGATACAAAAGACATTTCACCCCCCCAAAACAGGATCAGAATGGGATAGATTTGAATAGGTATACACATGGCAAAAATGTAAACATGCACTGAAAAAATTCCTTGAGAGGTAACAAACTCTCAAAGCATGGTGTAGGACCCATAGTGATGGCTCCATGATATTTCTGTAGCCTAAATAGGATATACATTTCCTCCTGCAATACTTTTTTAAAACTCCAATTTTTCTGCTTCCAAAATCCCCATGTAAAATCTAACTGTGTGCAACAGTTTTGACGTTAAAAGAAGGTTTTGAAGTTTCTTTGTTTGTTTGTTAGCTCTTCCAGTAATGCTTGGTTAAACAGGGATGAGTAAAACAAAGCAGAAAATATCCATGTCATTTCAAAGGATATAGACTTTTTCAGAATGTGATCTGACAGTGATGCAGTCTCTTCACAATGCTGTGTTCCTGTGGATGGACTGGCTGGAACATACTTTGCCTTGGGAGTTTCTAAAGTGAACAGAGAACACAGGTGTTTTCATCTGAAAAAAAATCATCTGCGTGTTAAGTAAATCCTTCAGAAGAAATGCTGACAACTCTCCTGAGAGCTTAACATCTGTAGTGAGGTGTTTACTCCACACACCTTTTTTTTTATTTTGACTAGATAACATGTACTTTATTCTTCAGTTTATTTAAAGGGTGATGTTAAATTTCTGCAAAGAACCCATGCAAGGACGGTCATCAATTAACTATGTTAAACACAAATTATATATCTTACATGCTTCCAAACCAGATGGCTCTGGGACCCTGTAAACACTGTCTTTGGTTTTGGCCTGTTAGCACATCCCCCCATGCAACATATGCAGCCTCTTTTGACAACGCAGTCCTGTGGCTCAGCTGGTAGTGGCGAACCCAAGCTGTTCTGAGAATCTGAGCACTTGCTATTTATTTCAATAGCTTGAGGACTATGTGGCAGTTAAAACAAGAAGTGCAGGATCTGCATACAATATTCTGAAGGTACAAGTGCACAAGATGTTGAGTCTTCACTTGCAGAAACAGAAGCAATTGAAAAGCCACAGAAACAGAAGTTTGCATGTGGTTTCATAATAGTCCCGAGTGCTTCGCTGGAGTTCTCTTGAGTATCTTTGTCTCCTTGCAGTCAATGTGGCTAAATGTTCACATATTATCTTCTTTTAAAAACAAGGATTGGCACCTCGTCTAACTTTTGTTCTTCCTCTAGAAGATTAATATATGTCAGTAGGTAAGGAGGAAGATGTACTAGAGACCTCCTGTGGTCCCTTCCAAACTGAATTATCCCATGATCCTATGAACCTAGTCATGGTCAAAGAAAAGTTGATGGCTTGTTCACAGGTTTTTAGATCTAGTTCATTGGTCATTGCCACAATATTTACACTACTGAATAATAAACACATTCATACAGCCAAGTTCCTCAGGTCTCATAGAAGGCACGCGACACAAGCAGTGATCTTACTTCAGTATTTTGAAATTCCACATTCCACTAGTGTTTGCAATAGCGTATCTATAATTCTGGAAAACCTTGACCTATCTTTTAATTTCTTGAATTCAAAATCTTGCGGAGGTATTTGGCACTTTGTTTTTTAAAGTATCAACCCACATTAGGCCAAGTCCATTTACATTGAAACCAATGCTATTTTGGTGTCATGCTTTACCACACATTCAGCTGTGATATGTCAGGCTGTCACAACTCCAGTGAATTTTATGATTTATTTGCTATCTGTCTGAGACTGTAAGATTATTTGCCTTTGTTTTATTCAACATAATACATATCTTATTTGAAAAAATGAAGTCATCTTTGAAGGCAAAATAGTGTTCCAACCTCTTCAAATTGACTGAACATTAGCATTCATTAATATGTCTATTTATGACAATTTGTTGTTACTTACACCTCCCCTGTCTATTATGTTGACACACTGAAGACAACCACCAGAACTACACACATCCACACAAAAATGTCTGAATAGGAGACTCTGGATTGGAATGTCACTGGCTAAAAATTGGGCTCTGAATTAAGAACTAGATCCAAACACAAATGAACAATTGTTCCTGGTCAGTAATAAACACAAATACTTTAAAGTCAAGAGATTCAATATGCCTCCAATTGGAAGGCACCAAAATCTGAGTATAGAAACCACTGGGAAATAGCCCAGACACCTTAGTTTTATCTCAGGATCCCTGCTTGAAAAGCTACACATTTTCCAAATTGTAGGGGTTTTGAGATAAGGAGTAGAAGTCACAGAAGGTGTAAAAGAATGGGAGAAAGTTGTATGCCAGTAATATCACTGAGTCTTCATCGATGTGTGGCAAGTGAGACACTTTGTACCAATGCTCCTATTCTTTTCTCTTTCTCTTTGGTCTGTTATAATGCTTCTTCACTTTGGAAAACAAACTATACTTAAGATGACTGATTACCACATGTAACCATTGCCATTTCCCAGTTCCACATTCAAATGACATTACTGCCCTGTGGCCAAGGAACTAAAGTTGGACCACAGGATAAGAATGCTCATCATGTATCATGACAAATACAACCACATTATTTTGCTCTGTCCACTAAGAAATTCCACATAAAACTTTTGCTCAGGGAAGTACGTTATATCAAGCATATCACACATCATCCTAATAAATATTAGTGCTATTTCACTGATGAAACACAAAGACGGAGGCTATAATTAGTATGGTGTGCTTTGGATGAGGCCTGTAACAAGTTGTAAGTTAAGGGTTATATCCTTGATTTATTGGGTGTCTGATTACAATACAACCAGATCCATTTTGAAAATTGAGAAGGTAGTCAACTATACTATATGAGATAAAATGCTTTGGGAAAAAAAAATTATGAAAAATAGGAGTTTCATATGTGGGAAGCTAGAAGTCTATCCAACAGAATCTACAATATTTCTTCCATTATTCCAAGGCAGAGGGACATAAAGTAACCCCTCAGTTAAGGTTGTCTTCTGTAGATGAACTACTTCAACTGAATGCTAACTGTCTGTGCATTTTGCTTTCTGGCAGAGCAATTTTATTTATTGCAGGCTAGTGGTTCTTTATTCAAGAAGTCCAAGTCTTTAAACTAATGCCATTACCTTGTTCCTACTCTGTCAGTCCATCCTTTAAATGAACAAATGTAAAATGTTACTGGCTGATATTTTGCAAGTAAAAAGAGACACATGCAAAACTAAAACAAAACCTGTATCGTCAAAGCCCTTCTGCTTCAATGTCTTGCCCAGTTTGAAATGACGTGCAGTCACCGGAGAGCAACAGCAATGGTGCAGGTTGTGGGATCATAAATAGCAGAATAAATAGCTAAATACACATACGTATCTATACAGAACAAAAGATCCAGAGATAAAAGAAGATAGTAAGAGGAAATGCATGGCTAACTCCAAAGATGAAGCTCCTGTTAAGAGCAGGGGAGAGTAAAACAAGTCCACTGGATTATAGGTGGCAAGATTGTACCAAGCAGAGGGTCTCCTGAAGATAAGTAATATAAGAAGGTGTGGCAGTACACCACCACACACACACCCCCACCAAAAGGAAATGAAACTTCTCCAGGCAGGGAGGAGAGGAAAAAAAACAAACCCTAGATGCCAGAAGTTGAAAATTGAACCGGCCGATCAAGGTGCGCCAGGTACACTGGAGTAACCTTTCAGCCAATGGTGATTAAAATGACGACAGTTCAGATTCGACAAGGGTATAAACAGAGACGTGCTGGAGGACATTTTGGAGAGAGAGAAATCAGTCCTCCTCGGAGCAGCGGGTTTGCAATTGGGGCCTCTCCCCTTGGGTTGGGATGCCACCCTAGGTAACTCCTGCAAGTTGAGAGCCCTCATCTTTTAGGTGAGTGATATGCACAGTTTGAGTCATCGTTTCTAAACCTTAAGAATTCTTAAGTCAGCTGTGTAGTACTAATTCCCTTTACATCATTGAGCCTGTGGTTTACAAATGTTCTCGGAGTCCTAACTAACTTTTTACCAAGGAATAAATCTAAGTTTTAACACCCATTGGATTTGATTGTGCGTGCCTCTGTAACAGAAGGTAACAGAATAAAGCAAAGGCTAGATTACTTTCAAGAAATCAGAAGCACACTTGTATCATGAGAAGTAACTAGCAGATATTGCAACATCTTTATCACAGGCAAAACAGTGAGAGACAATAACAATATCCAAACCTACAAAACCTGAAGCTGAACCCTAACCAAATAGTCATAGTCCGCAATTATAGAACAACTCACAAAATCAAAAGGCTTTCCAGCAAAATAAAGATACTGGAAAAAGAAATAATGGAATAATATCTAAGTTACCAAAAAAAAAAGATCAGTCAGAGATAAAGTTGTTGTGTAATATAATCTCACACAGAATAAAGGAAGCACTTGAAGCAAAAATAATGAACCATAACTGGATTTCAAGCAAGAAAACCATATGATAACTAGTGTTTCAACATCGGAATAGTCATCAAGCTGAAAACGCCATTCCGTCATCTTTCTTATTGAGCATTGCTGATGACACAAGGGGCTGACAAATCCATCAGAGTAGAAAATTTCACTTCTTGTGCTCGTAAGTGACAACTCAGCTGTTATGCAGAAAAAGACCAAATAATTTTATAACACCAAAGATTGGATTAAAAATTAATATGAAAAGTCCAGAGTTGTCCTCATCTGAAGTATTGTACAAGGAGGCAGAGAAATTCAAAAGCCTATTTATTTACTACAGCTACACAATGAGGAGGGTGCAGTGTACTAAATAATATCACAATTTGGACAAGTAACAGATTACGAATCTCCATTTAAAATGTTATCCCCAGTTTAACAGATGGATGTGAAAGCTTGCAGTGCCTCAAAGAAATTTCTCCCTTTTTCTGAAGTCAGCAGGAAGTTAACTAGAATCCTCTAACTTCTTTGTAACCAGAGTCTACAGTTCCTCCCATCACATCTCTTTGGGATTTCCATGTAGTCTCCCATTCACTACTGTAATGTTGTTGACCCAGTATGGCCCAAGCATCAAACTCACCTGTATTTGCTTTGGTGATTATAAAAGCAATTAAAAGAGATGTATTTACACATGCCTAGACTTACTGGGATCCAGTGACTCTGTATTAAAGGAAGAGGCAGAATGAGGGAAATGTTAAGAACTAAACTGCTTGATAGCCACAGAAACACAGAAGCAGGTTCTGACTTAAGAATCCATCTCTTCAGGACAGAACAACATAGCATAAATATGAAAAGTAGACCAAGAGAAAAAAAAGAAAATTGTGGTAACTTGTTTATGGATGGGATTATACCAAAAATAATTTTATCTTGAATATTAAAAAATATTACAAACTAACTAGGGAGTTATATATAATACTTCAAGTAATCTTTTGCTTGGTTTTTTTGTTTGTTTTGAAATAATGCTTTATATCAATAATTACCAATAATTACTCTGCTAACTTACCAGTAAATTCTACAGGAAATAAAAATAAATAGTTTCTTTAAAAGAGATATGCAAAACTTAATCAGAGAGGGAATTTATTTTTGGAAGCATTCATTATGATATGGTCGCTAGTTTTCTTTTTTGTTGTTTTATTTTTTTAAAGGAATTATGCCCTTGTAAACTTATTTTGTCAATTCTATGACTGCTAAAAACACAAAGGGAAATATTACTTTCTTCTCAACGTAACAAATACATTACAGAGCAACTGTATCGCAGAAACTGTTTCTCATTGTCAAGGCCTCACTATTTTCCTAAAGTGAAAATTCTGATGTTAATTTTTGTAACAAAAAGGCCTCACCTTTTTGTATTTTATATCTCTAGACCAACATCAGCTTCTTAAAGCGTTTCCAGACTGTTGCTTTAGGCAGTAAAATCTCTCATCCCTCCCCATCAGACAGTTTTACTCTTTCAAATGCAAGGCAGGACTTTTTATAAGCAGGTTGTTTATAACCTATCCACACATCTTGCTGTGTTAATTATTCTTTGGGGTACATCGTGTCTAGTACATGTTTGGTTCACTTCAGCTAAATGTGTCTGTCCCTTTCCAAGGAGACAGGACGTTTCTTTAAGCTGCTAACCTCAGATCAAAGTGACATACATGTAAACCTGCACACACCTCCCTATTCTCAAGTGTCAGTTGTATTTTTTCTGTTAAATATCTCAAAAATAAAAATAAAATAACCCTTAGATGGAAGTTTGAGGAAAACATGTCTTCCAAAGAAGATGTTGAATTTGTCCTGTTTTTAAGGACACCCATCCAAACTTCCTGGCACACAAATATGGAAAAATATTTTTCATTAAGCCATCTCTCAAAATATTTATGTTTGTAGAGTTATTCCTTTTTCTTTTTTTTTACAGATTTTTACAAATTTGTGTTGATAAGTACATGTCTTCCTTATCTATATAATACACAAATAAAACTCAGGCTGTTGGTTCTGCTACTGCTGTGAGCTTGCCACTGTGACAAACAGTGAGGATATCCTGCTCCTTTTTTTGCTCTGCAACCAAAGTTAAAGAAACTTTCCTTGAGGCAAGAGTTAGAAGTGCTCTTTCAACTCATTCCTGTATTCACTTGAGAGTTATCCTTTCCTGATTTTCCTTTACATTTGGTTTTGGGTTGGGTTTTCTTCCTCTCCATGACCCCTTCTCTCCTGTCCATTCCTCTTCCCTGTCTCCCTTAAAATTTTTAAGAAGTGCTGTGATGATACATTAAGAACTTGCATGGATTCCACTTTCCCAAAATATGACACAACCTGTCTATCAAATAATCAGACAAATCAGATGGTTGGGGTTTTTTTTCTGGGATCTCATAAAGGCTAATGTTAGGTTATTACTTACCTTCACTGGAACATCCACCAGACTGAGATCAGCTAGAGAATTCAGTTCTCTCCTGTCTAGCTGACACAGAATAACTTCTGTACAAAGAAAGCTTTCCACCTAAACTGGTGATTTCTGGAGACCTTGTCATTTTTCAGTCCGGTGCTTTTTCTGAAAGCTGTCTAACTGAGCAAGTCTTTTTATTCTCTATAGGTTCTGGAGCAGTGTGTATTTTGGACACAGAGCTTTTTAGTCTGTGCAGATGGAACCATTGCTTCAGATGTGTGTGTTTATAAATAAAGCTGAACAAAGAAACAATAATACCCTTTTGGAATAGGGCTCATTATCATTTTGATGGCTTCTTTATCCTGGGAATAGCTTTTTGCTTTTGGCCTCTTCCTTCTATTCTCCATCCTGAATCTGTCATCTTTCTCTAATAATTAGAATTTATACTGAGCAATCAAGACTTAGGTTGTCAAGGCAAAAAAAGAGTAAAAATGAATTGTGCCATGTTCTCTCTGCAGATAAGAATAGCATATATTTGCTTTATAAATCATGGTTTTAATATGTAAACTACCAGGAACATCAGATTGTGAAGGGTGTACGAAAAGCTCTAAAATTTCAATTTTTCTAAAGCCATAAGTAATTTCCTATAGGAATAACACTAATGATATTTGGGGAGGAGGGCAAAATTCATTTGGCTATGTGAAATATATAAAATTGAATAGCAATGCTTTATGACAGCAGTTAGACTTTTAAATGAGTAAGAGGCAGCATTCACCAAACCGCCATCATGATCGGACTGCAACGAAATATAGAATACTCTTAGATTCCTGATTCCAAATATGTGGTACATGGCTGTCAAAGCAATACAGAATCTATGACATTAGTGGAGTTGATGCAATAATATTCTAACAATAGTTCTGTTATTATATAAATTAATCATGATAATGCAAAGTTACTCACTCTTATTCAGTATCTTTAGAAGTAGTGGCCAATGTTAAGTATTATTGCCTCTCATTACTTTATTTTATTCAGTCCAGTAAAAAATATTTTAAGGGATAACTTTAGACTTGCATATGTCAGCCTTTAATAAAGAAAATATGCTTAGTTTAACAGTTCAATATAGGTTAGCAGGTGTTAGAGGCAGAATAAGTAGGGCAGAATAAAGTGTTTTCAAACAGAATTCAGGAATTCCAAAATCACATCACATTTAGAAAAGGCACAATCCTAGGAGGAACAATACTAAAACTCAGACTTTTATTGTTTCAGTTTTTAAGGTTCCAAATGAAGCTACTCTGACATAGAGGATAGAAAGCCTCTGAGTTTTTCCTTGTAGTATACTCCATATGATTTTCAGTAGCAGATGCCACTTTGCAGGAAATTGAAATAGCTAAAGCAGTGAAAAAGTAGCATAATTCATACCACTTTGAAGCCCTACTCGCACACCTTTTCTCTGAATTTACTGACTCCTCAGACCCTCAGGTCTTTTGGACAGAGTAAAATAGATTTCCACAACATGCTAAGAAAACAAATAAATGTATTCTAGGAACTAGAACTCCGTGTTTCTAATCTCAGCGCTACTATTTTCCTCTGTTACAACTCCAGGCAAGCAGATGTGTCTTACAGAGCTTTGGGGACTGGGGAAAGCCAAGGGAGATGGTGAAATACTGATTTTTACTACCTTACTTGTCCTTCTTAATGAAGTAATTGATTGACTTTTTTCAGTGCCTCAGTGTTGTGCTGTATCACTTCAGACTGTGTTTTTCTCCTAACAGAAGACAGGGATTATGCTTACCCATTTTTTTTCTTTCTTCTGTTAATTAACACAGCATTATTTTTCTTTTTCACATCCATCATAGCCAATATCACTTTGCTATGGCAAACACTTAGGGGCAACAGATTAGCAACTGGGATCCTAAACCATACAAAAATACAACTGAAAAAGGATGAAAAGCTCCAGAAATATCTAGAAAGACTTAGCCATGGAGTATTTTGCTAGTATTATCTAACAGAGACATTCACAACCCATCTTGATGGCATGGTTTGTTACCTGATTTCAATATTTTCACAACAAAAATAAAAAATAGAAACAGTTTGGGATTTTATGCCAGTATCTAACGAACAATATTTTGTCCAAAAAGTCCTCATAACTCTTCTAAGTCCTCCTCAGCTGATCGTTTTGCCTCAGAAAGCATGCATGCAGGCTGCACAGACACACACCATGTGGAACATATATCTGAATCTCTGTCTTCTGTCCTGTTCTTGGCCTCTCTGTCACTGTGGGCAACAGCCTGACAAGGAGAGGTTATACACCTTCAAAGCACAGTCTTTGTCTTCTGGGGAAAAACATATGTAACAGACTATATGAAAAACAGATATGAACTATGGCAATTTGTTAAACATTTCCAAAAAACAACATTCAGCAAACAAGTTCCATGCATTGGAAAGGATGAGAGAAGACAGTGAGCCGCTGAAATGAGTAACTGCTGGAAGAGTAGGGATTACGGCAGTCAGCACAGGAATCTGAACAGGAAATTGAAGACACAGAAGTCCTGTCTTGCCATGCAGATTCGCATTAATCTGCAGTGGTTATTTTTCAAATGACTAGTCTGTGAGTACAAAATGATGATATATGGCTTTCTACCACGTAAATACTTCTCTGTGATTAGTGTAGTATGTAATGTATGCAACTGCACAGAATTTAGTCATGGGTCCTTTTTCATGGGGTACAGTCCCAATACAAACCAAAATATTTTCCAGATACACAAAAGATCTGAAAGGATCAGCAAAGCTTATGAGTTGTACCATGCTTAAATTATTTATTAATGGCAAAATGAAAATCCAAAGAAACCAGCAGAAGCATTACAGTTGCTTTAAAAGCTATTTAGAGAATTGAAAGAATAAATGTCAAGCTGCCCAAGAAATGAATTCTCCTCCAGTTCCCATACCTTATTTTCAAGAATTTAAAAACTTAGCTGTTTATACACATTCTCTGTTTGTTATTTAATTTCAATACATGTTTCAGCCTTCGGACAGACATGCTCTTAACCAAGCACATTTGTATGTACCGCAATCTATTTGACTACACACACAAAAAGGGTAGGATGTAAAATGAGTTCTAGTCTCTATCATCTTGTGGCCTGTATTTTACCCTTGTGTATTCAGTATGCTAGCCAATAGTATTAAATATTCAGTTTGTGTGTTAGTTTTTGTGGTTTTGTTGGGTTGGTTTTTTTTTCCAAAAAAGAAACAGCATTGCTCTGTATTTATTGTCATTTTTAAGAGTGATGAATGGAATGCTTTCATTTTTTTTTTTAAAAAGTAGGATTGTGCAGCAATGCTTGTGTCTATGAAGGCTGAAATGCAGACCAGCTAAAATGCTGCTGACTGCACAACAGTCCCCTGGGAAGTATTGGCATGAACTTCGGGTGGTTCAACACAGATCTTGTTCCTATTCAGGCAGTTCACATTCAGGAACTAATGTTCCAGCCATATCGTCTGGGGAGAAAGCATGGAAGTCCCATTGCCTCTACCTCTAAGCTCTGATTTCTTCCTACTGCTGGCATTGTATCCCAATTCTTCCACCCCTTGCCTCGCTCTGTGCTGTTTCTTTGATACTAGGGAGTCTCTCCTCTAGCATTTTTCTACAGTTCAACATTTTCTGAATTTCTGAAAGGGGTCATCGGCATCTTGTTCAGCCAAAAAATCTTAATAGTGCTAAGAGATGCAATTCTTCTCTTGCAAAATTATTTCCTAGAGTCAGAGGCAGTCAGCTGAGTCCAGTGAAATGGAAAACTAATGAGACAGATACCCTGGTGGATCTCCTATACAAAGTTATCCCATTATCACTGAGAGAAGGAAAAAAATGGAAAGATAACGCTGAAATATCCATTATTAGTCATTGTCTTCTCTGCCCATGGGGCAAAACCAGGCAGGACTTAGGGCTGTAAATACTTTGCTGAATTTGGGGCAGTTTGGGGCATCAGAAAGGCAATAAACTTAGGATTTGTTGGTTTTAAGACCAGGAGTTCTGTTTTTGTCCAACATCACCTGATAAAATCTGCAGAAAATTTATTTGTTCTTTGTGCAGGCTGTACAACTGAGTTCCACACCCAAATAGAGCTGACCTAGGTAGTAAATTCTGAAATTTGTCATACTGTTTTTGCAAAGTGCAAGTTGTGCATTTTTTACTTTTCTCTTAGGGAATATTAAAGCTCTTGAAGGAGCCATGGCTTTATTCATACAGTCTGTCGAAGATGTAGGAAAGCTTAGTGTAAAAGTGCCTCAAAGAAGTGTGTTCTTAAGGTAGCAGGTGTTCTGAGTACTAAACTTATTATGTGATTTCTATTTGATTTAAACTGCAACATGGTGAAGTGCAGGTGCTACAGATGTTTCCTGAATGTTGAACTGAAGTGTGCTGAGAAATTTAAGGAGCTGAACCATGATAAATTCAGCTTGAAATCAGAATTAGACCAAGAGCCAGCAAATTCTTTTTTTTTTTTTTTAAACTTTACTGTATGTTGGATAGTTACTTAGATTTCCTTCTGCATTCTTAAGATTGCATAAAGTTGGTACCAGGCATTTGAAGATGTTTTAACAGGTTATATTTCAGTACATACACTAGAATCTCCCCACAATGAGAAATGTGTTTCATGTTTTCTTATTTATTTTATCGCATCCCCGGCAAGTTCTTATTGTAATCTTCCGCAGGAAAAGAAGAAATACAATTAATGCAGTCATCCAGAAAGGATCAGTAGAAGGTAATAGAAGTTTTTTTTCCAAGCACTTGAGGGGGGGTAAAAGCATACTAAGCCAGATCCTGGTGAACTGGAAATATTGACAATGGGGCAGCCACTGAACAACAAAAATGATGTTGCATATAATTAATATATTTGTGTCATGTTCTGTGCTTCTTCAGTAAATATTTGGTTTTTACTTGGACATTAGATCAGATTTTTAGAATTGTTTCAATGTGCACTTACAACTCAATGTGAAACGAAACAAAAAACCCCAGATGATTAAGTAGAACCAAGTTGTTACATTTGATGCTTTGGAAATATGAACATCATCTGTCACTGTATAAAAAAACTGTTATGAGAAGATGTGCTCTCATCATACTGTATGCTCTGAATAAACATACAGGATTTCAAGTGTAAGAAAAGAGTTGTAGCACGATTAAAAATTACCTTTTGCTGGTAGGAAGTCCATAGTGAAGTAAAATAGGAACGCACATTAAATAATCGCTACTGTTGAAGATAAGCAGGATTTGAATCTGTGATTTTCACTGAAGGATAGATTTCTGCCAATACAGAGAAAAAAATCCCATCAATCTATCCCAGCAGATTATTACCCCTTGCAAAGGAGCTATGCTTACAAATGCACTTTACATCTTCTAAGCATTTTGCAGTTGTGTTTAGCAGGTATTTGATTCCACAGTATTCCTGTGTACTGAGTTCTTACTCCATACAGGAGGGTTTTAAACTTGTTATCTTATAGAAGTGGACTGTGGTGGGTTGACCCTGGCTGGATGCCAGGTGCCCAGGAAAGCCATTCTATCACTCTTCCCCACCCCCAGATGGACAGGGGAAAATATAACAAAGGCCTCACAGGTCGAGATAAGGACAGGGAGAGATCACTCAACCAATTACCATCATGGGCAAAACAGACTCAACCTGGGGAAAATTAACTTAATTTATTACCAATCAAACAGAGTAGGGTAATGAGAAATAAAACCAAATCTCAAAACACCTTCCTTCCACCTCTCCCTTCCTCCCAGGCAGCTTCAATTACAGATTCTCTACCTACCCCCCTCAGCAGCACCGGGGAATGGGGGTTATGATCCGTTTATCACACATTGTTTCTGCCACTTCATCCTCCTCAGGAGCAGGACTCATCACACTATTCCCCTGCNCAGGAGCACACTGCTGCAGCGTGGGTCACCCGTGGGGTCACAAGTCCTGCCAGAAAACCTGCTCCAGCGTGGGCTCCTCTCTCCACTGGTCCTGCCAGGAGCCTGCTCCAGCGTGGGCTTCCCACAGGGTCACAGCCTCCTTCAGGCATCCACCTGCTCTGGCGTGGGGTCCTCCACGGGCTGCAGCTGGATATCTGCTCCACCATGGACCTCCATGGGCTGCAGGGGGACAGCCTGCCTCACCATGGTCTTCCTCACAGGCTGCAGGGGAATCTCTGCTCCGGCGCCTGGAGCACCTCCTCCCCCTCCTTCTTCACTGACCTGGGTGTCTGCAGGGTTGTTTCTCTTACATGTTCTCACTTCTCTCTCCGGCTGCCGTTTCTGTGCCTGCCACAACCTTTTTTCCCTTCTTAAATATGTTATCACAGAGGTGCTACCACTATCGCTGATTGGCTCGGCCTTGGCCGGCAGCGGGTCCGTCTTAGAGCCGGCTGGTGTTGGCTCTGTCAGACACAGGGGAAGCTTCTAGCAGCTTTCCACTGAAGCTACCCCTGTACAACCTCCCCACCGCTACCAAAACCTTGCCACACAAACCCAATATATGGACATACTTTGAGTATTAAAGGAAACTGATAAACGGTTTCCTATGAATGATTTTGTTCCTCTCATAAATGGCTACATGATTTAGGTAGCTATTTTGATTATATTTAATTATATAACATTGATTATATACATATTAGACTATAGTTTGATAAATTGCATAATATTTATTTTGTTCAATTTTCTCACAAGCTTTTTTTCTTCTGGGTATTTTTTTTAGAATTCCTGGGTAAAAAACAAAAGTGAATGCAAGAAGGAAAGACATGATGCTAAAGATTCAGAGATGGAGAAACAATGAACAATGGGTGAAGGAAGTGAGGAACTAAAGCTCAATTAAAACCTTTACAAAGGCAGCAGGTAAGGCTGCCATTGATTAAACTCCTGGAGGCAATGGGAAAGACAACAAAACTCTGGAATACTAAAAAAGTGTAAAGCAAAGCATAGTTCTTTCATAAAAGCTACTGAATTAGGGGACAAGTGTACACAGATCACAAGTTGGATTTCCTAGAAAAGTAAGATCTTTACTGTAAATAGATCTTGGCAATTTTGGATGTAAAAACTGATATGGTGGATAATGATCTACCTCCTCCTAAGGACTGTGACATGCTTTCACCACGTGGTTAGCTATATCCTCCTGGCTCAGTGAGGTACCTGAAAGACAAATGCAGCCTCTTCTCTTCCCAGTTTCATTGAGAGACTGTCTTCTACAGTTTCTATGGGATTACAAATCACCATTTTTGCTATCGCCTTTATTCTTGCTCTCTTAAGGAAAATTTCTACTGATTTGAGTAAGATTTGCCCTGAGTCAGTACAAGACCAAGCTTTTATTAATGTGTTTTTTTAATCAACTTGGAACTGAGACCATTTTCATCTCAAGTAGATGTAGGGGTTTCACCAGCAATCTTCAGAAACTCAGGGTCAACTGGAAAACTAACCTCTGAATGCCTTAGCCAATTGACTGGGAATCTGCTGTCAGTGTAGGAAGCTCATGTTCAGATTTGTGCACTACCTCAGAGAGAACCGAGATGGAAAACTGTTCTGAATGCAATAGAGCAAGGAATCAAAGGCAGGTGTTTCACACCCTGGCCACCAGGCTGAAGGTGGAGGAAACTCGTCTGGAAGTTGATCTGAGGCTCAGGACCCAAGAAGCTCTGGTTTTATTTCCAAAGGACAGGCACGTTGAGCTTTGTGACAGTAATCGCGAGTCTTTTGTTCTGTCACAAAAGAAGTGTGAAATTTGAAACTTCAGAAGTGGATGCAAAATGGAATTGCCATCCTCTGGCCAACTCTAACTGTTCAGCGCTTCTTCCGACGGGCAGAGTCAGGATAGGAGGTTGCAGAACATAGCCCCCAACTAATTTACTCTTTCCCACAGAGCCCTATTGATGCCTCTCAGGAGAGACCTGCGCATATGCCAGTTGCACAGAATACATGAAAATGAAATTGCATACTTCAAACCAGAGTTAGAAAATAACAGCCAAGTATGAATATAGTAGTCATTCTGAATGCAAATGCATCCTCAAACACGATAAAGAACAGGTTTAAATAACATGGCAGAGACCAGTAACATAAATTTGGTTGATGTGTGGCACTCGCATTCTTTCTAGAAAAGGATTTCAAGAAGGATGGGAGGGAGGAGAGATATTAACAAGCACTCAGTGTTGGCTCGACCCTATTCCCATGAAGGTTGATGTAAGTTTTCAGAGTTTTTTAAAACACTTGAAGTGAATAACTTGAATATCTATCCAAAGTGACTGGTGGGGTGGAAGCAAGGAGGACTAGTAGCTTCTTTTCAATATATTTATATACTGAGGTGAATAACATTTTATTGACATAGGTTTCTATATTTAATATATGGCATAACTTTTTCAGGAGAGTAAACTTTAGTGGTAGTATATATTTGCTTAGACTTTCATTGTTGCCTGAGAACATACTGTTGAAGTTGAACTGTCAACAGGAAAATGTGAACACTTCAATTCCCATAAATCATTTCAAACCCAAAGAACAGATGGTGTTGAGAAGCAGCACCACAGCCTGCTGTTCCCTGAGATTTGAGGAAGGCCCTGTAGCTCCCCATGGAAAGCAATTTTATTTTGTTCACTTCACCCATTAGGCATAAGAGTGATTAAAAAAAAATAGCCCAAAATATCACTTCAGCTCCTGAAGAGAATCTAAATATTGACTGCAAAATCACACTCCATACTTTTCATTCTCAGTTTCTATCCTTTGGATTAAGATACACATCTCATGGATATTCAGGATATGCATTGCACATGTCTTAACAGAATCCTCTAAAAATTAATCTTAAAAAATCCCTATTTCTTGCATTGTTTAAAATGCTTACATCTTTAGTATAACATAACTTGATCCTAGCTAGAGTAAAATTTTTTAGCTATAGGAAATTTCAAGGACTTCAGCTGCAGTTGTAGCTGTAGAGTCAGAGGAGAAAAATAGAAGGAAATATTTGGCTCAACCTCTGGAATAAAGTAAAGATTGCTGTAAGTGTAGTTAAACCTTTACTTATTAGTGTATTTAGCCCACTATGAAATGACAGGGCTTGCCTCAGATTAACATTGGATGGCTGAATCAGATACTGCTTCTGACTGTCCCTCTGACAGAGGATGCCTTCCTGTGGCAGGACCAAATCAGCATCCCCTAGTGCCTTATTAATCAGTTCCTGGGTTATTTAGACAGGTAAAAGGTAATTCCTCTAGAATTTGGGGTTCTTCAGTCATACCTGTACTGTCAAAGCTTTTTCTGTACTTCAAAAGCCTCATTCAGCTTGACAAATTCTAGTTACAAACTGCGCAGAAGGCACCTACAAGAGATAAACATTATTTTATGAGTGGTTCCAACAGGCATAAGGAGATTCAGTGTCCTTTACAGACCTGGGGAAACCCTGCTTTTAGAAGTATCATCACTGATACTTAAGGGGTACTTAAACGGGTATAGAGCAGATAAGCAGTAAGCCTGTTATCTATCCATTTCTCTGTAATTCGAACTAGTTTTGCCTATAAACCAATAGAAATAATATAGCTCATTTCAGAGCAATTGTTTGCATACTTGCTTGAAGTCAGGATTTTGCTTCAGCTCTCACATGTTATTACTCCAGCAATTATTACCATCCACCAGAGAAGGCCTGGAGCAAAGCTGCCAGGTGATGCTTTGGGCTGGTTAATGAACTGGAATCTAAAAAAGCTGCCATATGTACAGCCTGTGAACGTAGGGCATCTGTCTGCAACTGATGATTTATATCTTCATAGCATCAGCAGGAAACTCTTTGCCATTTGGCCAACAGAATACCTTCTTTCTTCCCCTATTTCTTCCTTACCAGGGAGCAGAGCTCTAAGATGTAAGTACTTTCGCAAAGAAAAGATAAATTTCTGACCAACACCATTCTGCAAAACTACATTTTTACTTCAAAGTACAGTTTCATCTTAAATATACTAGGTGAGAAAAAGAGTCAATGACATTTATCAACTTAGCCATATGTTTTCTACAGCTTGCACCAGGACATTTAGATATACAGAAATACCTATTCTCAAACTCCGAAACTTGTTCTACTGTTTAATGTTGTATAATGTTATATAATGTTAATAATACAGTGAGATGGATGTTTTCATCTTTTTATTTTGAACAGGTCCCTCTATCTTTTAAAAAATGAATCCAAACTAAAATAATCGTGTCAAAAACTATAGTAAATTGTAAAACAGTGACCAGTCAATACCCATGCAAAAAAATATTTGAAAAACTCTAACTTCTCCTTCTATTCTATATAATATCAGTTTAATATAATATTTCTGTGGGAAAAAATACATTACAGTTAAAACAATCCAATTCAACCCACAGGGTATCTTACATTTTTTGGGTCCTGCACTTGGGTCACAACAACCCCATGCAACGCTACAGGCTTGGGGAAGAGTGGCTGGAAAGCTGCCCAGCAGAAAACAACCTGGGGGTGCTGGTTGACAGCCAGCTAAATATGAGCCAGCAGCGTGCCCAGGTGGCCAAGAAGGCCAAGGGCATTTGGCCTGTATCAGAAACAGTGTGGCCAGCAGGAGCAGGGAAGTGATCGTCCCCCTGTACTCGGCACTGGTGAGGCCGCACCTTGAGTATTGTGTTCAGTTTTGGGCCCCTCACTACAGGAAAGACATTGAGGTGCTGGAGCGTGTCCAGAGAAGGGCAACGAAGCTGGTGAGGGGCCTGGAGCACAAGTCTGATGAGGAGCAGCTGAGGGAGCTGGGGTTGTTCAGCCTGGAGAAAAGGAGGCTGAGGGGAGACCTTGTCACTCTCTACAACTACCTGAGAGGAGGTTGTAGTGAGGTGGGGGCTGGTCTCTTCTGTCAGGTGGCTGGTGATAGGACCAGAGGAAATGGCCTCAAGTTGCGGCAGGGGAGGTTTAGATTGGATATTAGGAAAATTTCTTTACAGAAAGAGTTGTTGGGCATTGGAACAGGCTGCCCAGGGAAGTGGTTGAGTCACCATCCCTGGATGTATTTAAAAAACCTGTAGATGTGGTTGCTTAGGGACATGGCTTAGTGGTGGACTTGGCAGTAGATTTACAGTTGAACTCGATGATCTTAAAGGTCCTTTCCAAGCTAAATAATTCTGTGATTTGTTAAAAAGAGAGAGAGAGAGAGAAATGTTTAATCTATTTGGTCACTCTGAACTAAGCAGTCTGTCTTGTACTACTGTGAATCCTACACACTTACGTTTTCCACACAGGACTCAGCTGTTCAAATCAACTTTTTAGAAACTGATCAGAATTGTCTTGTTCAAAATAAAAGGGAAAACAATCTAACAGTATGCATTGAATTGCAATAGATGAGAATATATTAAAAAGCACTGGCCACCACTTTGGTTCATTTTATTCAATTTTTTTTTCCCCATTGCATGAATACCAATCTCATCTGGAAATCAGAGGCAGAATCTCTCCATGAAAAGGACAGTACTATTAACAGGTTTTCTGGCATTAAGTTAGGGATTAACTATTCATGTGTTCTCTGCATCCTATAATAGGCCAAATCATACTATTTAGGATACCACATTAATACCTACTGCTATAAGGAATAGTAACAATAAAATTTCTGTACAATTGCACTTTTGAAACTGATTAACTGTCACTGGTGAAACCTTATTTCCAATCCTTGGTTTACTTTATTGGGGAAAGTGTGAAATGTAGGAAAAACTCACAAGGCGGATCTTATACCCTGATTATCTCTATTTTGCATCTCTTTCATAAGCACTTTCATCTGTTTTGCTAGAAATTAAGCACTCAGTCTTGTCTTCAAAAAAAAATAAAACCTAGGGGAGTGGTTAACTTACTTACAGTTCAGAAGTCAGCCATGGAATGAGGATGCATTTTTCAGATGGATTTCCTTTAATTACTCACAGTACAGCTGGCATAGAGATTAGCACCACACATCTCTATATAGATTAGTTAACCCCTTACAATATGCCTTTTTACAAGTATATGATGGGAAAGTGAAATTACCATCAATATCTGTATAAGAGTAAATTGTACCTTTGGGCACAAGATATGATACAAGACCCTTAAAAGGTATTTCATCTACTTTTTTATCAGTTTGGGATTTTTTTAAGGTTTTGTCAGTTATATGAAAAGCTTCAGAAACATTCTTTCCTAACCCTCAGTCTTTCAGTGTCACTATTTAAGCAGTATCCCTAACATTTTCAGTAATTAAGGAAGGAAACATTTACAGAGAATTGCAGTACAGCCCTTAAAGATGAGGCAGCAGGAAAGCTATCTCTCTTTGTCACTTCTGTGCTGAGTCTTTAGTTTCATTCAATGCTTTCCTTGAAATAGGTTTTCAAAATTAGCTGTAATTTCCCTGATGTACTATATCAGCTACCAGACAGAACTGCAAAGAATTGATCGGATGAAAGTAAATGAAAATTAAGAGAGTCCAGGAACCCAGCTGGGATATACCTATTATTTCTCTTGCACAACAGAATTTGTTCCATGTTACTTTTTAATACATTTCTGGGACATAATTTCCTTCTGTAATATCAGAGGGAAGAGTGCAGATTTTCTCCAAGAAATTCAAACAGGAAAAAAAAGCCTTTTACATTCATCTTTTATGGAACATGAACAGAATGTACAGATCTCAAATAGCAAAAAATAGCATATTCTCTTGAAGGGAAAATCTTCATGAAAGAACACCAGATTGTTCCAACTGATGCCTTTTCAGAGAGCTGCACTTGAAGGAAAAACCCCAAACAACATTTACTTAACAGCAACACTCTCAAAAGCTAAGAAAACTTGTCTGTACTAAGGAAGAGCAACCAGAAACAGTGTCTGATCACTATAAAATTACATGAATACAAAACAGTGGGGAAAATTATTTTTAAAGGAGCTTTTCATATATCAGCTCTTTAAGTTTCACTGGGAAGACAGATGGCCTCTCTAACTGGTAGGTGGCAAAGGAAATGGAAGGCATATTGGAAAGGCTTGGACAACAGCCAAAGTAAAAACTGTAATTTTGATATTGTAGTGTTGAAATGCAATGCATATAGCAATCATTTGACAATGTTTAGCTGACTGCCTTCCGTAGCCTTAATTTCAAGACCTGGAACCTTGTAAGCAATAGATCAAACCAGGTATATGTTTGTGAGAGGAACAGGAGACATGCACTTTGTAGCTGACATTTTCTTTTGAGAGCAGCCTCCAGCCCACTCACTTTCACACCAAGGTGAAACAACTTGAGTTCGTTCAGAAGACACAACTTCTGGAATACAGTACTCTTGTGAAGATGTTAAAAAATTGCTAGTTGTGCTGTACAGATGGTCTTCAGAACAGTCCTGTAGACATCCCATTATGCATTGTGAAACAAAGGATAATCACCCGAGGTTTTTAAAATTTAAAGCAACTAATAAGGTGACTCAGAATTTCAGCTCACTGTAGCTTGTTCTTCTTTGTTTTGCTTTTCGTATTCTCTTTTTAGGTCTAATGTGTTTAAAAAGACATGCACTCCAAACAAAATACCCTTATCTAATAGGTACTTATTTCAAAGTTAGCTGGTTCACTGTACATCTACTAAGACATATCTCTGATACTGCTCAAGCTCGCTGTAGCTTATCTGTTGTCTAGGTAGAAAGGCCTGTACGTATGTGTGGATGGGTTGAACAAATCTGACATTAGTACTTTATGACTTAAACAGGCTATAAAAAAAAAAGTCTGTGGGCTCCGGCCAAAAAATTAAAAATATGAGGAATTCTACAACAGGTTTTCAATACTTTATTAATATTCCTCTGCACTGTTAAGTCCAGTACCACTAAGAAAATGGGAGGGCTATTTCTTCATTTCTATTAGTGAATCTGTGGCTCTTCTCTAAATAATGTCTTCTGGCTCTTAAAGAACAGTATTAGTTCAAATGCCCACTTGCCTTTTTCCTCCAGACCAGAAAGACTCTAGGGTAACGGTAGTCATGCATTTATTCCAGAGCTGATAGACTCAAATCAAGTAAACTTGGTTCTTGCTGTCACCGTCAGTCACAGCTGTGAGGAAATAAATGTATTTCACAAATATATGAATGTCCCATAAAAGGAAATGCAACTGATGGAACAATTTTTTCCAGGTATGAAAAGATGAAATTCAATGGAGACTTACAAAATACAGCCCTAATTCTAATCTATGGGCAATATCTTTATCTGAGACAGTTTAAATGTGCCTGAAAAAGACAGATAAAAAGTACTCTGGGTTGGATACAAGTATTAAATCTTTCAGATATTTATCTGAGTTATCGTAAAGGAGCATAAACTCTTCAGTCTAATGCAGTTTTCTATGGGGAGACATTGCTATGTTTTGATAAAAAGTAGCTGGAATGAAGGAGCTTTGTGACAGAAGGGGAATAATGCTGAGGCATAAATAAATGCAAAAGTTGAATGAGAAAGAAAATTGTAGGGAGAGGAAGGCGATGAAGCTATAAATATAAAATTAAGGTGAGGCAAAAGAAAAGACAATTTTTCATGGTGGCAATTAGAAGGAAGGAAAATGCTGTCAGTTTGGAATTAAGAGGAGGTTTAGTCTGACAGCTCAATTCTCAGATAAAAGACAATCAGCACTGTAATGCGCAATATTGGTTCAATGCACTAATTATTAAGGAGGGAAATACAGATGCTAAGTAGTTTCTGAGGATTATTTTTAAACAAATTATATGAGGAGTTTAAAGTTTTCAAGACATCTGCTTTATTTGTCACTGATGATAACTGTCATTTTCATCTTATGCTGAGTTTGATGTGTTTGAGGATACACTTTCAGAAGATTGTTAATATACAAAAGCAAATATAAAAGGCTGCACTTTAAGATGGAATTTCCTTCCATCATTTTGCCAGCTGGTAGTGAATTTGCTTACCGTAAAGTGTTTGCTAGTTTCTTCCACTCTTTGCCATTATGAATACAAGTTACTGATTTCTGGCAGTATAACTGCAAGTTGGAGCATATACAACACAAAATCCAGACTAAGCCCCTAGGTACCCTCTGGGTTGCAGAATGTAACTCATATAAGTAACGTACAGGTAATTAATGTATTTGGGAGACTCCATTTTAAGAAAAAGAAAATATAGAAAAAGTGTGGCATTTCAGGAGCATGGCATATACTGGACTACATCTGCAGGGCAAAGGACTTGGGCTCCTTGCCAGCATCCAGATTTCACTTTGGATGTGGCCATTATGTTCTGAGGTGAGGAGAGTTTATGCTTATGCTTGTAAAATAAATGGACCGAGGACTTCATCCAGGGATGTTAGCTGTTGTGTGCTGAGGAGCCAGCATGCCCTGAAAGGGAAAGCTTACCCTCAGACCAGTACAACTCTCCTCTACCCAAGCTCATGCAGTAATTTCTCACAAAGCCCAAGGCAGCAAGGTCACACCTCTGCTAGTTTTTTGAGAACTGCCAGGGAGGAGAAACAAAGATACCATTAGCACATACTTAATTAGAAACAGCTGAGAGTGCAAATGTGGTATCAATGTGTAATAAAGATGAGCAAAGTCTAGAACATTATCACTTAGTTTGACATCTGTACTGATAAAAACAACGGACCAAATGATAAGGGAATTAATCGGAAAGCACAAGGCAGACAACTGCTAAATAAACTGCAACAGCATGGGCCTGCAAAGAGCAGATTGTACCTCATAAACCTGAATGAATCTTTTGTTCACACCCTGGAAGGAGGGACCAAGCAGAGAGGTGGTAAAAGCCAGTCAGCACACAATTGCAATAAACTTCAGAAAGACCTAACAAAGATGGGCAGTTTCATAATATACCAGCAGATTACCAGTGTGGAGAAGTTCATGGAGATGTGCACAGAAGGAAGCAATTTCAACTGCACAGATGGTTTTTGAGGTACAAGTGGCCTGACCTTGCTGATGTGTCACTGTGAAGAGCTCAGTAGCCCCAAAGTTAACAGTGAAAAAAAAACCCCAGACCTCAAATTCAAGAATATTGAACATATCCTGTTGCTACACACACAATGGCTATACACAGCCTTCCTTATTATTGTTCATATATCTACCCCCCCAACCTCAGGAAAGGTTTCATCCTGATATGATAAAGAAATTTTCTTACAGTGAGAACAATGATTCACTAGAACAACCTCCCCAGGGATGTGGTGGAGTCCCCATCACTGGAGGTTTTCAAGATGTGACTGGACAAGGTGCTAGATAATCTCATCTAGGCTCCCTTTCGCATGAAGGGTTGGACCAGCTGATCTTTTGATGTCTCTTCCAACCCGGGCTGTTCTATCATTCTATGAACATCTCACTCACATGCCTTTAATTAAATTGACTCTAGCATAGGGAATGGTGTTGTCTGCTTAAAATTGTAATTATTCCCCAACTGTTCCTGACATTTCAAAGTGCAATATAAGACCAACTTTAGAACATCCCACTTTTGAAACAGCCAGCAACTGACTATAACATACTTGACCTCAACAACTGCCTTGTTATTAATGTCTCTCTCGGTCTGATTATACAGAGTTATAGTTTGGAGGAAATAATCCAGATTCTCCCTATTCAAATATGGTTGTTGCCTCATTGAAAAGTCATTTCTTCAGAGGAACATTGATAACAACTTCTGCTGGCTGTGCACTCCGTCATGTGAGAACACACTGGCCTCAAAAAATGAGCAAGGCTTGCTTGTGATGGCTGGGCAGTAGCCGTGGCCAACAGATCAGCAAGACCACCCTCCCCAACCACTCCCTCTCCCCTTCCCCATCGTTCGCTCCAGAGCTGGGACAGAAGGTTGCCATACAGTAAGGACAGAAACAGGCTGCCACTGCACTGAACGCTGCAACCCCCCATGGCTTTTGTGCTTGACCTGCCGCAGCAGTGCTAGATGGTGGTGGTGTCACAGCTCCTCGGCTCTGCTGAGTGCTGCTGTTGCTGCCTGCGTCCTGGTAGGGGGGTTCCTCAGTCCCAACAGGAAAATAAGGGCTCTATTTAGTGTGTGCGAGCACACCCGTGGTGGAGGAGAAGGCACATTGATTGGGCGCGAGTTCAGTGTTAGCTTTACATCTGGGATGCCTTCAGTCAGTTCTGGCTCAAGAAAAGTTACGTAAGTACAAAAATGTCTAATGGTTACATGAGGTTTACTGAAGTTTTTTGAGTTACCTTTTCTCCTTGCTTGCCTCCCCCTTCTCCAGGTGATTTGTCTTAAAGTATACAGTGGTCTCCTATACATCTGCCTGCTAATATCTGTATCTAAAGTCTTCTTCCAGTTACTGGTAGAGAGTTGGAATGCTCTAAGAGAGGATGTTAGGGAGCCCTTACAGCTACCAAGACTTCTCTGTCTGCAAACTAAATGTTTAGATAGCATAATACAGTCTGATCTGAGCCTTCCTGTTTCTACTTGCAGGTAAAAAAGATGCCATAATGGTTGTCATGTGACATGTAACTTTCATCTCATACATGGGTACAGTAGAAGTACCTGGAAGCCAAGAACCTTGTCCTTTACCAAAAGTTTGGGTAAACAATGAAAAAAAGCACTGGAAACATCACTTCTCCTTTACAGCTAGGCTTTCTCTTTCTTAGCTGCACTGGGACCATCAAGGCTGAGAAGGAATTTCTTCTCAGCTGCACTAATGATAACATCTCCTAGGTGCATGAGGAATGCTTGAGTAACCCTGCACTGAGGACAGCATAATAGAAGTGCCACTACAAGCATTGCAAAGAGGTTTTTAATGCCATGATGTTAGAAACATAGGAAAATGTGATTTTTTCTTAGAAGCATTTGACTCCCGTTAGTCACATTCTCCTTCTGCAGCCTTATGAAGTCACAGTATACAAGGTCTTGTAACATTTCTCTTTGTGGATTTTTAATGGAGCAGTGAAAAGTATAGTATTGACTACAATACTAAAGCAAGTTAGCAAAAGATATATTTGACCTTTTCTTTATTGGTATTAAATCAGTTTCAGTGTTTAGGGCACAACTGCTGAATCAGATGGAGCAAGATCTTTTGCCCAGTTTTCAGTAATGCCACCCTCAAAGCTGCACTATATAATTTAAAGCTGCAGCTACATTTGGAAGATGGCGATTACACCTTCTTTCTTGAATTTGCTGACATCAGCCTCCCTGATAGATGGCTGTCTGTGGGCATATGGAGAGAAGATGGTGGATAACCTATATTTCAAAAGGCAGTGATCAGTCCAGCAACGAGATCCATGCATCATCCAGGTTATGTGGAAATGGCATAAATCTTTTTTTCCTCATTGTAATCAGACTGACCATGTGTCATAGCTCAAAGACGGGGTGCATCCAGGCAGTTTCACACTTCACAGTTTCGTGGAGCATTCTGTTAATTATTTGGAACTCATGCCTTCTGAAGGAAGAAAGAAGCAGGTTAGCAGCTGAGCTTGTTGTCTGATGATACATTTTCATATGCTGCAATCTCTTGCCATATAGTGAGGAGCAGAATGTCTCTCTAGCTGATCTTCTCAGAAGAATCAGCATTTTCAGATCAGCTTTTTCAGAATTTTTGTTTCTTTTAGTTAGCATTGGCAACACTAAGACCAAAGGTGCTCTTCAGACTGAAGTTGGCATTCCTTTCCAGGAAAACCCACATTTTTATCAAGTGTCCATTTGGCTCTTCCAGAACATTTTCCATCTCTGAGAACAAGTATGATTGTGCAGTTAATTCCTCAGTCCTAAAAGAGATGTGTCAGCATTGTGAGCTTTCCTTGGCTACAGAAAAGTTCTCGAGGAGTTGAAGTGTGTTATAAATTCTTAAACAAACAAGGCTGTTCTGTCTTCCAGACACTGACCTGTCTCTCATAATCTGAACTGTGCCTTTGCCCACAGATTCCTGTGGTACCCTCAGAGCTGGTTAAGTGGGGATTGCTTAGTTTTTCTCTAACCTTTCCTGTAGACATGAGTTAGTAGTGCTGCATGTTCAGATCATCTTCCGAGAGCAGCCTGCAGCCTGTCTTTTCAAGGGTAGAGCTACATCATTCACATTACCTTCATTCAGGCACATACTCGGTAAAGGTCAGAACAGTTTTCACTGTTGGAGGTGGCTGTGAGAGGGACTTGTGAATGTTCTGCCCTTGACAGCACCATTAAGGGCACAACCATATGCAGTAAAATCAGGTTAAAATGACCCTGAGCTGACATTTCCAGTTCTCCAGCAGCTATCCTGCAAGGCTGAGGCATTCAGACTCACAAGCTCAGCTGCAATACTAGTTTAAAAATATTTATGCACCACAAAAACAGCCTTAATGAAAAAGGACATTTTCTGTTGGTTTTTCAGTGTATAAAATATTCTAATGAGAGTGGGAAGGGAAATGTTCCCACCTCGTCTCAAGGGTGCTGGCCAGGACTATAATCCCAGCAGGATTCCTACTTACCCCCTGCATTTCCTAGATTGTTGGTTCTCTTACATTGCCAGGCTAGCTAAGGAGCCCAGGACTGCCAGGCTTACACCCAAGCCCAGCAACAGCTGAAATAAAGACAGATAAATACTAGTACATCTGCGTGTCATCCCATGGTAATTCCTATATGGGTCTTCTAACACTAATGGTCTTGGGCAGACTGCCCCTTTACAGTGCCAGAGAAAGGTCACAGAAAACTCTAACTTCTGATTTAACACAAACCATGTAATTATTCATGTCAAAATGTGAGCTCTGGGGTCAGGTTGTTTGTTTGTTTAAAATAAAATTAACAAGGTCTTTCAAGCAAATCTCAATTTATGTACCAAGTGGAATATAGCAAAGAACACTGGGCACTAAGTTGTCCATTATTTTCAACTGTGATTTAAGAAAAAGCAGTAGAGCCTACCTCATTTAAAATGTAATGCTTCCAAACACAGAAAGAGTGTGAGACCTTTTGCAATGGTTTATCCTTTACAGAGATCTCAAGAATTTAGCAATCTGAATACATCTTAATAGGATCAGATTTAGTGCAAATAAATCTCCCTCCACTCCTTCACCCATCTCTTTTTTGTTGTGTGGAAAGGCTAAATGATTTGCTGTAGCAAGCTTTTTTAACGTCTGCAGTAATTTTATAGCAGGGATTACCTCCAAGCCCTCTTGCTCTACAGAGACCAAGTCCTTACAATCCATTATCTGTCAAACAACTTCTAAGTGCTGCCAACCGACTACTGTCTCCTATTGTCTAGCCAACAGTCAGAAACAGGCACCATGTGCACCTACCTATTCCAAGCACCACATATGAGACAGCATCAGCTTTTCTTAGCTGTTGCCATTACTAGGTGAATCATGCCATGCCACATCATTTATTCAGGCCATCAATTTCTCTGTCCTGATAAATCAAATCTGTTAAGTTGAAAATCCAGTAGGTGAATTGGTGGCATTGAAACCTAATGGCCCCCAAATGAAATGCTTCATTTTTCAAAGCCACTAATGGGCCTAGTCATTTCTTATTTCACAGGCTGTAGCAGATTTATCAGATAAATTAAAAGCAAACAGTGTTGGACTTTGAATGACAGTAAAAATATTGGCACTGAAAGACTGAGGAAAGACATACTACATTTTTTGAGACAGAGTCTGAACTTTACCTCTAAACAACTGAACCGATACTCTGGATTTTTCATATACAACTGATCTGTGCAGGGGTGTAGATCATGTATGAACTTAAGAAAAAAAGCCGGCTTTGCATTAAAAATGAGAAGTCATTAAAGGGTATCCATTTGCTAAAGTATTTATTTGTGGTGATCAATAATAAGTTGAGCGTTCACATCCTTACTAAGGGTAGAGAAAGCCCAAGCAAGTCATCAGAGCGAGCAGTTACCAGATGGCCAGTGCTACCCAGTACCATTAAGGACACTCTACAGATACACCTACAGACTGCTTAGTCAAGTACATTCTAAAACTAATCTGAAAGAGCATTACCTGACGCTCCAAATCAACAGTGTAAAGCCATGCATGACTTCAGGGATTTTGGAAGTAACACAGTGCAGGACAGCAGGCACCCGCTCCTTCCTACAGCTTTCTTGCCTCGGTGGCGCAGGTTGGATTCTCATTGTTCAAATCTCAAATCAGCTCCAAGTTCTCAAAAGTGCCTGTTCATGCTCATTTGTCAAGGTGTTAACCCATGTTTTATGACTTGTTAGATGATTCTGCCTTCATAGGTTCGGCACGATTTTTGTAAGTGATGACCTCTTTCCCTGCCAACCGGTGGCGGGCCCAGACCCTCCTTAACAACATGCATTCTCAGTTTTAAAAGATGTGTCATTAAAAAAAAAGAAAGCTAAAAGCAGGATTAAAACCACCTACAATATCAGCAGTTGTATCAAAACATGGAGGTGATACAATTAGAAAAAAGTCATTGTTTTGTACACATATACATATATACAAGTATCTTAAAACTATTCCTTCCTAATTTTATCAGCACATACATTGTCAGGTCTTGAAAGTTTATGTTGATAATTTCTCAATACTAACGATTATATTGCCTAATAAATTAGATGGTGCACTCTCCCTTTGTACTTGCACGTAGCATTTTTTTCAGTCTTGAATTGCAAAGAACTAGAGGAATATGAACTCATTTTCCCAACTGGAGTTCAGATAAAATTGCCTGGCTCTGACTCAGAGGCATCTACTTTAATGGACAGCAGAGTGCTGTTACAAGACTCACTCAAGCCCATAATGGGTACAGCACAAATTGGAATCTCCTGCCTCAGCTGACATAAAAACTGTACATTTTCCTACTGTGCATTGGTCAGGAGTCAGCAGCTTTCTATTTTCAAACAGAGCATTTAAAATGACAATAGATTTTTGTTGCCATACCTCATATTTTTTAACACTGATGCTATCAGAAGAAAATTATGTAAACAAATTTAAGCTTGTGTGGGAAGAAGATAAATCAGCCCCCTCTTGCTTCACCTAGTGAGGGAATTCTTGAACTGTATCACTATTTCTAGAAGTCTAGAGAACTAAAAAAAAAACAGCCTTCAGTACTGTGAATAAGAAAAGCCTCAGGTGTCACATAATACTTGTGACAGAGAAACCAGGGACATACATGTGTGATTGATTGTCAAAATACAAGTATGGGACTACCATTTTCAGAATTTCACTCAAGTAGCATATGGGAGATTTTAACCTTCCATTTATACTGAATGTATTCAGCAGCCATAACAGGGGAGGGAAACCCTGAGAAGTAACCTTGGGAGTGTGAATTGGGTCCCATTTATTACAGAAGTGGTGAATTGAGGTTTTCTGTTTCCAAAATGGGTGAGTGGGTACTGCAGAAGGCACTGTAGCAGGCAGGAATAACACCATCTCTACAACTGCTGGCTGTTGTTAAAACTAAAGCAGTATGCACCAGTTTTATTAGTCATTTTCTGATCATAATCCCTAAACAAGATGTTTGTGGGCACTCATACCACATAGCCCTGTGTGTGAATCCCATGATGTTTTCAGCAGGAGCTCGGAGCTTAGCTATCCAGGACAGCCACAGCCTAATGCATTTTTAGGCCTAAAATGAAGAGGCCTAGCAAATTTTGGATTAGCCAGTTCCTGTGGATCATTTGATTCATAGCAATTTTGAATATAGAAAAAAAAAAAATCTCTTCTAGGTGTCAAAATGCTTTTGCAGTTTTGAGTTTATAAAATAAGATCGCATCACTGTGTAAAGTACCAGGCAATAACAATTTTGGTGGTCTTTCCTAAGGCAGAGATTTTTCTTTACACATTTATTAAAGTGACACACACCTATGTGACAAATTTATTAAACTGTGTGACACACCTTCCTCCTTGAATAATTCCTAATTAAAAGATAAGTGCTTCAAATTTAATGGTTTTGCCACTTTGGTTTACATAGTCATTATACCTTGATGTGTCACCTCTAATAGGACCTCCAGGCAGATACTCTGAAAACAACTGAACTGATTTGTCCCTGACCGTGAATTTGTTATGAGCACTCTTCTACTCTGTACATTTGTTCTTTTCTCTGTTTTATCCCTCTCATTTATCTCCCTGCTGCCTTCTTCACAGCCTCTTCTATATTTATAAGCTCTGTAATAGCAGCTTCTCTTCAGGTGACTGGCAGGGGCTGTGTCTAGACATTTTAAGATAATCTGAGCCTGGCAGCTCAGGAGACTGGACCTGAGCTCTGAATCACCCTTTAGGTTCTGTATCCACCCACCATGCAAGCAGCTGCTACCCCTTAGCTGCCACCACTCCCAAGTCCCCTCTCCTGCTCCCATCACAGGCAGGCAGGAGGTGGAAGGAAGACGGGCAAAGAGCTGCTGCCCAAACCAAGCCCCAAGAGACTAGGCAGGGAGGCTCCATGTCAGCCCTGCTTTTTCTCAGTGCTCGACAGTAGAGAGGACAGCATCAGGATCACCCCACTGCAACCGCTCCGAGCTCCCCATCAGGCCCAGGCTCACATCTGCATCCACGTATCACACCCCTACACTGGGATATCACCACACCAGCTGTGCCAGCCACACACACCAGGAGAAAAGGACCTATATACATTTCTCCGCTACTTCCCCAGCTGTGACCAGCAGCTTTTACAGAAGACTGTTCCTTTCTCAGCAAAAGAGCATGCACTCTTCTTTGCTCGGAAGCGTGTGAAAAATCTTACTCACAGTACCTGTGATCTTCTTCCATATCTGTGGCTCTTTTCTAAGGCCTCCCCACAAAGTGTAAGAAACTGACAACGTCTAATTACTTCCTGAAATTACTGTTGCAAGAATTTAGGGTGTTGTGCTCGTGTGAGCAGTGGCAGAAGCGAGACTGAGTAACTTGTCATTCTCAAAGTGGTGAGACTTGCCCAGAATGACTGAGCAAAGCAGGAGAGCATGCTGCAGTTCCCATGGGAAACTGGAGACTGAAAAAGCAAAGAAAGAGGTTTTTGTTGTTTTGGGGTTGTTTGGGTTGTTTTTTTTTTTTGGGGGGGGGGGTTAGGGAAAAAAGACACCTTCTTTCTTCCAGTTTGTTCAGTGAGGCAAATTACATTACACCAAGACATGCATAGGAACAGATATCCATATTCAATGTTATACAGTACATAGGTCCATCAGGTTTGCACTAGCAGCAGGCATACAGCTGCTTTTAAATCTTCCTTATGCACCAGGACAAAAGCAAAACCTGTCTTCCCACAGTGGGAAAACAGTTCTGACTCCTGTGAGAGGTGGCCTGCAGGGGAGATTACAAAACAAGCTGTATGACACTTGGCAGGTCAGAGTAGTGTTTCTGGCTTTGGGTGTCTGCATATCTCCTTGACACAACTTGTTGGGATACACTACTTCTCTAGACTCATTTCAAACTGTTCTGGTCCTGCCTGTTTTAACCTAGCCCCAGACAATGTTATTTAGGGCTCTGGTTTCAAAACAGCACAGAATACTACAAGCAAATCTAGCTCTCAGACCTACCTTTCCTTGGGGCTTCTTTCCCAACAACCTAGTTAATTTACAAAGATTTAAAACTTCCCATTAGTATTTCCCCAAGGCAGATCCTATTTTCATCCCCAATAGCTGTGGTGACAGAACAACCTATTATTACAGTGCCTTTAGCCTCTTCATGTCCCTCTTCTATAGAATCAAGATAGTTTGGGGTTTGTGCTTTGTTTGTTTTCTGCAAGACTGACTCTTAGTCCGTCCCTATCAGTTTGCAAATACCATTATTTGGGAGGAAAATCTGGCATGCTTCTACATTGGGTCAAGAAACCCTTAAGAAGCCTCTCTCCCAGGACATGGTTACTTTCTCTTTACTTAGATCTTTAACTGTGGTAAGCAAGGAATGATTTTAAATCACTTCTGTTACATAAGTGAAGAGATCACTTTTTAATGGTTCAGGTTTTTATATTCTGCTATAGTATATACATTAAGGTACTGCACTCTTAAAACTGTAGTCTTGTGTCTTCAATGTTATTAACTTTAAGAATTACTTTAAAATCAGTCTAGGCAGGGAAAATGAAAATATTCAATACTAAAAATGAATACAAAATTAAGACATTTATTTCAGGCAGTATAATCTTGAGCATTTACTGTCTCACACCCTTTGACTGCACTCAGAAATGAACACTCACAGGAACGTTATTATTCCAAAAGTCATAAAAAAGATACAGCTGTTTTTCTTACTTCCAGCACATGCTATGTATCTTCCTCCTACAGTCTTTCTCAGTCATCTGAGGAACTGAATGTCCATATGCACATAAAGATGCTCCCCCCACTTAGGAAAATTCAAGGGACAGGTGCTTTGAATTAGTTTGGCTTGCAATGAAAGACAACTATACTAACTCAAATCACTTGTTAAAGTGTAATAGCAATGGCAAGTTTACCACAGATTAGTCTGCTTTTAACAACCTTGTTGGCAGGCCTTAAAACTGGAAATACAGGCTTTTATTTAAACCATACATATTAAGAGTCAGGATGACTGTTTAAGTTGAAAACTGTAACTGTAGGTCAAAGCAAAGTTTAGTAATTCAGGATCCTTGAAAAAGGAGGAGATGAGGCTGACCACAGTATTTCTCTAGAGGGTAATGACTACACTAACACCTGCTTTTTTTTAATTCTTTTAATAATTCAGACTCTAAGAAAGAACAGATTTCGCCTCCTTCTATGCCAAAGTCCTTTCCTATTGTTTTTCAAAGATACTTCTGTAAATATCATTTCAGTTAGCTTAAAGACATTCAATTGATCTTTCTACAAACTGGCTTAAAAATAACTATCCATGCCTGTGTCTGTTTCACAGACTTTGTGTCCCATCTTGGTGACCAAGTGATACCATGATCAACTGTCATTGGACCTTCTTTTCAGGGAGAGCTCAGGTATGGATGGCTGACACCTCCCTACACCCAGTTTACAGTAACAAGGGAGGGAAGGGCAATAGATGAAGGGACCCTGATGTGCGCCACTTTACAGACCTTATTCTATTAGTTGGGCTTCCAGGTGTACCAACACAAGAGAAAATGCTGGGAAGTGGGGAAGGTGAGTGTAGATCCTCTGAATAAACTTGGGAAGTGGGGGATGCAATTAAGCCAGGGAACAGAGCAGAGAAGCAGGGACAGCAGTTGATAGACAAGCAATGTGATGAAATCCTGTCTGTCTTCAAAGTGTGGATGACTGCAACAGGCTCAAGGCTCTTGACAGTATAAAGATCCAAGGTGAATATGCTGGACATCCAATTCCTTTAGGAAGAGGATGTTCCACTATTTCTATGGCTGGATTAGTATAAAAGTGCTGATAAGAAAAGGCACCTTTCTCAGGTCCAAGGATAATTGGAAAAGGTGTAGGAGCTTTCTGTACCAACCATTTCTCTCTAGACCTGAATTATCTCGATGCTTAGCATATTTAAGAAAACCACAGTGCAACTACGCTGTGGTTTTAGTGCAATGGTATCTACTTACTAAGCTTGTCTCAGTTATAACTGACGTTTTTCCTGAAAAAGATCTTCCATTGCCTGCACACAAATCCATATTCCTCTCACTTCTAAAAGACTTCAAGTGTGATGTGACCAAACTGTCTTTCCTTGACAAGAAGCTACATTTCCAGTGACCCTTTTGGGATTACCTACTTTCAAATACTGAAAGTCTGCTGTTTTACTGATGTAAGACCCATCTCTGCAATGTACCAGAACTGTTTTCTGAAGCAAAGACCTAACAAACATGTGTCTAAAGTCTTGCCTTTGAAAGACAATTTCCACACCAAAACTCAAGCTCCATGTTACTATTTTCTCAGCAGGGTAAGATCTTTCATCCCCATCACTCATTCCTGACTTTGGTAGCAGATTTAGCATTTTTTATGGGAATGATTCTGTGGCAGTACTGTTAATGAAATCTGCTAAAAGAGTCAAATAAAACAGGTTGGGTGAGCCAGGAAGAAGGAGCTCTGTTTTTTTCCCTTTTTCAATCGATCATTTAGCAATCTGGGTACACCCAAACTGTTGAATCAGCCTAACTGAGGGGACTGATAACATCTCAGAGTGATGAAGGAGATGAAGGAAAAGGGCTTGGAACTTCTTAAACTAGGTTAGTCACCAAAAGAGTCATAATATGGATCTACAGTTTCTTTCACGCTTTTGTAATATAGAAAGAAATTGTGCCTCAGACAAAAATCGTGGATAAAACTGTAATATATATTCATAAGCTTTTATTATGTCTCTGTAGATGTGTGTCAGTCACTCACTGATCCCTACAAATTACATTTCAAAAAGCAGTTGGGCATACAAATAGGATCTCTAAGGGGAGCTAGTAGCACAGCTTACAGATGGCATTAGGTGAAGCAAGTAAGAAAGATATTACTAAAGAAATCATTACTTTTTAACTGTAATATTACCCACCTCTACATACAAAGATAATGTGGGAGATTGCTGTGGCTGAGAGCTGCACAAAATGAAAAAAAGCAAATTGAATACTTGCTAATTTGAGATTTAAATTTATATATTCATGTAGCAGAATGATGGCTTTTTCCAAAAGTTCCAACTGTGAATTATCTTCTGTTTATTGTGCTGTGTATACCATGGGATTAACCTGAACAATCCCATAAAAAAAGCCACTAAAATGCACTTATTTCCTGCTAAAGGTCAGTGTTAGCAACATATATTGGTGTGGAATTGCCCCTCTGCACATCCCAAGTGGCAAGGATACACCTGCCTTAACGTAGGCAGCTAGACCTGGCTTGAACGTTCATCCCCTCACATTACTGCTACCCCCGTTAGCACCTGTACCTAGCAGTATAGATTCTTTCTGATCATATATATCGCATTTCTCTCCTTCACCCACAGAACATGCACAGGTTGTGTCTAACCTGTGATTAACAGTTCCCAGCCATATTCACCCCTGACATTACTGTTAACAGGCCATTATTTCCAGGTGAGCCCAGACCACAATTTGACTACCAAAAGACCTCAGATGTGGCACAGCACCGCTCACCCTGTATTGTAAAAGCATGAACTTCACACAGCAATAACCCTAAAAGATCTCATTACATAGCAAGATGCTCTCAAAAGGTCTTTCATAACGCAAAATATTTGTACACAGTACTCTTCATCAGAATGTAACGGAACAACATAGAAATGCTTAACTGTGAGTTGAACTCGGGTGTCTGGCTTAGAAATATACTTCGTAAAAGTGCCAGAAAGTCCATCCAAGTAATTGTACGAATCATTTTGTACTGAAGCCTCAAACTAAGTAATATGCAATGGGATCTACAGTATGTTCTCTCCAGCAGGCAAGAGTTAGTTATTAAGGCCTGAAGTCAAGATTTAAATTGAATGACTGTGGGGAGAGGGGTGTGAGTGTGTACAGTGCTTCTCAGTGCTAACTGAACTATAATTTAGCAAGAAGCATAGCTGAAGAGCAGGATGGGAAGGCGTAACAGCAGCTGTACAACATTTTTCTTAGCATACAGTCCCCATAAGTAAAAAAAAGTAATCAGATTTATCTTCTGACTTGATCACTTCATTCTCTTTCTCTGAAATTTTGCAAGGTCTTATCTTGCTACCTGTTCAATCCTTCTAAAATGCTGCTGTTATGTAGGTGCTGCACTGGGGCCAGACTTTCAAAGCTGTTTCCTGTATTCCCAGTCCGACTTGTTTCTTTGTTCTCTTCCCCACTTTTTGCAAACCACCTTCCACATTATGTATTATTCCATCCTTCAGTTTTGTTCTCTCCCTGATGGGATATCTTTGTCCTGCACATTTCTAAATAATTAATACTTTGGTACATGTAGCACTTTGTAATATATTTGTCATTCTTGCACCATTCCAGGAACTTCGTTAGCATGGATAGATGCATATTGAACTAGAAGTTGATTTAGTGCAGTGCTCTCAGTTCCTATTGTAAGGTCACAGTCGGATTTCATTAGAGACTAAGAGTAAAGCTGCTGGCATACGCTGCCATTGTTCGGTACTTATTTAAGCTTTTGAAAACAAAAATTAGCATTTAAAATGCTGAGAAGAGCAAATTACTAAGCCCCTAAGCACCAGAGATACTCACCTAGCAGGACTCAAGGTAGGTCAAGTCCCTCAGCTATACTGGTTTATCCTGGATTACCTTGGTATCTCCATTAGTGCTATACCATGCAGTGGGATTCTTTCCACACACAACTTTGTCGACACCAGCAGCCAACTGGTGTGTGCTTTTGCACAGCAATTGTGTGCTCAGATTGGGTTCCCTCCAGCCAGAACCAGGGCTGGCACTGAATCACAACCGCACAGTGGCAGATCAATCCTAAAGTCATTCCTGAAGAAATCTCTGTTCAACACATCAGTGCAACCCCATACCTAGAGGTGAAGACACACCAGTGCTGAATCTTACCCTGACCTGAGGAGCTTTGGATTTACTTTGTTTTGTTTGTTTCTTTCAGGGCACAGTTTTTTGCTTTGTAGAAATGTGATAAAAATAGTGCCCAAATAAAGATTTCTGGTTGCTAATTCAGATCACAGAATTAGGCTTTAATGTTGTTCAGTTACTTATTCAGTGGCTTTGACTTATGGCAAAGTGACTGATAAGATGTCTCAACAGAGTATAAGATGATGGTGATGCTAAGTCATGACCAGGTAGTAGCTCATTGACCTTTTAAACTAAAACAGGGATGTGATTTCTTTAAAGAAGTCCTCAACATGTTAGTGAATCTGATTTTAGCTTTGGAACAACCCTGTAGCAGTGGCAAGGTGGCACAAGAGTGAACTCTTTCTGTCCGCTTCTGAGAAACCTGTGTATCATGTCACATGCTGCTAGACCCCAATAGGAACAGTGACCAAGCTGTAGCAGTTGGCTGCACGTAAAGCCCCTGCAGAAGATGGCAGTGCCCCAGCCTTGCTAAAATCTTTCACCGGTTTCTTTGTACAGAACACAAAAGGCTCAAACATGCATTTTCAGTGTTGGCATCTCAATGATCTTTAGGTGGCTCCACCTTGCTGATAGCTTGACAAGCGCATGCTCCACCTTGCAGCATCATGAGGAAAAGACACCATCAAATTGTTGTCAACAGTCTGCCACTGTCCAGGTGTAGCCTCATTATCCACCAGCAAAGTGGGTATGCAGGTGCTGCTATGATGCAGACTGTCATCATGACAACAAGTAATGCCCTCTCATTCTGAATTCTGGAGCTGGCGCTCCCCACCCCCTGCCCCAAGCACTGCACAAACAGGCAGGTCTGGCCCAGATTTTGCTGTTCACATGAGATAAAGCAAGCTGTATGGCCATCTATTCAAACCACATGGAACCCTTGCTCCGAGACACAAGTTTGCATAAAGCCATAAGCTTATTCATGACATTTGATTGAAAACTCTTGCCAGTCTTCCCAAAACAGAACACTGAGTCTTGAGGATTAGGATCAATCAGATCATTGATCTCTGTGACAACAGCACTGTCCTGAACACATGGTGGCATTAAAGGTCCGCATACTAAGATCAAAGAGGGGAAGACAGCACAGGTGAGTTTTCCTAATTCTCAAGAAACTGAACAGACTGTAGAACACACCAAAAGAAAAGAAAGCTTTGGCTAGAGAGTCACGAGTCAGAGGCCAGCTGCCTCTGAGCGAGGCACACAGATGAATGCTTTGCATTGCCTGTTAGGTGGAAACACATGGTGTACACTCAGGGCCAACTGCTGGCATACACTTCACTGCTGGAAAACTCATAAGGAGGACGTAAAGTCCTCAGATCAAAACCGTTCTCATGAAATTAAGCAAAAGTCACTCCCTTCACTGCCTGACGTATAGGCACCCTCTGTGATACACTGTCAACTGTTCAATCAGTATACTACTCTTACTTTAAATATTGAATTTTTGGATTATTTTTAAACAGAAAAGACTCCACTAGATGTACCAGCCAAATTACATACAGCAGAAGAAACACAAGTTTCATCCAGTGTAGCTTGCATGCATCCATCATCTCTAGGGCACAGAAGAGCTTATTCTTCAACTTCTTTATTTAGATAGGCAAGCCGAGTGTAAAGGATTGGTAGATTTCTTGTAGGATAAACTCGTACATATTACATGGGGTTTGGCAATTATCAGTGGTCTACCAATTTTACATTTTAGAACAAATGCCTGAGTGGTTCTCCAGTACCTGTGGGTAACACACATTTTCAGTTTTTGAAGATGATTTATTTCTATTGCTATACTAGAAATAAACATGTTTTGCTTTGCTTATTTCTAAATAGAGCTCAAACTCATTTCAATGCAGTTTCTGTTAGCAAAGGATTTGACTAAACAGCAAAGGCTTCCATCAGAAACCTCAGCTGTCTCCCCTTCAGAGCAGCACAGTTGATGAAAAGGCATTCTTTCATATATCCTTGAGAAATAAAACATTCCTCCCATCTTCTCAGTACTCAATCATGATCGTCTTCATCTTCACTGCTGATGAAGTGGAAAGACCTGGAAATGGGTTCTGCTTCCTTTCCAATGGTGCAGATGAGCGATTTCATCTTATGTGAGCATCACCCATTACTTTCCCTAGCTTTGTAGCTATCCTGGATCATTTCCTTCTATTCTGTGCTTTCACCAAAATTAGCGAAATTGAAATGCTTTGAAGGATCAAACTTAAAGACACTTGCACTAATGCTTACAGTTACAAAGGTTATTTGGCACTCGTGAAAAAATCTTTGTGGCAGGAAGTAAACTAAGGTTTCTTTCCCTCCCTTCCCTCCTGCTCTGGCTTTGTTGTCCTTCTGACATACCTTTACTAACTCTTTAACAGTTTGAGAGGAAGAAAAACCATTGCAGTTTTTCATCACAAGGTCAAGAGCAGTATTTTTCTCTTATTCTTTATAACAGATCTGCAAGTAACTTTTTGTGGCTGTAGCTTTCTGTACTTTAACCATAACTCTCTTGCAAAACTGTGGCAAGAACCAGAATGGTTCTTAAAAAAAACCCACAGAAGATAGGAGAGGGATGGGAGAGAGAACCATTTTAGTGCTGAAGCAGAAGTTACCTCCCTCTGAGATATCCCATGCACTTCTTTTCACTTCACACACAACTCCTTCTTAGGCATTAAACTAAACCCTGAATTCAAAGCTTTTATGTCCTACTTTCTTTTACTATGATTTTGGAGCAGTTTCTTCCTCTATCCTGTCTTTGTTAGATGGATCTCGGGCCCACTCAGAATATTATACCTAATGGTTATTGAACAGAAAAGGTGAAACATGCTTAATATTCTCAACATGCAGCTAGCCAGAGAAACAGGAGAAGCAAGCTGTTTCTCTTCTCTTACACAGAAGCAAGGAGAAAAAAAATCTTATCAAGACTGAAAGACTGTGAGCTGTTTTGTCTAGGGATGGGAGAACTGAAAGGAAACATCACAGTGGTCTTCAAAGAGAAGAAAGGCTTCTGCAATGACAAAAGGAATCCTTGAGGCCACAACCTTTGTGTAAGGAGCAAATGTAATTGTATCAAATTACACAAAGTGGAAATTTAGGTTAGACATCAGAACAGACATTACAATAGCAAGGATAATTGAGCACTGAAGGAGACTATGAAATAACCATCAGAGAAGGTTTTAAAAAGCAGGCTAGACAAGAAACAGTCTGGAAAGATATGGCTACAACTGAAGCTAAGTAATGGACTAAATGGTCTCTTCAGGTCCCTCTGAGTCCAATACTTTTTAATGACTCTGTGATTCCACATAGACTTATGGCCTATTCATACCCAGAATTATTTCCTGGAAGTAAAACTAAACACCCAGAATTATTTCATCAGTATTCTGTAATGAAACAACATATACTGCAATTTTTCCTCCTGATCAAAAACACAAGTAGGAAGCCTTGATCTGTGTTTTGGACCTGGAGGTACTGGCAAGTACCTTTCCCCTTGTTGCTCGCCTGCAGCACCTGCAGTGTGCTACACAGTCCACTGCATTTTTTGGCATGAAGACCTCCGACCACATTTTCCAGAATGTCTCATTTAGCCCCAAGTGGTCCAAATTTGTTCCTGGTATGGAACATGAGGTAAGTGACTTCAGCCATTTTATTAATGACTCTATGAGTGTTTTATCACACATATTATCCAACTGTACTTATGACTGCATAGCTTCAATGACACCAGAAGAGAAAGGACAGCACAATACAACAGCAAAAGAAAAACAAGCACTTCCTTGAAACATGATCAAAAGATCCTGACTTCATGGTTGGGTTGCTGTTGTCTGAAGGGATCCTTATCATACTGCAAGTTACGTAAGCCAGCACTGGCAGCAGAAAGCAGTGGACTAAAAAAGCACTCTCAAAGATGCATAGCTTTCATACACTGAGTTTGCACAAAAAGTTCCCATAAAAATTTTTAAGTAGAAAAAGCATTTTAGGAGAACACACTTGTACGTTCACAGGGACAACCCAGAAGATCTCTGCCATTCTTACCTTGGTTCTGGAGAACTGCAGAGCACAGCTTTCTAATGTCTTGGTGTTCATTTTCTGGCTGGAGTTGTTTGAAAGCCAGAAAGTCAGCATTCAGAAGCTAAATCTCCTAAGTGCCCAGTTTGCTGGGCACACATCTATCTGTGCATCTTGCATTGCTGATGGACTCGATTGGCACTAACACATACAGAAAAAGCCCAACTGACCACTCTTGAGACTCACCACAAAGTGATTAGCTGTGATAAAAGTGCTATAATTTTACCCAGCTGTAGAAAGGAGCATAGGGTGTTACTGAGAGATCACCTAGACCATGTGTGTTACTGGGAGACAGAGGGATTTGGGCACAGCAGGTCAAATCTTGGTGAAAACCTTGAACTACCTTGCACAGACCACTTACCAGTTTGAAGCCCACAGCAGCCTCTGTGATTTCCTTTGCAGTGATTTTGCTATCCTTCAGGGCAAAAAATTGACTTTATCAAGTAAAGTTCAGGGCTTATCTTGGCATTTCTGCTGCATCTCCAACACATGGCCAAAAAACACCAGTATGAACTTGCCTGTAACTTCAAGGAGTTTGAGTAAGTTCCTGTAAGAAATAACCCTCCAGCGACAGAGTATTTAGAATGCTTTTTGTCCTCCTACCTACAAAGCAGCAGGAACAGTGGTGTACGATTATGTGACCATTTTCACTGGACTGTGGCCTTCACAGCCAGGAGCACAGGTAAACACAGACAAAAGGCCAAAGCTTGCATCAATATGCTGATAGTCTCAAATGACTGTCATATATCATGTGTATGTAACTGTCAAGAAGAGAGTTTTAGTTCCTCATTGATCAGTATGTGGTTTCCACAGATGTTCTCAGGTTCTGGACATTTTTCTCCCCCGCAACTGTGAACTCTTTTTTCCTTTTTTAAATACCACACTTTTTTTTTACCTTTTTCTTTTTTCCTTTTTTTTTTTTTTTTTTTACTTCAGAAATATCCTCCTAGGATGATGTGTGCATCCCACTTTTAGCCAACGTCTGTGCCATATTAACATCTCCGTGACATAGCATTTATTGAAAATGACAGCCTGACAGATGGCAGGGCAAACCCTGTAATCCCAGTTCTCAACAGCATAGTACATTGCACATCTGATGCCAAAGAATGTTTTCCTCATGTACGCAAAGCCATGTGCTCCCTGAAGCCTTCAAACTCCTAAAGCTACCATGGAGGTGTCTCAGTTGTTGTAAAAAATACCATGCACCCTCAGATGGTTAATAAAATTTCTTTGGTATGATATATATTGCATGATATAGCACCTTACTAGCTGAAGAGCTAGACAGAAAGGAAGAGGGAAAGGGTGTAAGTGGAAGAGAAAGAAAATGATAGATTCGAGGAGAAATTGTCAAAAAGTTCCTTCCGCACAACTGCCACGAAACAGCAGCTGACAACTGTAAGAGGCCACAGGAGACAAAATGGTCTTTCATGGAACATCTTTCAGGTCACCAACTGCCAGAATTAGGAAATCGGAGAAATGAGATGCACAAGCAATTTCTACAAATTATGCACTACAAAGAAAAATGCACATTTTTCCCAGATAACAATAATTAGGCCCAAGCGGAAAAAAACCCAAAGCAAAACCCAGCAAAAACAATTTCTCAGTTTTTCTGCATATTTCCACATGAACAACATGGATAAATTCAAAAGGTAGGCTAGGAAATGGGGATTACAAATGATTTTACAAGCCTTTCTCTGAATCAGAATTTTACTTTACAATTCCTGTCCAAAATAAACTTTTAGACTTAAATAGCACAGCATAAAATTTCTTTGTGATCCTCTGCACTGGAGGATCATCAGAGGACTTTCCAAGCCAAAAGTCTGGGGTCTCCCAAATTGGGAGACATGCAGGAAAGATGTACACTTCAAGCAAGTGCCATGCCTTTCAGAACAATCTTGGGGACTATGTGGTGAAATATGTAACTGTTTAGTTGCTGCTTGCACTAAATACATTGCTTTACCAGGGTGTCAGGAGCTGGGACTCAAGTGAGGGGTACCAGATTCAGAGGGTCTCTTGCCCAGAGAGTCTCTTGCCCAGCCCATTACCTCTTACTGCAGTGAGGGACATACATAGCTCGTTGTGCACATCCATTGCACCACAAACCAATACGGTCATGCAGACCAGCCACCCTATGAATCGGGGGAGACATGGAGCTAGGAGGCACTTGAACTGGGAATTGGGGAAGAAAAGGAAACTACTACATTTGGGCTTTGATGAGGAAACAGAAGGGTGAACTGGAAAAAGAGGTCAGGCAATCTCTCTTGGGGAAGTTCACTAGGTGAGGTGGGGTAGTACAAGAAGCACAGTGAAACTTGTACAGGTAAGGGGCTTTGCAAATTGACTGCATGTGCATGACTGAAAACCTCTAAGAGGCCACCATGTAACTTTAACACTGACAAAAACCTTCTTTTTCGACCATTGTGCACAGAGATGACACCCAATGCACACATGATGGGTTTTCCATTCCGGAGGCAGTAGGACCATTCTTCTTCTCCATATTGCCTCCTCTCTCCAGTGGTTCTCTCCTGCAAGCTCATCTTCACTTTTCTCTTAGGTTCTCTCACCTTTTCTTTGCATTTCCAGCTTATGCTGTTTTTCCACAGCATTGACCAACAGCATGTTCTTCTCAGTTGGCTTCTGCTGCCTCAGGAACACTCCCCATCTGTAGATAAGTTTGCAAGCCAGCAAATTTTAATTTCTTTTTTATAAGAATACAAGAACAGCTGTACCGGGTCAAACCAAAGGTCCACCTAGCCCAGAAGAAGGTTTTATGATGGGAGAAGGAATTTAGCATTGTGGGTGCCATTTGTTTTTGAATTGAAGCAGCTGAAAGGATGGAGGCAACTGTCCCTTATTCTCAGTCAAAAAGCATTTGACATCCCCAGAATGAGCAGAAAAGGTCTTTCAAGTGGTCTTGCTAGTGGTCATGTGCAAGAAGGTCTTGCAGGTGGTCATTTGTATGCAAAAAAATCCATGTGATTTGTTCTTAGTACACTCCTACTATACGTCAGCGAATCAGTTAAGAGCTGACTCCTTCCAACCATTTGTAGCTTCTTGTTTGTGGATTCATGCCTTGCCTAAATTGAAATCAGCAGGAGCATCTACTCCTAGACATAATCTGGCTGTGTCATTTGCCAGCAGCAATTACAGAAACTCATGGGGAACATTGGCTGCAGGTTACAGAAACAGATGTCAGTTGTAGCAACACAGGCATGAAACTGAATTTCAGAGCGCAAGCAGCCCAACATGCCACATGGAAGTTCCTTCCAACAGCTCCTGCCACAAATCAGACCAACAGCTAAAAATCACAATTTTCAACCATCATTCACATTCAGAGCACCCCCTACTTTCATTTGCCTCATGGAATCACATACATATCACAGTATTAAAATGCTTTTTTATTTCCTAGTAAGGTTTTATAACCTTACCAGAGGTATGAAAAGTAGGGAGGCACAGATGTGACAAGCAAATAGAAGCACAGGCTCATTTCTGTTAGAGGAGGACAGTCATTCTAGGAATAAGGCTAATAAAATTTAGAGATTAATCATACTGGCAGATATTTTTTTAATCTATTGAATATTAAAGCAAATGGCAAGAAATATTCTCAAGTTTTGTGCTGTCATCACTCACAAATGTGCACCCTTCTTAGTTCACATCTTCTGCATAGGTGAAGAGAGGAAAACATTTTGAAAATGCTGAATAGGCTAATTCAAATAATCATTACGGGCAGGTCTACCTCCATGTTAAGATCCAGCCTGAGCCTGCCCCACCTTGTTCACAATCTTATTGCCACAAGCACAGTCTGCTGTCCTTCCAAGGTAAAAGCCCTAAGGTGAGAGCAGGATCAACACAGCAGTGTGAGTTTTACCACAGCTTTGTATGCAGCACAAGTCAGGCCCAGAATCTAGAAATTCTTCAAACACTTTACAAACCTGCAGGTCATCCCAACTCCCAGAGTATGTCCTATACTCTCTCAAAGTACCCCTTGCCCCTCAGAGAAAGCTACAGGAGGTAATATGCAGCCTGTGTTCTGCATTATCTAAACATCCTGGGGGACTGCTAGAGCAGCCTGAAGCTCCCCATGTACTAGCTGTTGTCCCACTAAACACGGGCAGCAACCAACCTGAAACTTCTGAATGGAGTTCAGCACAAAGCCCAAGTTTTTCACTAACAAGCAAAACAGTCATATCACTGATAACACACAAATTAACTGAAATGGGGCACTGTCATAAACATTGCCTAACAGAATGAAAATAACCTGATACCAACAAGCAGCGTGACAGCTCTAGAAGCGTGGGACTAGTTTTATATGGAGCTAGACTAATTACTCACTGAAAACTGTCTTTAGTAGTTGTCTACATAGTTCAAAGCAAGAAGAGGAGAGGCCCTATCCTTCCTGCCAGTGGAAGATGTCAAGCATGGTAAAGCCTCAGCAGAGGAAGACTATGAGAGGAAGGTGGAATAAGAATGGGTGTGATCTTTAAGGACAGCACAGTGATCATGGACAGTCACACTCATATAAAGTCTTGCGTGCAAACTCCTAACCAAAGACCAGTGACATACCGTAACTCCCTGCTCGGGTGAGTCTTTTGGTCATGCCTACGCCACCCTTATGTCCATGTCCACAGGGAGAGAGGTTACTCTTTCTGTCAAGTTGTCTGCAGGTGCAACTCCAGGTGTCGAAAGCTCAGCAAACAGGAGCCATCCTAAGCATTTGCCCATGCCTTCCTGCCTTTCCTACTTTGTGACTATGTGATTTGCCTCCCTATGCTCCTAGAATATGCAGGAGATGCTGGAGTGGCAGATCCTTTGTGCCTGCCCTGCCTACCTAAGCCAGATCCTGGCATAGTTTCAAGCTTCCACGAGCACCTGCTAAACCAACATTTAAAGCCAAAAGTAATGTGAACCACAAATTTATTTCCCTTCCCAAACTGCACTAACCTTGAGGTGAATTAAGACATGCACATTTTTTCATATTCTGTCTTTTGTGCCAGTATCATCCCACCTGCAGAATATGAATAGATTTTATAGGTTTTGAAGTAAATGGGTTGCATTCCATGTATTTTTAGATCTTCAAAAAAAGAATATGTATTTGGAAAGCCTGGCTCTACAAGGACTTTGTTAAAGAAAGGATGCAGTGTTAAGAGAGTCAGGGACAATTCTGGCCTCAGGTCTTTCAACTCCTCTGCCCACTGATCACCACCACCTTAGCTTGAGAGGTGGCAATAGACATCAAATGAGTCAAATAAAATAATGGGCTATTTCCTTTTGGTACCATAAAAGATACTTTGTGGGGGCTTTGTCATGTCCAAATATCCTCTCTCATCCCATTTCATCACTCAAACCAGACTAAGGTAGCTTTAGGACATACAAATAAATTTCCAAAGGGAATATTTAACTTTGTAACAATTTTTATCTCTCAAAGTGTAAAATTACACTAACAAGTTGGTGAGAACGATCAACCAGTACTTTCCAGTGCCACAGTCTGAGGGCAAGTCTTGACTGGTCCCAGACTGGGGGTAGGATGGGTGGGAACGACCCCAGCCACATACCCGCATTCCCATAGGTGATCCCTGGGTCCTCATATGAGAACAAAAATCACAGCTGGGCAAGAACCGTTATCTTCCCTTTCAGGAAATAACGACCAAAATTGATAATTACTGTTTCATGCCAACCCGAAGCAAAGAAACAAGGCAGGAAGCCTATAAAGCACACAAAGTATTTAACGTGGAGTATGTCACAAACTACTGATTTGCAACGCTGAATTCAGAGGCCAAGGCCACCACAAAGTCACAGCAGAAGCAGAAAGCAGAAAGACGCTGCGGACAGGAAGGCAGCAAGCTGAAGCGGCAAGACCGCACAAGGCGGACCGGACCGGTTCTGACCGGTTCTGACCGGAGCGGACCGGCGCCGGCGGCGGCCCTCTGCTGCCACCTGCCGGGCGCCCTGCCGCAGCGCCCCGCGCCCCCAGCCCCACCGCAGCTGAACAGGGCGGTTCGTTTCGCGTCCCGTCAGTCAGCCTGCTGAAATAATGACATTTTAAGACAGAAAAAAAAAAAAAAAAAAAAAAAAAATCTTAAAACGAAATGCAGAGGATGATATTTGAAAGGTTCGCTCAATACAGAGAGAGATAATAAGTCCAAACTACGTTTCTTGAAGCTGTTTTACAACTCTGGTCTTTCCAAGCTTTTCTAAAAAAAAGCAAAGTCGATTTCATAAAAAGGGGCAATATTATGTGCTCCCTGCTGAAGCACAAGTCTTATGAGGCACGGCTGAGGGAACTGGGGTTGTTTAGCCTGGAGAAAAGGAGGCTGAGGGGAGACGGTATTGCTCTCTACAACTACCTGAGAGGAGGTTGTAGTGAGGTGGGGGCTGGTCTTCTATCAAGTAACTAGTGATAGGACCAGAGGAAATGGCCTCAAGTTGCAGCAGCAGAGGTTTAGACTGGTTATTAGGAAAAATTTCTTGACTGAAGGGGTTGTCAGACATTGGAACAGGCTGCCCAGGGAAGTGGTTGAGTCACCATCCCTGGAGGTATTCAAGAAGCGTGTAGACAAGGCACTTCAGGACATGGTTTAGTGGGCATGGTTAATGGTTGGACTCGATGATCTTAAAGGTCTTTTCCAACCTAAATGATTCCATGATTCTATGATTAAATAGGGTGCAACGTTATTCTCCTTACAAGTAATAATAAAAAACACTGAGCATGATTTTTCTGGTTATCTCCCATCACCTTCTAAAGCCTAGCATGAAACTTTAAATCCTGGGTTATTTTTGCACAAATACTGTCAAAGGAGAACATTTTCATGAGCACTAGGGACTCACAGAGTTTCTCGATACTCATAAATTACATATACCCAGAAACATGCCCAAGCACTCAGCTGACTGGCACAGGATGGCCTGTGGATAAGCTAGTAAAAAGCTTGCTGGCTGCAAAAGCAGGGAACGTATTTCCCACATGCGTAGCTGGAACAGGAAGAAGTATTAAACACATCCTGCATGTTTTTGTGCCCAATCTCATGAACAACTCTACAGAAACACCTACTACCTCTGCTGCTTTTTCACTGGCTTTGTGCAGCATGTGGCAATATGCCATTCTAGATGGAGCAGTCAAGAGCAGGGTTTGTCCCTCCTGTTCCTCTGTACTTTACCGCAGCCTCCCTACCCTCTCAAAACATGATGGTAGAGGAGGAGGCAGAGAAGTGCAGGCAGCTGCCTATTTGCCTGACAGTATATTGTGACACAGGAATACAGATATACTGTGTGCCTGCGTTGTGACTTCCTGAGACAAGATAATCAGAATAGTGATTTTCCCATCATGTGTGCATTTAAAATGGAAAGCCTTATTCGTATAAGAATCTGCAGTGACCGATGCTAGCTAAATTTTGAGATGCTGCCACCTGGGCTGCAATTCACTTGACTCCATATTCACTCTGTATAAACCTCCATACTCAGGCTATTCAAATTTTTCTGAAGGAGATGCTTAAGATTAGCTAGAATTCGACCACCCAGGACAGATGTCTTATTCCCCCCATCACTCAGCAGATTGCATTCTGGCGATTGTCCTGCAGATGGTGTGAATCAGCCCACCCATGCTTTAATCAGGCTGCCTAACTGGGCAGACAAGAGTCAGCACACTGAGCAAATCAAATACACATGCTCAAATCGTTTGTCATTCACTCTTGCTCCTTAACAGCTCTCACAGAACCCCGTGCAAAAAAGATCTTAAAAAAAAAAAAATCACTCTTCTTCACTTACAAGACTTCTGTGAAGCACTGGACCAAACAGGATTCCCTGAGGAGGAGCAGCCGATTAGGAGAAGGGACACAGATAAGAAAGGACAGAAATGGTGAACATCTAAACTGTGCACTGTGAAAGGAACGGGCTTAAACAGCTGCTGAGAGCGCTGTCAGAAATTTCTCTCAACACTATCTCTGCATACATCAAGAATGTTCCCCACTACAGGGGCACAGCTAACCATCAATTATGCACTCATACCTCTGAGGCAGCTGACACTCACATCAATAACAAGGGAAAGACCTGATCTGGAGGGAATGTAGCAGGCAGCTCTGCCTGCTGTTTCAAGCAGGGGTGCTTGTGGACAAATATCCTGGCACTCCAGACACCTGCGGGAAAACGATCAGCATCAGCTCTCTCTACGTGGCAAAAATGAAGTAGTACTGAGTAGCAAGCTCTAGCACTGAACCCCTACTCTGAAAAACTGAAGACTTTACCAGCAATGAGGTAACAGGGTGAGGGTACAATATTTAAATCATACACCTCTCCCCTCATCATTATTGCTTACTCTGTAGTGATCAACTCTTATGTTCAGAACCAGCTGGTACTGGGTAACTGTCTGTTTTGGTACAGGTTGTACCAGAATCCATGTAGGAAGCACCAACACATGGCAAATAAGAACAGAAATGGAAAACAAAACATAGGGTGCTTCTCTGTTACTGTATATAGTTTCACAAGCTGACTCAAAGCCTTATCTGTGAAAATTAAGATCATGCTAAATACTAGCTAGATGCTTCATTTGTGTCTCTGTTAGCATATTCGTGGCATCACAGAATCTGATGTTTCCTATTTTACTGGAAAATTGTTCCAACGGGATTGTTGCAGAAAACATAAAACCAAAAGACATCACAGGCCATGTACTCCCTCCCCAGCTCGTAGAAACGTGGTGAGATCTAACCAAGGAAGCTTTGAAGAAAGCTGTTGACAAGCACAGGGATGCACGAGCATGTGAAACTATCTTCAGTCTTTGTGAGCAGTAAGCAAGGCTGCCAAGTGGATTCAGTCCCCTCAGGCTTATGTCCAGAAGACAAATGAAGTTACCAGAAATTCAGCATGCTTTAGTCACAGGAAAACAGAAAGCTATTGACCTTGTGGCATTAAACAGAGTACCAGGGGTAACTACCACTGTCTTCACATTCTTTTAGAGCTCTGAAAATTAAAAAAAAAAAACCCTCCTCTCCACAGCAGTTTTCCTCCTTCTCCCCTTACAATTATCACTCTCTAAAAGGTTCCAGTTGCTATGTTATTTTGTATCCTACAGCAGAGTTTAATTTGGCAAGGTGATAATGAGGTAGTATTTTTTTTAAGTCTTTTCATCAATTACTTGTTTCTCAACCTCTACATTTAATGCCTTAGCAAATATCTTCATTGCAACCTTTTTGGCTTCTTCTGAGTCTTTCCTGCATGTTAATGTCCAATTGAGTAATTTTCCTTCATAGGTCCCAACTTTGGGCAGGAACCTTTGTTCTTCCATTTAAAAAGGAGGGAATATGAAGGAATAGCTCCCTTGTTAAAAGACTGGATTCAGCCTGAGTTCAGGTGGCCCTCACGTAAAACTTGATGCAGCTTGGTTACTTCTTGAAGTACATCCAGTTTAAATTCCTAGTCACTTAAACACAGGTTTAAAAAAAGCAGCACAAAAGCCACCTGGTCATAGCAGATATATAAAAATAAGATCACTATGACTAGAGTAAATGAATTAATACTTAACAGAAGGGGCCATTAAGAAAAAAAGGAAAAAAATTATCACAGAAAGACTCTGGGATTTTAAATACCACAACTGTGAGGTTTTAAGAAATCTCTAGTCATGTGAGACCTAATAAGGAATTAAGACTTTGCCTAATTGCTAGCAACAACATTCAGTGTATATAGAGCATTTTGCATCTGCTACTAATTAGAAAGGAAAATCTGAAGAATGACTTGGGGAAAAATCATACCCTATGCATTAGCAAGCTAGCAAGGAGAGGCAGAATTGAATATGCTCACAAAAGACAGGGAATTTATCTGAGAGTATGTCTAATAGAAGCAGTTGATAATATTGCCAAGTCTGCTAAAAGGCAACAGACACAGAAGGTTGTTCAGAATTTAGAGACAGCAGGAAAAAGTGCAAGAAGATCCACTGAGCATAGAACAGTACATCACGTATTCTCTCACCTCCTGGAGAATATGCAACATGGCGGAGCCTATTATCTGAATTTTAAGAGCTTTTCATTAGTGATGAACAAAGCGAATTTTAAAGTTCTGGAAACGAACAAAACCGGTGTGGAAGATCTCAGTTTCCTATAACAACTCCACATGCAGAGTTATGAACAAAGCCAATGGACTATGGTAGGATAAGGAATATATGGTAGGGTCATATCTACAGGGTAGAGCTAGGAATGGGATCAGAGATGGGAAGCCTGAAACTTAAATGACTCTGTCCTGCCAAGGGAAAAGGGGATAATGCAAACAGCCGCTCTTGCTGTGCCATCCATTTGGGCATGCTCCTCTCTTACCTTGTCAAGGTAGCAGGTAGCAAGTGCATGCTAAAGTAAAAATCCTCAGAAAGTATTTGCCACCTTGAGATCAGGGTAGCTAGTAAAGATTTTAGGGGAGTAGAGAAGCCCATTGTTGCTACCTTCAGCTACAAGCTGGCAACACTAAGGATGCAAAGAAGGTGAATAGACAATCCTAGCAGGATAGCAGGGAGCTGATGAAGAGAGAAGCACAGTTGGATACTTGACAATGAGAAAATAATTAAGTAATCTCTCACATTGAGCTTACATTTCAGAGCATAGGGCTCACCAGGGGAAGGGAAAGATCTCCCCTACAGTTCTGGGGATGTGATTTCAGGCCCATAGGTACCTAGGTGTGTAGTAATACCAAAGAAATGTGTTAACTAGTCTGCTATATGCAGAAGTAGTTTACCAATGAAGCGTTACATACAAGTAGGAAAAACCAGAACTGAAATCTAGAGGCAAAACTTAGGTTCTTACATAGGATCTGAAAATCACAACCTCTACTGCAGCATACACTGAACAGTGAGAGCAGCAGAAGTTCAGAGCATGACTCAAGAAATGGTGCAAAACAATATTGTTTAGGACCTGGTAAAGTTCCTGACATAAAGACTTTATAGGAAGAACAGGCATTAGCTATATCAAGTTGCTGATATTTGAAAGTTAAATGCAAATAAAGAGCAGATTTTGAAACAAAGGATATTTTTATTAGTTGCCTGTTAAGCCGCAGAGACCCCAGTAAAATACATTTTTTTGCAAACACACCTTTCATGCCCTTGGCAAAGTATTACTCAATCTTTCTGAACTACCTTGCTGTAGTTCTAGTCAAGCTACCAGAAAATGTATTACGATGTTCATATGAGCATGACTGTGGATTTTTTTACAGCCCCTCCCACCTTTAGCCTTCATTCTTGGATGTTTTTTCTCAGTTATACTCCTGCCCAGTAAGTAAGCAGATTCATCCTGGTCTTCTAACATGGTAAGGCCTCAGTGAAGCCTACGGCATGTGCAGACACATGTATTCAGAATTATGCGGCTTGCTCTTTTACATTTTCCCTCCTGTTTCCTGACTCAATTCTGAAGAAGCACCCTTTACGACTATTAACCCTTTCCCAACCAGCAAGATCTATCACACCATAGCTGTTTAGATTATAGCTTCACTACATCTATAAAATTACTTGACTCTTTTTAAAGCAAGAGAAAGTTGATGCTTTGCCTATTAATTTTGCAGTAACTATGAACAGCCTCTTTCACAGGTACTTCAAGCAAATACCTAAGTTAAAGGGAAGCTTTCCTCATTAAGGGCACCATGTGCCACCTGCTTCCCACAAAAAAACAGGGTTTACAAGAAAATGGCCCATGCAAAGGCCCTACTCCAGGTCAGTCTATAAAGCAGGTTAGTACTTTTGCAGCAGTCTCTACCCACACCACCAACAGCTTCCTAGGCCCCCCTCTAAGGGCAGGCACTTCCTTCACCCATACCCTGCCCCTGCAATGGGCGCCAGGATAAGCACGAGAAGCCCCAGCACCCTCCCGTAACACAGTCCTGAGGGCCCCAAAATCCCGCCCTTAAAAGGCTGCTGCCCCCCGCGCATGCGCGGCACCGCCCACTCGCGAAGTTATTTCCGGTCGCCGCCAGGTGTTTCCGGGTTGCATGTCGGGCTCTGTTGGAGACGGAGGTGGTCTCCGTCGTCCTCCCTCTCTCCCTCTCGGTGCCGCTTGTGTGACTGCTGTGGGCTCTCCTGGGGGTGAGCGGGGCCGGGTAGGGTCGCGCTCGTTTGTGGGGAGAGGCTGGGCCCTGCTGCCGGNGGGGGAGGCCGAGGCCGCGGGGCCTGGGGCCGCCCGGTGGGGGGCGGCGGCGGCGGTCCGGCAGTAGGTCTCTTTCTCTAACAATGTAGATTCACTCATTCCCCCGAAAAAGTATCCTCAGCCGAAAATCCGCGGTGGTTGTGGTGCTCATGGAGAGCATCAGTCACCGTGTTCTCAGGGTAAAATCGTTAAAGCTTTATGAGGCCGCCCTGCAGCCGCGGGATCTCTTTCTGGTGGCCTGTTTTTCTGTCCTCCTGGAGGAAATGTGAGTGTTAACTTTTTCGGTACCTGTGGAATAGCGTTTCCTCTGCAAAGGTGAGTTTGACTTGTCATGGTTTTACTGTCCCGGGAGAGGAAGCAGCACAGTCAGCACAACACAAGGTGGTGTTCGCTTCCTTCCTTGTTTAGTGTTTCACCCTGTTAAGCACTACTGTAGTTTAATTCACATTTCTTCTAAAACCGGCCTCATTTGGGGTCAGCTAAGAGTAGTGTGTGCTACCGGTGTTTTGGCACTTGGTTGGCCTTAAGCTTCTGGCAGCTGTGTTGTTTTCTGACTAATGCCAAGCACACTCAGACCTGGGAAGAGAAGAGTAGTACATTGTGAACTGGCTAAAGAGCCTCAGCCTTTCTGATAATTACCTGACTCTGTTAAGCAGAAACTCGTGGAAAAATGAGTTTCACTTAAATGCGAGAGATTCTTATGTACTTTTAACAGCCAAGCTTGTTTTCTAGACGTTCATCTTAATAGTTGATATAGCTGTACTCAATATCAGAGCCTATAAAGAATGACTGGCTGACTTCTGTTTAAAGTTATGTTGAAAAGAAAAAATGTGACCTTATAGGTATTTTTTCCTGTAAATTGTAAAGATTTCAAATATCTCTAATGCTTTAACATTTTTTTGGCAGATTAACAAATTTACAGAAGCATTGTTGTGGAGCTAGAATGGGAGTGAAAGAAGTTTTAATTGTTTATTTCCAATTATGTATTTTGAATATAGAAGCATGGGGTTATTCTGGACCCTGGTTTTGAAATTTTAGGCATTCAGCTGATCATAAGAAACAAGAGTTAATCTCAATGTTTGTTTACTTATTTGTTTGCTTTTATTTCAATCAGAGTATTTCCTCTTTTCTAACAGTAACAACTAATTAAAAGATTGAAGTTCAAAATGACTTGTTCTTGTTGTGTTTTAGCTTTTTCCTACAAGTTACTTTAAGTTAGTCTGTGAATTTTAATAAGTATTTCGACTGTAATCTATCACTTGGATTCTGTAGCTTTTCTTTTGATTGTCCAACAGTCTAGCTTGAACTAGGACTGCAAGAGTGCAACATGCTTATGCAATTAAAATATTACTTATTTAGCACTATGAGTATAAAAGGTCATTTTCTCTCTCTTCTGTAATCTGAGTTTTACAACTATTCATATGGTACTTATTTTTAACACTTTGACATTTTCTCCAGGTTTAAGTTTATTTTATCATACAAGTTCTTCACTGCCATAATGAGGCTAGTAATTCTTGAAGATTATGATCAGGCTAGTGAATGGGCAGCAAAATACATCTGTAATCGTATTATCCAATTCAAGCCAAGTCAAGGAAGATATTTCACACTTGGCCTACCAACAGGCAAGTTTTATTCAAAGCCTATGTAAATGACTAAATCTAGAACTAGTTTGTATCAGTGCTAACAGAGTATTTAAAAGAACACAAATCTATTTTTGGCAATATTCCAACATATTTCTTTTTAAGTATGGGTTTGATTTTGTGTAAGAAGTTGTGATAAAGTTTGAGAAGCAAAGAAACACAAAATGAGAAATAATATTTCTTTTATGTTGAAAAGCATTGTAGCAAAATTTTACTATGAAGAGATTTAAATACACTGAAAATGTTGTATGGATATATAGAACAGTAGAAAAACTTTATTTAACAGGGAGTACACCTTTGGGATGCTACAAAAAGCTGATAGAATATCACAAGAATGGAGATCTCTCTTTCAAATATGTAAAGACTTTCAACATGGATGAATATGTAGGTAAGATGTGCTATTTTTTTGAGAACACACTATATTCATAATTTTTTTCCTTTATTAAAACTATTAAATACTTTGTCAAAGCACAGGTCAGTCTAGTGTGTTTGTACTCCTATGTTAGACTTCTGTCCCTGAGGTCATCTTAAGCATTTTTCTCTATTCCTTTGTCCACAAAAATGCAAATAACAAACAGCTGGATCCTGGGCTAAATTCAGTGTTTCACAATACTTCTGGAGAAAGTATGTTGTCATGTAGTATTGTGGCTACGCTTCTTTTGAAGACTTTCTTTGTGATGTATGCGAATTGTAAACCAATTTCCTTGTGCATGCCAACAGGAAATCTTTCTTATCAATAGAATTTCAAATACTGCTTTATCTGACTGACTTAAGTTTGCCTTGCATGCCCTACATTGGTTACACATAGACTAGAATTAAGGCTGTTTGGTTAAATCTTGTAATGTGTTAATTTCACTCTAAATTATTTCAGGGCTCCCCAGAAATCATCCAGAGAGCTATCATTCCTATATGTGGAATAACTTCTTTAAACATATTGACATAGATCCAAATAATGCTCATATCCTTGATGGGAATGCTCCAGACTTACAGGCAGAATGTGATGCATTTGAAAAGAAAATTGAAGAAGCAGGGGGGATTGATCTGTTTGTTGGAGGTATGAGGAAGTACTCTATGGTTAGTTATGATTCAGACAAATACACTGACTCTTTAATCACTGTTTTCATAACTTAGCTAAACCCATTTTTTTCAGTTATGGTGTAAGAAAGTTCTGTGACTAACAAAGAATCAGTATGAGTACCAAAACAGAATGGTTGGTGTCCAAGTTTCTAATAACTTAATTTCAAGTAAGTTTTGAATGTTTTTTTATTGAAAATGGGGAGCCAAATCCGCGGTGGTTGTGGTGCTCATGGAGAGCATCAGTCACCGTGTTCTCAGGGTACAAAAGGAAAGAATGAGTCCTAAAACTTTTATTTATTTACAATGTTTGAGGGTATTTGTTGACTCGCAGGTCTGGAATGATTTACTTTTTTTAACTTTGAAAAGGCATTGGTCCAGATGGCCACATTGCATTCAATGAACCCGGATCAAGTTTGTCTTCAAGAACAAGATTAAAGACTTTAGCAATGGACACCATATTGGCAAATGCTAAATACTTTGATGGAGACTTATCTAAAGTACCAACTATGGCGCTAACGGTTGGTGTGGGTACAGTGATGGATGCTAGAGAAGTAAGAACTCAATTTAGTTCTAGTTGCATGTGTCTGTTTTCAAGACTAGTTGGTATTGATACTGGGATTGAAAGTAAAGAGACCTTTGTTTTGCAGGTGATGATTCTTATAACAGGTGCACATAAGGCTTTTGCATTGTACAAAGCAATTGAAGAAGGAGTCAATCATATGTGGACAGTTTCTGCTTTCCAGCAACACCCTCGTACTATTTTTGTGTGTGATGAAGATGCTACTTTAGAACTAAGAGTTAAAACTGTGAAGTACTTTAAAGGTGAGCACTAAATCAGAGGTTACACATGTTTAAAAAAAACACTACAAAACAAATTTTAAATTATATTGATTTAAGTCTGAGCCTTCCAACACTTTACAGTAGCTAATGTATAATATTACATATTCAAAATAGTAAATGTTAACTTATTTCTTGTGAATGGAAAAGTGCTAGGAGGCATAATGTGTTTCTTACATTCCTGACAAATCTACTTTGGAAAAATATTTCCTTTGCTTCCAATTTGAAATTGTAGTTTAGTAATCTTCAACTGTATGTAAAACAGCAGCAGTCTGGTGTTCCAGAATACTGGTCTTAAACATACTGGAAAATTCACTTAAAGAAAACTTGATACATTTATTAATCCTGATGTATTTTCAAGCTGCTTTTGCTATGTGCAGTAATGTGCTGTCTAGTAAACTTGAAATGTGTGATACAGATTTTGAAGCTACCTGAGGATATTTTTCATACAGTGCAATTAGCATAACAATCTATACTGACATAGAATACATTGCACCCTTTCACTGTGCTTTTCATATTTGTAGTAGGTATATTAAGCCAAACTTAAAGTTGGGATTTTTGATAGTTGTTGAGACTTCCTAGATGTGAATTCTGTTTCACTGAGACTGTAGAAGCTGAGAAAAGTAGTTTTCTCCTAACTATATTAGCACAGCAAGTGCAATTGTGTAAATCAGTCATCTTTCTCACTAGCACAGATACCTGTAGTCGTTGAGGCATCTGAGATGAAGATTGCAATTTATGAAATTATTTTTGCGAGCATATATCACTAGTGTCCATATATGTATTGGATTGCAATTCTGACATTAATGTGATTTTTATCCTTATACCACTTGTGGCCAACTGGTTAATTTTGGATTTTTTTCAGTATGCTGTTCTCTGCTATGTACTGGGGGGGGTTGGGGTGTGTTAGTCTTTACCTGTATCACACTGCTAAATACTACTTGTTGTTTCCAAAGGTAAACTTCTTTAACTGCTTGGATAAATTTTAAACATTATCCTGTATTTCATAAAAACAAAACCTTGTGTGAGAAAGATACAAACCTAATGTAGAACTACTAGGTATGAATGACACTGAACATTGCTTTAAAAAGNTGACCACCACTTTCCTGGGCAGCCTGTTCCAATGTCTGACAACCCCTTCAGTCAAGAATTTTTTCCTAATATCCAATCTAAATCTCCCCTGCTGCAACTTGAGGCCATTTCCTCTCATCCTATCACTAGTTACTTGATAGAAGAGACCAGCCCCCATGTCACTACAACCTCCTTTCAGGTAGTTGTAGAGAGCGATAAGGTCTCCCCTCAGCCTCCTTTTCTCCAGGCTAAACAACCCCAGCTCCCTCAGCTGCTCCTCATCAGACTTGTGCTCCAGGCCCCTCAGCAGCTTCGTTGCCCTTCTCTGGACACGCTCCAGCACCTCAGTGCCGAGTACAGGGGCATGATCACTTCCCTGCTCCTGCTGGCCACACTGTTTCTGATACAGACCAGGATGCTGTTGGCCTTAATGAATGTGTGCTATTGTGTCACACTATTTAATTACCCTGTAATACAGAGCAATAGAGTTCTTAAAAAGATTGTTTATTTTAAACTTGCTTAATTTTACCAATTCTCAAATCAGTGAGATTTCCCCCTTTTAAGATGGAGGAGAAATCAATGTGGGTCAAATTTGGAATTATTTCTGAATCTTGATCTTCAGGTTAGGCTTCTTAAGAAGCTAGGTAGTTCTTAATACTGCTAATTATGGTAGCTATTTACTGCAATTTTTCACCATTTAAAAAAGTCTTGAGGTACTATATGAAAAATAAAATTTTTTTGATGATCAAGTACCACACTGGCTGGTATAGAATAAATCTCATTCCCCTTCACTTTTTTCTAACTTCCTGAAAACTTACTAGAGGCTAAAATTACCAAGTGTACTTAAATGTTCTTAATGGAAAAGGGAAAGGTAACTTTTTTGCTGAACGAAGCAGAAGATTAATTTTGAATTTACTAATTAGTCTGCGATAAGTTAATTTGGGATAGTTTATTCCATACTTGTGCGTGCTCTTCGTAAAACTGTATGCAGAAGTCTGTTTATTCAAGGCATACTTGAATATACAGTGAGACTTCCCTTTGAAATAATTATTTTGGCATCTATCACGTAAGGACTCTGGTGCATACCTTTAAAAAGGATTTAAATATCCTTCCTTAAATATGGCAGAGGCAATACTTCGTAAGCATTTTTCATGGGTCTAGGAAGTGGGTAATTATCTCCTCTTCATTTCCCTTTTTTAGAAGAGAAAAACATTCTTAGGAAGTGAAATGATTTAAAGTTGAAAACATGGTTCTAATTTGAGTAGTGTGTGCAGCTGTTGCTCTTTCAGTACAAACGGCTTTTGTAGGAAATGTATACTTCAATATTCTCTCACTATTAAAGTCCTGAAAAAATAATAGACTTGATCTTTCCCATGTACATCAACACAATATTTATCCTTCATGAAATCTAAGAAACTGTTTCCTTTTGTTATGTTGCCTTCTAAGATTTGGTGCTTTTGCACAAACATCAGAAGCCAAGTCATTAACCTCTAGAGACAAAATGAGCTAGGTTCTTCAGACAATTATAGGTGTGTTGGCTGTTTAGTATGGCTGAACGTGTCACTAAGTAGAGAAGGAAATAGTAACATCTGCATTTATATTAAATAATCACACACTGATTAGAAATAGATGCTGCATAAAATGGCTTTTGTTGTGGTCACCTACAGTAATGACCTCAGATTGTATAGTTATTCAAGATTTATATTGCTGCAGTGACGCAAAGTTTGCCACCAGATGCATCATGTAGCAAAGCTATTTGAATATCCTTTGCCATAATCACTAAAATGCATGCTACTGTCAGACTTTCATGGTTTTTAAGACAATTTCTCTACTTTTAATGTTGCATATTACTTAAATTTTCAATTTTAGAAGTTAATCTCTAGTTTGGTGCTAAAATGGACTTTTACTTTGCAGATTGTGAACATTGATCGGTTACTGTTACTAGTCCTTAAGGTGAAATGAGGTTAAAAATATACCAGTTACCAAATGTTGTACATACCTAGATGTAGGTAACACTTTTACTAAGTTGTAACAAAGTAAAGAAGCACTTTTTTTTTAATTGCTCTTCTCTTTGGCACTTTCCAAAATTAAAGTATCTGAATAGGGAAAAAAATACTCCCTTAATCACAGCTATGGATGACTTGTGTTTGACAAAAAAAAGCCCAGCTAGAATAGAAGAAGTTCTTGATCTGCATGAACAGTCAGTATACTTCTAGTTTCATTTTGCCTGTCTAGGACCACAAGTACACTATTAATACAAAGATAGTAACACCACAATGCTAGAACATTGCAATTCAAGCTGTAAAAGTATCAGTATATGTATGTCTGATTTTTATGACAAATTGTGCTATGAGGGAATTTTATGTTGCCGTTACAGTTTTTAATACAAAGGAAAGGTGGGTGGATCTCATGTATTCAATTCATTTGGAATTATTCCAGATCTACTTTTTGATGGGTCTGTTATCAGAGAACTGTCTCATCCCTGATCACTTTATACTGAAGATGTCATTAGTATTCAAGTGATACAGGAATATATATGATGTCTTTAACTTCTACTTTAAATAACTAGTGCTATTCTCTTCAGTGAACTATTTAAAACGTATACTTCGAAGCAAACTCCAAATAAAAATGTGGATAGAAGGACATGTTGAAAAAGTATAACTAATGTAAAGCTGGCATTGTTGCTTTCCCCTCAAGGTTTAATGCATGTGCACAATAAGCTTGTGGACCCACTGTACAGTATGAAAGAAAACTGAAAGAAGAATTGAAGAGGAACTCCATGTGGGTCAACAGCAACAGTTTTAGGTAGCAGATGAGTTCACTGCTATGCAATNCAGACGAGTTCACTGCTATGCAATATGCTGAAAACTGTTTAAAAAGGGGAATCCTAGGTACTGTATTTTTTAAAAAGGTCCAATATCTGTACATTCACATTCCATCTCTTTGCTGTGTTGTGCATTTTGCTTTAACGTTTGGAGCTCTGTTGTTGGCTGGTACATAACTAAATGGAACAGTACGAACCTGTGGGAGACTGCATGTTATGTGGCGGGGGGAAGCAGAGCACTTATTCTAGCACAGCAATGTAATGCATCTGCCTTGTGTTAGAGAAGATACTTTATTTCTAGGAATTTGTAACTTTTGGCTTGAGTAGTGTAACTACATTTTGCATTTGTGTCTCTA
>VYZV01035284.1:40882-53633 GCA_013401275.1 Pandion haliaetus | reverse complement strand
TCATCCCAAAATGTCTGTGATACATGGAGTTAGTAATACAATATAATATTTTGCCCTTACGCAGCAGTTTTCATCTGAGGTGTCAAAGAAGTTTACCAACATACAATTAATCTCTGTGACATTGCTTCAGTAAATCTTGTTCCACCCAATTACTTAAGGTGAACTGAGGCATATAAGAATATCTGCTTTGCAGACACAAAGAATGGAAAACAACACATGAAGGAGATCAAGGATGCATTCCTGCCTTTAAATTCACTATCAACTATATCTGAACTATTCAAAAGAGGTATTTGTCTATTCCATTTTATTATGTATATATATGTCTCCTGCAGGAAACTCTACAACCTCCCTGGGCAAGCTAATTTGCCCATTAACTACAGTTTTGATTAGGAAGTTTCACTTAAATATTGGAATTAAATACCTCTTAGAGTGATTGATTTCAATGGCAACTTCTGTCTTCTTTGAATGTGGAAAATAATTAATTCCTCCTATTTTAACAGCTCTTTTGTTTATTTAAAACCTATTAGGTCTTATTTTGGTCTTTTGTTTCCTAAGCTTCCATTGATCATGCTTTTTGTTTTGCTAAAGACATTTTCAAATTGTTGGCCTTCATCCTTCTTCAGGTATTCAGTCCAATCTTGATATGGTATATATTTTGCAGTAATATTTGTATATGTATATATCAGTTGAATATTTGTTTCTTCACAACAGCATGATATTGCTAATGCTGCAAATTACCATAACTGCTGTCTTGTTTTCAATTACAAAGACCCTGGCAACATCTCAGTAATAACTACTTTGAGAGTTACCCAGTTTTATACTCTTTTAGAGGTTTCATCTAAAATACATTTCTGTACATTTCATATGTTACAACATGTACGAGAAAAACTGTCAGAATCCTAATAAATTCAAAATATAAAGTACGTGATTCTTCTTATTTTCCTGAAAACCCTGTTGTGTTTTTTGTAGAAGGAAATTGTTTGACGTTGTTTTATGTTACTCAGGTTCTTGTTATCTGTCCTTTATATCTTTTTTAAGATAGGCACTAGGTTTATCCTTCTGTATTCCTTTTTTTCTCTTTGAATTCTCCCTGATAACTGTAATTATTTTATTTAGTTCTCTTAGTACCCAAGGGAGAATTAATCACCTTAAGATGATTTGAAGTCTTTAAACTCACCAGAGCACTTTATTACCAATTTTTTTTGTATGTACAGTTCAGACTCCCCACTGTTTTAGCTATCTGATCGCGGTTGAAAGTAGTCTCAAGAAAAGTAAAAACTGATTCAGCTTTTCAGCCATTCAGCATAATCTTCAATAGATTTGCTTCTTCACTGTGTAATGCACTATCTCTTTTATTGTTGGTTTTTCTTCTAATACACTAAGAATACCATTTTGTTTCTCTTGTGATGTGCTTGGCTTGAGGTATCTCATTTTGTGCCTCAGCCTTTCTGATTTTGCTAGTATTTTGCTACTGCTCAATTAGTAATTCTTAGCCTTTCATTACTTTTATTCAGCAATTCTATTCCTTTAGTAATTTAGCCTACTATGTAANNNTGTAATTTCTGTGCACCTTTTTTTTTTTTTTTTTTAGTTTAAGGTCAAGATCCTACATTTTACTCCATTTGATCTCATTACATTTCCTATAATTCTTCTTCACAGCAATTCTTTGTCTTTGTGTCCCTAATATTGTTTTGTTAAGGAATCACCAGTTCTCTAAACCATCTTATCCTTAAGACTTCCTTCCTATGAGACCTTGCTTCCCAGAGCTCCTTTGAGTCTACTGTCCATTGTCATTAGTTTGCTTTTGCTTTCTTTCCTTTACAAGGATCAGGAATTCTTTTATTTAAAAATTATTCTCATCCAGGTTACTCCTACTTTCAGATTTCCAGAATTTCTCCCTAGTGATTTCAGTTAAGCCCATAAAAAAACTTATTTTTAGCCTCCATTTCTCCTTTCAGTATATAAAAACATCACTCATGCATTTTGAACCCCAGACTCTGGTTATATCTACATACACAGAAATACTCCCAGAAATGTCTAAGATGCATTTGTTCAGCTGAATAGATCTTCAGACTCTACTCAGTTTGACTCATTTGTTTAAATGAAAGAATTGATGCTTCTCTTTAAAATGTCCTCATGTTATCTACCAGGTCTTTAGTTAGCTGTCCTGTTATTTCTGCCATTTCTGGACAGGTGTCTTGGACACCCTTAGGCACTACTTCATATGGCAAGAGGCACATATCTATAAGGGACTGAATTAATATATCATTACATGGACTTCATCTCCAGTAACAGTGGGATTGCAGGGACCTAGCTCATATAATACTTAATCATGTGCTGATAACTACATTATAAATGCCTAAGTGTGTAAGTCTCATCCATTGCCACCAAATGCACAATTCAGCTGCAGAAACATAAGTAATCAATCTAGTAGGGTGTCGTTACCTGCTGACCTTCATCTGCTGCCTCAGAAGGCCAGGGTAGTTCCTATGTCATGTCTACCAGTTAGATGCTGCTATCTGTTAGATATAGCAGGGTGCCTTCAATGGCAATAGATACAGATAGTTTTGGAAATTAATTTATTCCTAAATTAAGTGAGATAAATCTGTCCATAAGTCTTCATCAGACCAGCTAAGTTCTGATATTGATTATGATTATTATATTGATTATATATTATAAGGATTCTACTTCTTCCTACAACTGTTCCTCATCCTTTTGTATTGGTAAATAAAGAGCTAAGGTGGGCAGCAAATTTACTGACTATCCCTTCTCTTCCTCATCTGCATAGCAATATCACTATTCCTCTTGGCTATTAGATCTTTGTCCAGATTTCTGTTGGTTTTATTCTGGTATTTCCTTATCTGATATAATTTGTTGTTATCACCTCACTGGGTTCATCTGTATTTCTGAATGGTGCAGCACAAAGAGGGAATGACAAGTGTTAGATTGGTGTTAGATAGTGTTAGATCCATTATGGTTCTAACATCATGTGTAATAATTGCATATTTACTAGCAGCAAAATCTACAACAGTTGCCAGTTGTCTGTAAAATGCAAAGGGACACTTGTATAGGTGGCTGATGAAAAATAGATTTTCATGTAGCCTCACAAATTGCCTTGCCATTACTACCAGCTTCAGATCATCTTTGGTTGCTGATGTTGCTATAGACCCCTAAATTAGCCCTCTGCGTAGTGCTCCAAAATTTCCTTTGTATTGATGAAGTGCTAATATTTCCCAGTGCTTCTCAGACTGGCTTCTTGCTCTGGTTGTGCTCCAGCCCACTTCAAAGAATCTATCACCAAGGTCTAGGTATGCCAGCTTTTTTTAACCCACTTTTCCAGGGACTTGCTGGCATGAAAATGTAGGCTGTGGTCCTTATAAATCCAGACGGAGTCCAGACTAAGGCAGCAAGGTTTGGGTGTAACCCTCACAAATGTAGTTAGAAGACTAGATAGGAGATGAGGTCCTGATGTTACCACACACATTTAAACCTCCTGCTATGAATTCTGTTTGCAGTTCCTCTCCTCTGGTTTCTGCTAATTCATTCTCCGTTGGTTTTAGACCTCCTTATCTGGACCAGATCTCTTCCGTCATGGAGGAAAATGCCCTCTGCAGAAAGCAATTCAGTGCAGCACAAGCAGACTCAACTTGTTAGCAATGTGCCATCTTAGGGACTGGGAATGGTCTAGATGTAGGAGCAGAGAGGAGCATAGATTACTTTACCATGAGAAGCAGAGCAGAAGTTGTAGCTGCATTGCTGTAGGCATAGTTGAAGTGAAAATAAGTGCCTTTTTCTATTTTGGTGGCATATTCAAAACCAGAAATGCTCCTCCTTAGATGTTAGCAATTAATTAAAGCATAATGCATTTTAGGCAAGTGATACACAAGGGATATAAATTTTTCTCCAATCTAATTTAATCAGTTTATTAAAAAGCTGCAATTTTATTTTCCAATAAGGGAAGAGTATTCTCCCTTGTTGATTAACTTTTCTTTGTGGCAGATAGTTTATTGCTTCTGTTGAAAAAAAATGCCATACTTGGGTGTTAATATAATTGCCACCATGTTCTTTCACTTTGAAGTAATTAAGTGGTTTTGGGGTTGGTTTTTTTTTTGCAGACAGCTCCTCAGAAAATTATTCTCAGAACATACTTAAATTTCCAGTTTCCCATCCTCTTTATGCTTCAGGTTACTATATAGCAATAGATGATACAATATACAAGTCTATACTTAAAATGACTTTCTGCTAATGAAAAAGATGTGCAAATGTAAACATTATGAGCTAAATTCCCTTCCACAATTGTCTTGAGAAATATTTATCTGATTGAGGGGAAAAATAGGCCTATAAAGTTTGAAAGAGTGAAGAAGTGTTTCCTATGTAACAGCTAATATTAATAAATGTATCAGGAATGTAAGAATCCAGATTGGAATTTTGTTCCAGTAACTACTTCTGTCCTGACTTGTACATGAAAAATAGCTCAGAGAACAAAGTGAAAATAGCACTTTTTTTTTTTCTTAAACCGCTCTACTGAAAACACAAATAGTACAAATTAACTCAAATTCTTCTCTCACTTCTATTTAACCACTCTTGCTGAATCTCATTGGTGTTAATCATGGTTTTTTGGACATTAGCAGAAAATAGGGAATGTGAGGGTGAAAAAACTGACAGTAAGTGATGTAGCATTTGTGAAGACATAAGGCCAGACTGTTAAAAAACTATTGTATGTGGCCATTTCTCTATATGCAGCAAGCGACTATGAGTCATACTTGGGTCATGAAGCTGTTCTCCAAATATCTTCATCTTCAGTGACACCACCAATCTGTCCGGACAAGTGCAAGTCTGGCAGCAGTCAGGATACTGCTTTTGTGCTTCCAAATTAAAATTGTGTGGAGAAAGAAACAGACAAACAAAAGCAAAATGGTGAAGTTTACTTTGCAACTAACCCGGACTTTTGACTTTAATGACAGTCAAAATCCAGGGGTTATGTCTAGACTAATTCTACCTCTAGCACTAAAGAAACATAGTGTTGATGTAAACAAGTCCATATTCCTTGATTTCAGAGTCAGGAACTAATAATGGTTCTTTTTATTTTACACAATAGCCATAACTTAAGGAATGTTTCATCGTTGTAGATCTGGGTGTGCACTCCATTTGTATTCTGGCTCCATATCTGATTAAAACGTACAACAAGCTCTCTTATGCACCATCCATTATATACTGGTCAACACCATGGTGGAAGATAGTGGAACATTTTAAAGTACAAGCAACTTATTTTGCTGTGGTTTTGACAGTTGTTCTGTTTGTCCATAATATATTAATTAATTTCTTATTTGTAGGTTCTTCAAGTTCTGTTGAAATTTTTGCACACCACTTGTTTTCCTTCTGTTGACATAAAGGATTTTTTTCTGATTTTGAATACAAGAGTTTTTCTTTCAGCAATGGAGAGACACAGGTGTCTGAATATCTTACAATACAAAACAAAAAAAACCAAAAGAACTGTTGGTTATCCTGATTTTTCATTTTACTGAAAGTGACTCCTTACTTTTTGTTCCCTGTCTCAGTAGGAAAGGACAATTAATTTGACATGAGCTTACTTCTCTCCATTTCCGGCTGGCATGCTGTCAAAGGATATTAATTCATTAAGTCTACACTCATCAGCATAATTGCTTTTGTACTTTTTTTAAAAAGTTGGATCTGTTACTCAAGTTTGATCACAAGCTTATCTTTTATCCCTAAACTTCAGTAGTTCTATATTTTACATGTCAGAACTCCTGACTTTGTAAGATCAATACTTTGCCAGCACTGGATGTCACTTAACTATACATTACTTCACCATGGATATGTATGTAAACATTGCAGCCCACAAAATGAAAGTTAATTTTCAGTTCTATATGATCATTAGAACTGTTTTAAGATTATTATCTTTAACAATTTCACATTCATCATTGCTTCAGCAAATTAGAAATGTTTCAAAGTTCCACTAGTTGTCCCGAAGATTTTACTCAGGATTTCCTACTCAGTCCCTTCCTAATGTGTGCCTTATAGAATGGTTTGGGTTGGAAGGGACCTTTAAAGGTCATCCAGTCCAACCCCGATGCTGTGGGCAAAGGCATCTTTCACTAGATCAGGTTGCTCAAAGCCCCATCCAGCCTGACTTTGAACAATTCCAATAGGGCTTCCACAACTTCTCTGGGCAACCTGTTCTAGTGTCTCACCACCCTAATTGTAATTAATTTTTTCCTTATGGTCAAACTAAATCTACTCTCTTTCAGTTTAAAACCGTTGCCCCTTGTCCTGTCACTACAGGCCTCAATATCTATCTTTCTTGTAAGTCTCCTTTATATACTGAAAGCTCACAATAAGATCTCCCTGGAGCCTTCTCTTCTCCAGACTGAAAAACCTCAACTCTCTCAGCATTTCTTCAGAGGAGAGGTGTTCTAGCCTTCTGATCATTTTTGTGGCCCTCCTCTGGACCTGCTCTAACAGGTCCATCTCTTTCTTGTGTGGGGGACCCCAGAGTTGATGCAATACTCCAGGTGGGGTCTCAACAGAGTGGAGTAGAGGGGCAGAATCACTTCCCTCACCCTGCTGGGCATACTTCTTTTGATGCAGTCCAAGATGCAACTGGTTTTTTGGGCTGCAAGTGCACATTGCCAGCTCATGTCCAATATACTAGAAATAGTCAGCATTTTTGTTGATCAAAAGTTTTATTAAAAGTTTTTCCAGATGGAAAAATTCTCTGTAAATACTTAATTTTCATAAACATTTTCTGAATGTCTATAAAGTGCTGAATGTCTAAAAAAGTAAACATTACATTTTTACTATACTAATTTGGTTTTGGGAAAAAAATTACTAAAAATAATTACCTGATACAATAATAATCCATAGCTTTTTCTTTTAGCTGAAATGGTTATTATTCTCCCATATCACATGAATCAGTAAAAGCAAAGACTTTTTTTTACCTCAAAATATGACATTATGAGAGAATAAATCTATGGGAAGTTGTGGTGGTGCAGAGCACCTGGGCTATGTTGCTGTGTCAGGACCAGTCAACTCTGTGTTCTTGTTTTGGCTGCAAGTGCAGTGAGTTGGGGCAATCTGATACTTTCTTGTCCTGGTTACAGTACAGTGAGTGAGGACAATCAGGCACTCCCTAACCCTACCTGAAACTCCTGCTGCCTGGATCATGGCCCACCCTGGAAGGTGCCAGAATTACCTGTCAAGAATTGTGGCCAGAATGGAAATATACTGACCGAAGTTAATCATCCTGCAATCCTATAAACAGTGATCCTAAGTGAGACCCTTTGTGCTCTCCGGGATCGCAGCACACTGTGACCCAGTATGTCCCCCTGCGTTGGGACACCTTTTGGGGTAGGTTTCACGAGGATTTTGAAGACAGTCCGCTGATAGATGCCGACAAAGAAGAAGAAGGGGTCAAAGATCATCTGCTGACAAATGCTGATGAAGGAGAATAGTAATTCACTACAATTAGGTTTCACAAAGTTTCAAGGATCATTGGTACCAATAATTTACTACAATTGGCAAAGAGAGAAAAATCTTGATCGTAGGTTAACCTCTGTATCTGTGTGTGTGTTTGTATGTGTGCAATTCAATTCAGGAAACTTTGTAGTGTTGATTATAGCAAATTTGATTAAATCACTCTGATGATTAAGTATTGTTAGAAATCATGTGACCTAATCTTGTGATTTACTGTAATAGGGCTAATAAATCTTAAATTGCTGCTACCTCAAAGTTATATAGGACCCATAATCACTCATTCCCCAACAAACAGATGTAGTAACTCAACAGGAGGTGTTCCTTACCCATTGTATCCCTTCCATTAGGCATAAACCGTTGACCAAGTCTGGGACTAAGACTGGATCTATCCACACCTAAACTCCATCAGGAGTTTAGAAAGCAAGGGGGTCCAGTCTGAACCTTGTGACTCAACAGGAGGGTCTCCCTTGCCCTTTTTATCTCTGGTCCCTCTGTAAATCATCCTAAATCTATTCTAACTTGATTTTCCTTTGTATGTTTCTTCCATGTAGTAATAGAGTGAACCTTGCCATCAAACCTTGTTAAGTTGCACTTTTACAAATTCACATTAAAAATCACTTTTGCTAATACCTTTGACAGTGATGCTTTAAGTGATCTAAAACAATCATTGTGGCAGTGTGCTCCCCCTCCCACCCCTGCCAATCTGACCTGTATTTCCCATAACCCTGCTCAAGTGATAACCACCAGTGGTAGTGGTATCCGATTCAAACTGATTCAAGGGAGACAGATAACAACACAATAGACAAGGGCTAATTTGAGCAATGCGCCCACCTAACCACAGTGGTGGTCCATGTCCAGCTCAAGCCAAATTTGGAAGAAGCTAACATATGTAGTCAGTAGGCAAATATAAGTCAATTATCTTATTCCACAAGTACTGGACAGCCCAGGGCCCGTTGAGCTCTCCTGCACGGCAGCAGGCTGCACATCAGGATCTACCCTTGAGTAGGGACACTTCTCAAGGTTACTGCTCAAGGAGAGATTCCTTGCCGCAACAGATTCTCGGTAAGTGGTTAATAGCACACTAAACTTTCAAATCTTAGCTAAGTGATGTAAAGGGTTGATTGTGCATATATAATCCTTTAGACATAAACCACTGACCAAGTCTGGGACTAAGTCTGGATCCAGATGCACCTAAACTCCTCTCTGAGAAGGAGTTTAGAGTGCCAGGGAGTCCTTTCTGAACCTCATGACTCAACAGGAGGGTCTCCCTAACAGTTTTGTATGACCGTGTCCTCTATGCCATAAATATCAAGTGAACCTTTCCATCAAACCTTGTTAAATCACTGTCGCACGTATTATCAAACTTTGTTAAATCGCTGGTTTATATCAATAAACGTATTGCTACTTCTCTCTCACGAGTGAAGTGCGTCACTCCATCCATGACGCTCATTCATAGCAGAAGTATGTATTTCTTGGCCAAAGTACCAATCCTCCACTGTTATTTTGAATATATTAATGCAGAAGTGTTCCTTCCTGGCTTTCCCCACATTTCACTTTGCTTTTGTCCCATTTTTCTTTCTGGAACACATTGTTAGTGTATTTCATTTCCAGCGTGCCACTTGGCAAGGATCTGTCATGCACACCATATGACAGGTGTCCTTAATGATGCATGATCTTTCCAGACTCATTTCATTAAAGTTTTAATAGAAGATCTTTGTAAACCTTTAATTATCCTTATATGACCATCACACACTTACAAGAATGCATATTCAGACACTTAAACATTTCCCAGTGCTCATCTTCTCTTACTGTTAGTTATACATGTCTGTGTTTCTCCCCCTTGAAATTAGGCTTAAGCAAACATGTCAACATATGTAGTCTCTGGAAAGCACCAGGAAATATAAATCTAAAGCAGCAACTCCAGTAATAATATTTGTTCACAAGTTCTAAGAATGTTTAAAACACATTACTTAAACTCTGTTAATAAATTAACATCAGGCTTTTTACCTCCACATATTTCTTTCTTGCAATCCAAAGCTGGCATATATCCCTACTACAAAGTGTGATTTCTGAAGTATCTCATAGGACTCTGTCAGTTATGCCTGGTAGTTACAGCTCAGGTAAGAGATCGTAAGGTTCTTTGAAGGCATTGTCTTAATGCACATGCTAGCAAAAAAGGTAGCAAAATGTTGTGCATCATCAGAAAAAGACAACAAAAGAGAGGGCCTCACTTTACCGCTATAACAAAGATTGTTGGACTGTTTTTTTGGGTACTGTGTACAGGTTTGTTGTATGCATATCAAGAGGGATGAAATGAAGTAGAGTGGAGTTACAGAAGGCAGAGAGGAGAGCAGCAAACAAGGGGATGGAGGTAGCACTTTACAAGAGAGAAAAAATGTTTGATATTCTTAAATTTGGAAAGAAGAAGTCTGAGGGATCAGGACTTAGAAAAACATGAAGGTGGTGATAGGAAGAATGAAGAACCATCATTTATCAAATCACACAATACCAGAACTTATTGCACTTACTGAAAGTTGTGAAAGACCAGTTCAGAACAAACACAGGAAAGAATTCTTTCTTCCCAGCAGATAGTGAACTTGCAGAATTTATCACCACAGGAGGCTGTAGAGATATCAGCAGGTTTACTAACAAGTCCATGAACAAATGATAGAGGGATTAGGCAGGGTCACACCTTTTAGAATCCCTGATCCAACAGTTGTAGATGCTGGGGGAGCTAAAAGGAGATGGACCAAGGAAAGTGGCTGGACTTACATGCTCCCCTGAATTAGCATCTCCTTCTGCTGCTTTCTAATCCAAGGGACTCTTCTTGTGTTCACACGCATAAAGGCACAATACTGAAGTTAAAACTCAGTACATAGCAAAAACCACTAAAACCACTGTTTTTCTTCTTTTTTTCCTGAATGACAGCTCAACGATGAATGGAACAACTGAAAGAAACTAAGGAAAAACATAGCAATTGTCCAGAAATGTGAAAGATAATTGGAGGAGCTTTAAATGAAGCTTGATCTATAAGCAATGCATGTTAGATAAAAGGAGAATAGTCAGATGATAGCCTGGAAAAATGACAGCAACTCAGTTGCTTAAGAGTTGGCATCTAGTGCCATTCTAGACACACTAGACTATCTCAGATACTTCTATTGGGCTGGCAGATACAGCCCAATAAATAACTGTGCCATCCTAGAATGATAGCTGAAGAGCATAAGAAATTAATGGCCTAGAGATATTTAAAATGGTACAAGAGTCATGTGTTTAGATGCATCAGTCAGTTCACTTTCATCTTTAATGGAACACTAACAATAAATCTACAGTGCAAAAATTTGGAACATATGATATTGCCTGTAAAGATGAAATATGTGAGTGATGTATTTTTAAATAGAGAGAATGCAAAGAAATATGGAAGCCTTACTGACCATAATAGGCAGTAACTGTGTTGGTGCTTGTAAAGCCACTCACTCCAAAATTGTACATGACTACAAATTCCTTCAAAGTGCTTTTGAGTAACACCTTGAAGTCTTCTGGCAATCTGTTTTACTCTATGCATGGTAATAAGGAATGCTTTCTATAAAGTTGAGCAATGTTTTGTAGTTGCTATATGTATTTTTGTTATGTTTGATATTATTTTGTCTGTTTGTAGCAAGACATTAAGTCTAGTATAAAATTGGCCTAGCACGGAGGTAAAGGAAATATAAACACAGGAAATGCAGCAAGAATTATAGTGAAAATTTGAATGGTAAAAATGCCAACCAAGCATTCTAACTTCCTGGTTTTGGACAAACCAGGAAGTTCAAATGAAAATTTTGAAGTCAAATTTAGCAGAAGAGAAGCACCAGCCATTGATTGAAAAGCAATCCAGTTTGGAAGAATTTAACTATCTGATCCATGTTGAAACAGTACTATCACAGGACTGAAAGTATCAAGCTAGTTCTTGGAACACATTGGGGATGATATTTTTTATTGTAAAAAGTACAAGAATCAGCTCACAAATTTTTTAGAGTTAATTCTGCTTAATTAAAATTTGAAGCCAGAGAGTCAAGTAAGAAAAAGGGATAAAAAATTGTAGACTTCATATTTCTGAAGAAAGTAAATAAAAAGCATTTCTTTTACTTCAAGAAAATGAACTTAAACAAACCTGAGAACTTGGTTGTGAAGAAAGTAATCTAAAGGAAAAAGTGTAGAACAAGTGATATTTCTGAAAAAGACAATTATTAAAAACTTTGAGGTAAACTATACACATACAAAGGTAAGGTAAGATTAGGAGGTCAGAAACTAATGAATTGAATGAAATATTCTTTAATAATCTGAAAAGCGAAAGGCAATCATAGAAAAAGTGAAAACAATAACATAACAAAATGCTCTATGAAGGAACAATAAAAGCATGTAAGGTGCAAATTCAGAAAACCTAAGGAGTTAAAACTAGCAACAAATATAAACAGCAATAGAAGGTTCTCTTAGCACAGTACAAGTTAAAAAGATTAAGGGAAATACTGAGGTGTCCCTTTATGAGGTGGGCTACTGAGTGAGACAGAAGACATTTAAATGTTCAAAGCCTTTTTGACTTCAGCTCTAATAAAAAGAATATCATGAGCCAATACTCCAAAAATTACAAGTAAAAGCAAGGGCATAAGAGAAGCGAACACAGCAAATGGTAGCAAGATATGTCTAATCCTGGCAATGTGTCAATGAAATTTTATTTGCAGCCTCAACAGGAAGAAATCCACTTACCATAATCTCATAATTTCCCAGACAGTCAAAAGACATCCTATTCATTTAAGTTATGTTCTTCCTTTCCCCCCAAGAGTCTATGGAACTTACCTCAGGGGTTTTTGGTGCCTCTAAGTCCTCTTATGTTACATGTCCCTCTCTTTCACTGAGAATAGAGACAACTATCAAGAATTACATCATCACTCACTTGGAGCTTCAGTTGCTATCAGAACACTTTTTGAAAAATAGCCAGGGGCTTGGAAAACTGAGACAGAATTTAGGGGTTCCAGGTACTTGACTAAGGCTGTAACAATCTAATGGACCGAACTGATAGCTGTGGTCACCAGGCTATGAAATGCTGCAAGCAAAAATATTCTTCCTGAAGCAGAGGGATTCATGAGCAAGAAAAACCTTCTACTTTTGTGATTATGACACTTCAGAGTGTATCATAGAGTATGCTTTGGTGACTAAAATTAAATGTCTGGGGAACTTTCAGGCTAAGAGTCCTGTGCTGGCTTGCGTATTTTGGTAACAA